>OY015314.1:31688816-31801365 GCA_955612985.1 Cheilosia scutellata | reverse complement strand
GTTCATCGGAATTCATCTGTCAACGAATTATGACGTAGTAGTTGCGAAGATATGGAAGTACTATTGGCGCGAAAGTACAAATTTGCGATTTTGTTAAATTATTATTGTTATTAATTAAACAAATAATAGTAAATTTGTAAAAGGGAAATTTGCTCTGTATTTGAGTGCAAATATAATTAATGAAAAACAAAAAGAAACATTAGAAACAGCTCCATAACTTTCCTATGAAAAAAAAAGTTTCAGGGCAAAGAATCTTTATCTTTAAACGATTAGACCCAATTAATTAAAAAATAAAGACTTTATAGGCTGCATTTTGAGAAAGATGACTTCATAAATATTATTCAATATGAAATGGGTAGGTAAACTGGCATTATAAATGCAGTTGCATTTATGCTTAGTAATGCACTTTTTTTGGTAGGATTTAGAGTCTGCAACTTATGGGTGGTCTCCCAAAGCCATCTGGAGCTGTGATGATACCAGTTAACGCAACTATATGAACCACTTAATTGATTTAACTGCAATATCCGTATCAAAAACACTCTTCTTCCGCTCGCGATTGCACTTTTGCATTCGCTTCCTTAATCGCCAAATAGTTGACGAAAAAACACAAGAATACGAAAATATAATAAATAATTAACTAAACTACTGGTTTTTTAAACATTTTATTCACATTCGATTCAAAACACAAGTTTTTTCATCAATTTTTTCCATACGACGCGTCGAGCAGAGCACAAAATAAGTAATTCTGCGACTTAATTCAAAGGAACAACTAAAAAAAAAGACACATATAAGGACGATAAATGTTTTTCCAAACACATTCACAGAATTCCGAAACTATATCTTCTATATTTACCATTTTATTTAAACTTTTATATGAACAACACAAATCGTTCCATATAAAACACATGCAAATACCAAATGTCAAAATGCTCATTCCGCAACTATGACGTACATGCGCAGAACAAATCAAAAATGAAAACTTCAATGCGCTATCTTGTCTTGTTGTATCATGCGCAATGCCATATCTTGTCTTGTTGTATCATGGGCAAAAGGCAGCAGCCATACAGTAATTTTTGACGTTTCAACAATACGTGAGTGTAGTCGCCCAGAAGCAGTTTTCTTGTTCCATTGGATTTCATAATGAGTGAATCCTCGAGTGAAACCAAAGGAAAACGACATTTGTCTTGTCTTCCGAATACATCTCGAAATTACGTGCTCAGTTGTTTTGTTGGGTTTTCGTCGTACATACTTCCATTGCTACTTCCTCGATACCAATCCTGCTTTTACAGCTGATTTTGACATCGACCATGTCTAGTTGTATTAAGGTGGGTGTCCACATTGACAAAGTTTGACAGCTCTCTCGCGCTTATGTCATTGAACTAACCCGCCGTCAGTTCATTTCCACTTAATATGTCAATTATTGGTAAAAATCGTTGATTGACCAACTTATGAACTCGATGCCAATTAATTTTCACTGTCAATTATAGACAAAGTGACATTTTGTTTGACAATTCAGCTATTTCCACTTGTCCAGTGGTTTCTTTGTCAGTTATTGACAAACGCTGTTAGTCAATTCATTGACAAGCAATTTTTCGCTATTTCCACTTGCCAATTTTTTAATTGACATAAAAATACGTCAATTGTCAATTTCAAATCGACAAGTGGAAACCCATTATCCGTTTATGTCGTGTTCTATTCTCAAGAAAAACTTGTTTGCTCCAGATCACTTTTCGTGTTCGGTTGGCACAAGAAAACATTTTAGGGGTATTCATGCAACGTCGTAAACGTCGTAAGTTTACGACGTGGTAAATGAACTGTCAAAATTTGTATGGAAAATCATTTACGACGAGATGGTAAACTTACTACGCGAATTTGTGTGGAAAACCGAGATGGTAAACTTACGACGAGGGTGTTGTGACATTTCACACTTGAAATAAGGGCGCGAAATCAGAAAAAAAATACTTTGCATGCATTTATAATACTTTTGATGCATTTATAAATAGAAATTGCACATTTTACTATTCCAAGTGTAGGATAATTAGTTAGCCCATCAAATTGTATTAAGAAAACAAGTTTTAAAAGATACTAAATAACGAAATTTACAATTCCAAACAAAGGGAGTTTTCGTTCGCGGCAAAAATATTGGTATTGTAAATTTCGTTATTTAGTATCTTTTAAAACTTGTTTTCTTAATACAATTTAATGGACTAACTAATTATCCTACACTTGGAATAGTAAAATGTGCAATTTTTATTTATAATTGTATCAAAAGTGATTTGTTCGCATTTTATCAATTCGTTCGTTCCCTCTCATGTGAAACAGCTGATTGGTTTACCACCATTTACCACAAACAGCAAATTGGGGCGTTCATGAAACGTTTGGCGTAAACTTACCATTTTACGCAAATGGTAAACTTACGACGTTGCATGAATACCCTTTTTATTTGTAATTGAGAGCGAATCTATATATTTTTCAGAGCTGCTCACGAAATAAATATGGAACGAATAACAGATAATGTAAAATTCATATTCAGGCGTATTTTTTTGGGAAGTGAGTATAACAAAACCAAAAGTGAGTATAACAGTTTTGCATGTAAAACCAAAAGTGAGTATAACAAAACAAAAAGTGAGTATACCAGTTTTGCATGTAAAAGTAAAAGTGAGCTAGCTATAGATTCCCAAAAAAATACGCCTTTCATCATGTTCATGTACCATCGTCCTCTTCGGATAGTACTACTTCGTCTTCGTCATACGAGGAATTTCTTCAGTTCTATAACAACGCTGAATCGCCTTACACAATAAAATTGTTTTCATCGACAACAAGTCTGTAGATGCGCAAATAAATTTGTTTATTAATATTTTTTTATTCCCATAGAATTTCTTGTTTTTGCATTTTTACACCTATTCACAGATAAAGAAAGCGAGAGATAGATGATTTTTATTTTAAATTTTGTGGGGAAGATCGGGTCTGTGGATAAGAATCTGGCGGTATATTATATGTAGCAAAACTGACATAAAACATAACACATAAAACTGACTGTAGGTATCTACGAAGACATACTGGACTGGACATACTCGAGAGTCGTGTAACAAACCGAGATGAGTGCAGAAACTGAAGTAAACTATCGCTGTAAAGACGACGTAGGAGAGCGCAGCTGTGTTATAATTTGGAAAGTGTTAGGTACCTTTTTCCTAAGCACAGGCCTTTCCGCCATGCTTTGCCATCAACTCTGACTCACTTTCGCATAGATTCGCAGAACTCTTAGTATAGATTTCCTGAAGAAGTTTTGTTATTCACCCTTATTCTACGTGGCGTTTATATTAAACGACAGCTGGCGTTTTTTGAGTCGAGTCGCTTTAGTGTCCTTTTAGTATCGGGTTTCTATTCCTTGAACGCCACCACTCTCATTTACTTTACATTCCACATGAGTTCCACACCAACAACTGAGTGATAATTGACAGGTAGGTAGGTATTTATGTTTTGTGTTTTATTTGAAATGAACATAAATACCTACAAAAATCAAAAGTATTTCGAATTGTGGTAACATATTTCATGTCAACAGCAATAAAATGTATCCAAAATCCAAAGACAAATGAAAACCGTTGGTATTCACTCACTTTTGACGCTCACTGTATACATGTTACTTATTTCTTCAATTTAGTAAAATTTAAAAAAATCTGAAAGTAGTAATTGCGCTTTCCATAACTACGAAAAATGGGATATGTACGGACAACGAAGTGCTCCGCGAGGAATTTCTCTCCAGAAAAGTGCTCTGCGACCAAAAAAGATTGGGAACCGCTGTTTTAGACGAAACTCTTTAATTCGTTAATACATACAAGCAAATTTGAGTAGGTATGATCGCACCCTTATACATAAAACAGAACTTTGACTTGGCACTACTTTGTGTCAATTCTGTCAACCTCGTAAAATGGTAAAAAAGTCGCAGTTCCATATGTTAGCTGTCATGAGTTATGACGAATTATAATTAAAAAGGTGTTTTTATTTTAATATTATAACAATCGGTGAGTGTTTCAACATCGAAATATCATTTATATAATATTTAAATCGTACAAGTGTTGAAGTAAGTGCATTTTAAAAAGAGCATACGTTTTCCTTGCCACTCATCCATTTCGCTATCCAATTTGCTTTTATCAAGCACCTACATACGTATAATCTAATTTCAACAATACTCTCACTGGAAACAGCTTAAAATTATATAAAATTGTAAACATCATCAAACAAATTAATTCGACATAATACCGTTTAAGTGATGGGGATCTAACATAAAAATGATGATTCATAAAAGCAATACAAAAACCTCTGTGTAGACACTAGACAACGCCAAAACACCGATGATTGGTGTCGTCTGTTTTATCTACAAACTTATTTTTTTAATAAATCATTTTTTTAGTGTTTCCTTTTGTGACATTGTACCAGAAACTAATACGAAATCGTAAGATAAGTATTTGAAAATTCTAATTTATGTAATTTGTTTGCTATTTGTGAGAAGTGAAATCAAATAGCCAAGCCAAATCCATAGACTCGACCCCGATTAATAATGATTGCTTTTGCTTTTCTCTGTGACCTAATGAAATGAATTGTTGACTGCACAAGACAAAAAAGAAACAAAAAAAAAAGAAAAGAAAAACTCGGAATTCTAATCTCAGTGCTTACGTTGAAGTGGCACACAATGGAAAACTTTGATTGCGTTCGCCGTCGAGGGTTGCATTGCAGTTGCAGCATTATCTTATTCACATAATTTATGGGTTAATAAAATTGCGTTGAACTTATTTTCCCTTAATACAGCTGTGTGGATGTATATACTTTCGGAATATTGACTTCTGTGCATATACGTAAATAGTTCAATACCCGAACTCGGCACTTGTATTCGAAGCGCAAGGTTCTGCTCCTCAAACCACAAAGTAAAGTGGTTTCAATTTCAACCACATCCAAAACATAACTCAATGCTGAAGGAAGGGCACTTTTTTCTTTTCACTGTTTTACTTTGGTTTAAGTTCTATACAAGTACTGCCGGCTAACACATGGGTTCAATGGAATTTTCACTGGAAGGTGTATTTCTCTAACCAGATAATTTGCTTCTGCTTGCATGCATAATTTTGTAGTAAAACTTGTTAACGATAAGCAGCTTTTGGCCATGACTTAATGCCAAATGAATTCGAGTGGAAATGACAACATTTTTGTCTGGCGGGTTTTGTGTATTTTTCATCAGGGAAATACCTTTGACCTTTAAAATGGACGCCTTATTTATTAAACCGTTATTATATAAGTTAGTAGTCAAAGAAGTAAACTAAAACATCGTGAATAGTCGATTTATCTTTTACCTTTTCATCTTTTGCCTAACTTTTGTAGCCTTGGACTTCTGAGCAAGAAGATTTAACCCCTGATTTTTTCACAGTGACACCTTATAACTGTCCTCTCCTAGAGCAAATTTATAAAAGTAGGTACATACTTATTATCACCATAACTACTCTTTTTGTTAAAATATCTCTGCATCTACACGTAGCTTTAACGCTTGTGATTGTTCCTTATAGCTCAGGCGTCTCAAATTGAACTCTATAAATTAGTTAACTTCGTACTTCCTCTTTATCTGCTACGATGTCAATTGTAGGTTCTACTGATATTCCTCAATGCAGTTATTTAGATATACCTATTCTTTAATGGAACTATATTTCTTTATTTTATTTTGGTCCATTTTCGGGACACTGTCCAATAAACTATAGTGGTTGACAATATTAGGGAAAATCTTTTTTATAACTCCTTTCAGAAATATAAAAATCGATTTTAATATGGGCGTGGGGTTTGTCAAAAAAGCAGGTATATTTGTAACCATCGATAATTATAAAAGCTTTCACAAACGAATTATTATATCAATTTATCCTAAGTCACAAGTAACTAGTTTTATCACATTAACCGTATTGCAATGCACCTGACATGTTTTTTTATTATAAATAATCCAATATTGATTGAAAAGATAGATAAAGTTAGGTTAAATATTGTTCAATTTAGGCAAAACCTCTACACGGCAAATCACTTTCGTAATCGTATCATTTTTGTTCTCTTGAAAGGTCTCTCTGCGCAATCCATCGTTGCGCTATACAATCAAATTAAATTAAAGCTAAGTCCAACAGAACTACTCCAATTTTATTTATACTAGCTTTTGTCCGCCGCGCAGCCCTCGGGATTTGGTACACAAGATTCCTTCACAATCAGTTAGTTTCCTGTTTTATATTTAAATATCGCGCAGGAAACCTATCTAAGAAAGTACGGAGTATGGTTAGTATGGTGCACTACTGTGCGACGGGTTCCAGGTTGGATCACAGCAAAAAACACAAATTCCATCTTAAGGTTTTAACACTGCGCCACCTCTCGCGAACGTTTGCTGGGAATTATTGGTTTTCTTGAACACTTTTCTCCTTTACCACGCCCAGTCAAAATAACTGCCTCAAAAACGTTTTTGTGCAATGAAATCACATTGGAGGGGATTAAAATTGCGAAGCAACATAATGGGAACTCCAACTTTCAAATTTTGTGAGCAGGCAGGCCATGGGCTGTAATGCTGTTTAAAAACTCGACTGGATAATATTATACCTACTGCCTCATCTTGGAATGAAGGTAAAAGAATAATAGAAGTACATATGTATTATATCTCACGCAAGGTATTTTTATTTTAGCATTTAAGTGAACATTGACTCCCCCAGTCGAAAAAACTCAAACAGTTTAAAACTTTTGCTATTTATTTCAAAATTTCTTAAGTTGTCGAGATAAAAGATAGCCTAAAACAGAACCGTAGATATCGTCTTTAAATTTGTGTGAAATATATTTAAATGCGCCCAGTATTTTAGGAGTACCCATACACAAAAAAAAAAATAACTCTCTCCCTAATTTTTCCGGAAGCTGAAGAGATTTCGACTTGAAATAACGTGGAGATTGTGCCTCTAAGTATTCTCTATAAACATGTGAAAAGGCATTAAAATACGATCAGTAACTTTTAAGATTTCCTTATTTAAAGACAGTCAAATTCGATTCAAGTCAAACAAAGCTACACCAATTTTATACATACAGTGAGCGTCAAAAGTAAGTCAACACCAATGCTATTTTCATTTGCCTTTGGAATTTGATAACAATTTTTTTTGTGTGCCGCGAGCTCGAAGCAGCATGACATGCAGCCCCGAGTTGTTGCGTAGAGCGTTCTCCGGTGAGCCCATGATCAGGTTTGGTGGCTGAGTTCTTAGCTGCATTAGCGGCTGAGCTATTTTTGGCCATATCTTCCCTCCAGCCAGGTTGATTGATAATCGGCATGGGTCGTATAATACTTTTATCCAGCCCAGAAAATAGGATGGGATAAGAAAGGAAATTAGGAGTAATGTATGGATAGAAGTGGGTGAAGAGGGGAGGGGAGAGCACCCTTTGGCTTCGTGATTCTTCTGGAGAAGTTTTCAGAATCACTACCATTTCTCAGCCCCCACGATTCTCTAAGTTGGGTACACGATGGTGAGGGTTTTTTGGAGTAAGGCGTGATAAATTACCAAGATTTTTTTACATTTAATTAGAAGAAAGAAAACGTACGTTAATATGCGTTTTATCAGATTCCATTGTCTACCCAATAAAGTTAGGCACCACACGTCACTGATTAACCGTGCCAAATAGATGGAATAAATTTCGTAGTTCCAAAGTTATTGAAAAGAATACAGCTCAGTTAGAAAGCGTATATGCAGCTTACACACCAGCAACCTCTCCCGAAACATGATATCATCTCCATTACGAGCCGCCAATCGATGATTATTCTTACCTTAATAAAGTGCCGTGCATTTACACATTATAAACTGAATCACGAATAAGCAATTTATTTCAAATTTTTATTTCAGATTACCCATTAAATAATAACGGATCCATTATCAAAACAGCCTTCTGGTGAACAAAATGTTCAGCACGTGGGAGGATGACGACAGCTATGGCTGCTCTACAATACCAAACAAGACAAGTATCATCTTCACAAATGCCTACAATGGAATACCGCAAACGCTCATACTTAACGTCGTTGCGTGGTTGCTGCTGATAATACTATTCACAACGTTGAGACATCAGGCGGGCGATTTTGGGCGCTTAGCTCTTGTCAACAATAGTGGCAATAAAAAACGGTGGACAGAACTTTTCTATTCACAACGTAGCGAAGCGGTGCAGACGCCCTCAAGTGATCGCCAGGGATCGATAGCAATCAACCATCACCTCGATCATGGTCTCTTTTCTTGGGTGAAAATAACATGGCAGTTAAAGAAGGAACAGATCTTGTTGCACACTGGGCCAGATGCAGTGCATTATTTGTCTTTTCAACAACATTTGATGCTTGTCATGGCTGTGGTAACTGCAATTTCATTAATTGTCATATTTCCGGTGAATTTTTGGAACGGCTCTGATCGCAATGGAACATATGCTGTGAACGCATTCGGTCATACGACTATGGCTAACCTCGAACCGGATTCGTCATGGCTTTGGGTGCACGTTATTGTCGCCATTTTGTATGTGCCCCTCGTTGTCATGGTGATGCGGCGATCGTCGGGACGTAATGCCTTCAAGAAGGCTCCAACTCGCACCATTATGATTACTAATATATCAGCAAACGATCGCAACAGAACGGTTATTCGCAACTACATTCAGGAATTGTTTCCCGATGTCACCATTGAAGACGTTCAGGTGGCTTACAATATTTCGAAGTTATTTACAAAAAATGCGGACTACGAGAAGGTGTTAGACGCTCGTATTTATTGCGAGAACCATCGAGATCGAGACTCAATTCTAGTCAAGCCAGAGGCGTGCTCGTGTAAGTCTGAGAATGCGTTCGAGTACTACCAGCGAGAGGAAAGAAAATTATCCGGCGATGTTGCACGTCTGCGAGCCGCTGCCTTGAACGAGCCGCTGGGAATTGCGTTCATAACTGTGTCCACAGTTTTAGAGGCGCAGAACATCGTGGGACACTTTACACCAGGAACATATCGACAATGGGATCTAACATTCGCTCCATCTCCAGATGATTTGTTTTGGGAGAACCTTAACGTAAGCACCAGCCGCTGGTACATCAAGTGGACGATCATAAACATCATCCTGTTCACTGTTTTATTTTTCCTTACCACACCGGCTATCGTAGTGAATATGTTGGACAGCGTATCGATTGCAAACGGCAACATTAGCAAACTGAGTCCCCTCGTTTCGGAATTCTTACCAACATTGATGCTTTGGACACTGTCCGCCCTGATGCCAGTTATTGTCGCATTCTCTGATAAATGGCTATCCCACTACACCCGATCACTGCAAAACTACTCAATTATGACGAAGTGCTTCGGCTACTTACTCTTCATGATTCTCATTTTGCCGTCGCTTGGTTTGACCAGTGCACAAGCATTACTCGAATGGTCCGTCAGTGACGATTCATATCGTTGGCAGTGCATATTTCTTCCCGATCGTGGTTCATTCTATGTGAACTATGTCATCACCGCTGCCTTCATTGGTACTTCACTGGAACTTCTACGCTTCCCTGAGCTGATTGTGTACATTTGGATGTTGTGTACAGCTAAGTCCAAAGCGGAGACACCGCACATTCGCAAGTCGATCCTCATTGAGTTTCCCTTTGGCACGCACTACGCCTGGACAGTGTTGGTGTTCACCATAAGCGTGGTCTACAGTGTGTTTTGTCCACTGATCATGCCGTTTGCTATGGTTTACATCTGCTTCAAGCACTTTGTCGATCGGCACAACCTATACTTTGCCTACGGGCCCAGCAACATGATCAGTCGCAATGGCGGCAAAATACATTCCACAGCCGTGACAATGACAAAGTTCTCGGTTGTCATTCTATTGCTTATCATGGCAGCTATATCAGCCGTTCGCGGTCAAGGAATGGCACGTGCCATAGTCCTGATCATTGCACTCTGCCTTACTGTAATCCTATTCACGTTTATGTCGCCAATTAAACGCTGCACGCAGGCACGGCGACCGAGTATCGTTGAAATGGCTGGACCGGCTCCTCTGTACGTCGCTGATGTTCTCAAACCTCCATCGGCGGTGCCCTCTCACAGTGCGGCGATGGCAAGTGGGATCCCAGATTATGGATCAGATAGTGTATCCGATTTCGATATCAGCTCGCAGGGTAGTGTAGAGGCTTAAGCTTGTTTTTTTTAATTCCTAACGCCGAATGATTTTAGTCAGTTTTACGATACCCCAACTCAAAGTGAATCTGTGGTCGAATAGAGGCATCCGTCGACGTGCTCACGGAAATACGTCGATTTTACTAATTAAACAAAAACAAATTCCGATGCGTAGTGCTCGTTCACGGATAAGAAATAAAAGTGATATCGCAGAGAGAACATGTCTAAATCAACTAATCCTCTCTATATTGATCTATTTATCGGTACATCTACGTTTATCTATAATCTTATACACAGTTAACTGCATTAATACAATTTAATCGCCTTTTACCAAAATGTGATAACGATAGTAATTTGTTAACAATATTGTATTCTAATTTTTTTTATTAAGATCATGTTTAAAATATTTTTCTGGCAAATTGTTCGCCACAAAATGCAATCACATTCTATTGTACATAATTATACATAATATACTTATTATTTTTATTTGGAAAAAATAAAATAAATTTTAAAAGTGAGCAGACTATTTCTTCTCTTCTCTTTAATTTAAGTTGTATTAAATTTAATTTGCAATTTTACATTTTTAAGTTTAAATGCAGCAAATTTTATTAATAGTATATATTTATATATTTCTGTTCAAATATTTTGTTCAACTAAACCTATATTATATTTTGCCTAATAATAAGAATACAATATAATCATTTTTAATCAATGAATGTTGTGTGTTTTTGTTAGGAAACTTATAAAGCGGAACATAAAAATCTTCGGAAATGATTTGTTATTTTACTTTTGTAGTAAAAATGGAAAAGACTCAAAATGGCAGTGGTGGGAATGAAATGTAAAAGAGACAAATTTACGAAAAAGTTAGATGCATTTTGTTGCATGTGAGTAAGCAGCCAATTTTTCGTTGAAGCAATCATAAGCACTATAGCTGTTTTGGTTCACGGTGCAGAGAAGCGAAAACACAAAATCGAGCAATTCGTGCTGTTTTGTAAGAGTGCTGAGTGTGCCATCTGTTGTAGAAAGTTTGAAATAATATTTTGGGCAGTTGCAATGTTTCTACAATGGATGACGTTTCATACTTTCGACGCACTGAACCAAAAGGGCTTGCTTGTGCTTATGTTTGCTTCATTTTTCCTTGCAGGTTTGTATGAAACTAACATTTCACTAGCAGTCCATGTGTAGTGTCAATGGAATTTATGTATGGGGAAGAGTTTGTATTGACTGAATTACAAGTATTCAAGAAGAGAAAAAAGCTACATTCTGATACCATTTTAATACCAATTTGTTTCTCACATGGCAGGAAATCAAAACACAAATCTAAATGGTCTTTACGCGCGCATGCCAAATAGGACAAACAAATATCACTTCATCTGTCAATTATCAAGCGACTAGCAAATTTTTCACTTACTACAAGAAATTTGTTGAGTAAAAACAAGTAAGTGGAGGGGTAATATTTTACCCTTTCGAGGCCGCTATCTTTCACGAATATTTCAAGTTAAGGAACGACATTGAGTAAAAATTAGCAAGAAGTAAAAGTAAAGGAACAGACCTAATGTAAAAGTTACTCATTAGTGTAGGTACATTTACATATAAATGAGAGATACCCGAATCAAGTGCTGGGTTGTTATAGTGCAGTTCGCGACAACGTCAGTGTCAAATCAGATGGAGAAAAAACTTGTAGGAAAACAATAGCGATTTTGTGCCAGAGCCGAGTTCGTATTCTTTTCAGGAATATTTGTTATTCTAGTGCAAAATTACCTACCCCCTAGATTCTGTCAATTTGGTTTGTGGTACCTACATACGAGTACTACACAACTACATCATTAGTTCTGTGCCACACTGTAGTTACTAACTGCTCTAATTCTCACTCAAAACGAACAAGTCGAATTTAGGTAAACAAAACTTTGACATATTGCCAGCTGTTGGGGATGGTAGATGATGGTGAAGTATTTTGGATTTGGTCCACAAAGTCTGGTTAACTCGAGCGTTCTCAGGGTAGTGCTGTGCTACTTCCAAAAATGAATACAATAACAAAGCTTTGTCGGAGGCAGCAGTTCTTTTGCCATATCAAAGGAAAGTGGGGGCCACTTTCGGTTACTTGCCATAGCCATCGAACATTTGCCACTAATGGGACAACATGGCTCAGATTATCAACATGCAAAATGCCGCAGAACTTTTATAATAGGAAATACTCCGGCAAATCTGGTGACGAGAAGCCGCACTGTAATATTGGGACCATTGGTCACGTTGACCATGGTAAAACAACTCTGACAGCAGCAATAACAAAAGTTCTATCGAAAAAAGGCCTAGCCGACTACGTGCCATATGACCAAATCGATAGAGCCCCTGAAGAGAAGGCTCGAGGTGAGTGTCGTAAGAATAAGCCAGATTCACAAACCAAAGGACTTGTGTCTTCTTATTAAAGGTATTACCATAAATGCTTGTCACATTGGTTATGCAACTGATTCAAGAACCTACGCTCATACTGACTGTCCAGGGCATGCGGATTACATTAAGGTTAGTATTGCTTTACTTGTGATTGTGACATAATTTTGAAATTGCCTACAGAACATGATATCAGGAGCAACGCAGATGGACGGAGCTATACTGGTTGTCGCCGCCACCGATGGTCAGATGCCACAGACACGGGAGCATCTGCTACTGGCGAAACAAGTAGGAATACAAAAAATCATCGTCTATGTGAACAAGGCGGACTTGGTTGATAATGACGTCCTCGAGCTGGTGGAAATCGAAATGCGCGAGATGTTAAGCGACTTTGGCTTCGACGGAATCAATAGCCCAGTTATCTATGGTTCAGCGTTGTTGGCACTCAGGGAAGATCAATCAGATTACGGAGTGCCATCAATAGAGAAGCTATTGTCTTATGTAGATAGTTTTGTTCCTACACCAACGCGGGACTTAACGTCACCATTCATTCTGCCCATTGACAACGCATTTACAGTGTCGGGACGGGGAACTGTTGTCGTGGGCACTATTAAAAGAGGGACTATCTTGAGGAACGACGAAGCGGATCTTTTGGGTTTCAATCAGAACATTAAAACCACAATTGGTGATATTCAAATATTCAAAAAGAGT
This sequence comes from Cheilosia scutellata, assembly GCA_955612985.1. Classification (NCBI taxonomy): domain Eukaryota; kingdom Metazoa; phylum Arthropoda; class Insecta; order Diptera; family Syrphidae; genus Cheilosia; species Cheilosia scutellata. The sequence continues at coordinate 31,788,106 of OY015314.1, read as the reverse complement.
GTTGCACAGGTTAGCGGTTGATTCAAAGTTGGTTCAAGACACCATTTCCAATTGTATTCTTCTTTCAGGGAACTGCTGGTGAAAACGTTGGTGCGCTTCTGCGAGGAGTGAAAATATCTCGAGTTGAACGTGGAATGTTGCTTTGCGCATCTGGCACGGAAGATATTTCTAATCACTTTGAAGGATCCATGTACTTATTATCACGAGCAGAGGGTGGCCGCTTTAGGCCGTTGATGTCGAAGTATATCCAGCAGTTGTTCAGCACAACATGGAATGTTCCAGCGAGAATTGATTTAGGTAGGACATATTTTATCATTTATAACACTTTTCATTTGATTTTTATTTTTTTGTTAGTCCCTTCTAGTGGAATGCTCATGCCGGGTGAACATGGAAAAGTGCTTATTACATTGTTCCGAAAAATGGTGATGACACCAGGTCAAGCATTTACAATAAGAGAGAACGGAATGACTGTGGCGACCGGTATTATTACAGAGCGAAAGCCAGCGATAAATCTGCCTCGGAACAAGCTATCTAATGTTATTCTTCAATAAGATGTTGCATAATGAAGTATGTAGAAGCAAATACAATTGTGGTTATAATACAAGCTATTTGTTTTTTGTTTTAAGGAAAACTGAAGGGGGTGACTAAAAGTATGCCCCTATTATGTAAGACAGCTACAACTACAGTTGAGTTGTTTCTTGGTTTTATGTAATTCAAAATTCGGTATTGTCCGTATTGTCATAAAAAAGTTGTCTATCAAAACACAACAAAGATGGCAGTGGTTGTCTATAAGTTGTTAGTTAGTTAGTTAGTCAACTAAGTTGAGTTGTGTTCTATAATAGGGGCATTAAGCTAAGACCAGACCAGGTGATCATGTGTATACACAAATATTTGTGTATAAATTTGTTTATTATTGTCATAAAAATACACAAACCGTCTGAACCTCAAATCTTACGACCATAATTGCAAATACAAACTATTTATCGATTATTTGTGTTTCAGATACACAAATCGAATTTGTGTACAAATCGTCTGATCAAGTATATGTAGTGGGGTGTTAAATGAAAACAGCAGACAGCCCACTAACGTTATAATTCAATTTATTCAACGAGGTACAAAGAAATGAACATGAGTTTTTATAATATAAAGTTTATGGTTCTTGGTCTCTGAGCAAGGCAAGTGTTCGCGTCGAGTGTCGAGTGGCGATTGATGAGGCGATTGATGAGGCCAAAGTAATGATGACCAAAGTAAACGCTCTTGCGGTATCTGTCAACGGTCAGTTTTTTCTTGTGCTTTTATATGCTGCAATGCAAGTGGTAGTATTGTGGTGGTCTGACGCTAGGGAAATGAATTTATGACTATTTAGTTATATTTGTGTATAATTTGTGTAAGTCTCATTATTTGTGTATTTTGAAAATAGGCACATAATACACAAATTGGCGAATACAATGCACAATATTCAATATCCAACGTCGCATGACTAAACGTTATTCGCTTGTTTTTATGATAAACTAGCGGACCCGGCAAACTTCGTCTCGCCCCAATTTAATGCCTTCAGATAAACTCCAGAGTGATAATAAAACACAGATAGTTCAAATTTCAATGTGATTTGAATGGAATCGAAATCAGTAGAGAGCGATGTGATAAACAATGTTTTTCGATTAGTTTTCCGGCGCAAAAACAAACAACGAACACACGAACAGGCAACGTACAGCTGACCGTGCGAAAAACAGGGAAATTCGAGATTAATCCCACAGACTTCCAAAGATTGGTCTTGCGATTATTATTGATTGTCATCGCAAAAGCCAATCGAACGGGGAACCGCTTGAATTGGAATGGAAGATCAGTTGGAATAATCGGAATTCGTAGTATATGGACTTCATCTCCTTTGAATTTGCCCTTGATGATCGTCGCTTGAATCACATTGTTCATCAGTTAGTTGACGGACAACCGCGTACCGTTGCACAATTTCGGATGATTCAGATTCCGCAACATGATTATGATCGATCCCACCTTCAGCTGTAAATTATGCGGTGGAGTTCCTGGCACATCAAGCGCGTTCAAAAATTCCGTCGGATAGTTGGTCGCTTCATCCTCCTCGGTCACGCTATCAACGGATTTGTACGAATGCAGTTCTCCAGCGATTTGACTTTGAATAATGAAATTCAAGCTATATCGACGTCCTTATTCTTCGATGCTAGTATTGCCCGTTTACTAATCCAATCGAGGTTTTTATAATTTTGTGCAATGACGGGGAACACTTTGATGATGTGTTCCTCCTTCGACGATGTGGACTCGCAAAAAATTTCCGGGAACAATATCAATCCAGTCGAAACATCAACGGGAATTTGGCGATTGCCAAGCGCCAGCAGGTTAACTTCTCCAAGCAAAATGCACGCAAAACGTCTTTTATCACAATGAATTTCACAATTATCCGAAATTTTCCAAGCTTCACAAAAAATTTTCCACCTTTACAACGTCCAAAATCATGAAATCATGCGATAAAATGCAAAATTCCGTTGAAAAAAATTATTACAATTTTTCGCGTTTTCCGGAATTTTCCACTAAGAATTTCCTATTTTGCCATTCGAAAAGCCATTCCGGAATAATTGCACACAATATTCCATACAAAAAATCAATTTTCCGACCTTTCCGGAGGGTTTTCCCAAAAAAAACCTTCTCCTGGCAATTACGAACAACTGAAAAAAAATTTGAGCCAAATCCGCCCAGCCGTTCTCAGTTTTCGATTTTTTCAATTTCCCGACTTTTCCGGAGGGTTTTCCCAAAATTTTCTTTTAGAATAACCTACTCCTGGTAATTACGAACAACTGAAAAGATTGATCCCAATCGGTCCAGCCGTTCTCAATTGATGAATTACTACATACTTATATATTTTTGCCACCATTTTTCGTATAGATGGAATGACGTTGAATATGAATTGTTAGAGGCAGCGGGGCTCGACAACTCGAAGGAATCGATTTTAGTTCCGATCGCCAAAGAAACAACGAGCAGAGAGGGGAACTCTGTTAAAAAGTGGAGCATGAATGGTCTCATGAAGAAATAACACTATTGATTGCGGCGTTCGAGGAGTATTGTGGTTGGATGTGGTACATATAGGCATGCCGAAAGCAGACGCCTAGCAGATGGCGACAAATGCGTTGGAAGAAGCATCAGTGTGAACGACGCCAAAGCCAGCTTTTTTCCCATAACTCACCAACTACAAAACCAAATAGAGTGACCGGCCCATTTCACCGCGGAGAAGTCTTGGCAGTAAAACTTCCGCAACACCACCAACCGGTCACCAGGTACTTGATTATAGCACGAACCTCAAACCAAGAACAGCTGGCCTCCGCTCCCGAGATATGGGCACAGTTGGAGGCCCGCCAATTTAATAAATAAATTCATATAGTGTAATTCTTTTCCGCTTGTATTCACCTTCACCCTTATTCTACGTGGCGTTTACATTAAACGACAAATGGCGTTTTTTGAAATCGAAATTAGTACATGTTACGTGTTTTTAGGTTGTTTAATATAAACGCCACGTAAAATAATGGTGATTAGTTTTGATCCCAAATACTGATGCGAAGTGTGGCCAGTTGAGGGCTTATATTACGGAAGGCTAATGGACGTATCCTAATACGACTCATAGCGATTTGGCTGGTTTTTGTGCCTTAACTCCTTTCTTTTCCCAATGGATAATACCCAACCTAGAAAGTCGGGCCATTTGATGAAACCCTTGGACTAAAGGGGCGTATATTCCGGTATATCCACTTTGCTAACTTCAGTAGACCATAAATTGTTCATCCGCCACCATCTTCCTTTTTGCACTCTGACCAGTGTCAATTGAAACAAGAAAAAAATAATCTTCATGATTCAATAAATTGTTGTATTTTACTATTCAACGAGAAAACGACATTAGTCGATTTGTATAAATATATTTTGATTTCCTACTTTTTCTTTTACATATGTATTTAAATATATTATTTATAAATATGAATATGGATATAATATGTATAATTTATATATTTCTCTTTTCATCAACTTTCTGAGAAAAGGTTATCACTAACTTTATTTAATTTTTTTAATACACATATTCACTTAAGTAAATTATCAATGCATCAATGTTAAAAAAAAAAAAACATTTTCGATGTAAACAAATATGTTGATATTTTAGTTTGTCAAACAAATTTAAATTTATTCATGGCATAAACAAATTAAAACTTTATATTAGCGAATACAATGCGATTCAATTACCACACTCAATTCAAGTAATAGTTTATTCTTATAATCTTATATATTTTCCTATTTCTTTTATTGTTATATTTCTATTCTAAATAAATATATAGGAAAGTCATGCAACAATTTTCCTCCTGATTTCAGGAAATAAAATAAAATTGGATGACGTCAAAAAACCCTCCGATTAGAATCAAATCAATTTTTAAGGTTCCGTACTCAAATAAAAAAAAAAAAACAAACCTAATTAGTTTCGCTACGATGTCTGTCCATGTCCGTCTGTCTGTCTGTCTGACCAAACCCACTAAAACTGATTGTCGTGGAGGGCTGAAATTTGGACAAAACATCCGGTATAACTTCTGGTTAAACCAATGGTAGCGATACATCGACTGGTTTAGGATTTGGAGTAATTTGTAATTTTGTGAACAAAATATTTTCTTTCTCACAAAAAATTGGTTATTTCTTATTTTACAAAAAATATTTAGCTTTATAATGTGCTGAAGACTGTTTTGCCGAAAAGTGAATGTTTTACAAGATATTTACATAAAAGATCAATAACCATACAAAATGCGCTCCAATTGTAAGTTCAAAACAATACATATATCTATACGTACACATACTGGTACTGGTTGTATGTGCATTATTTATTACTATTATTATTGAAGTGAAACTTCTTAAGGCTGCGGTTATCTAGCAACAAGCGCTAGCATGCGGGAGCTCGCGCTTCAAAATAAATCCATTTTATCAGAGCATTGTGGTTATGTAACAACTTTTTACTCGAGCTTGTAAATGCAATTCAACCCACTGCAGAAAATTTAAAGCGCGAGCCGGCTTGTAACTTGTAATTCCGAACAAATTAAACGCAAAACAAAGTGAAACGCTGTTTTTCCTCCTAAACGGCTTGACCGATTTTGAAGAAATTTTGTGTGTGCGTGTTTGAGTTTTTTTTTTCCTCATTTTTAACCCTTTCCTAAGGGCGCTCCCACCATTCAAACTTTTAACGCCAACTGTATATTCATAAATCAATATATGTAATTGGATACGCTGATGACCTAGTCATCATTATTAGGGACCAAGAACCAAACGAGGTTACAACACGTATGCAAAACTGGTGTAGAAAAGTAAGTCTTTCTATAAACCCCAGCAAGGCTGTCATCGTCCCTTTTACGAAAAGGAGAAATTTAAGTCTAAACCAAATTTCAATTAATGACACAGACATTGAGTACTCCAACGAAGTAAAAATCTTGGAGTAATCCTCGACAAAAAACTAAGCTGGAACTCCCACATAAATAGTAAAATTCAAAAAGCAACCAAAGCTTTCTGGGCTTGCCGTAGGCGTAGCATGTATGGTAAAACCTGAGGGATCTCTCCAAAGATCACACATCGGATTTGGACCTACACGATCATGGTCAGGCACATTATAACATACGCTTTAATAGTATGGTGGAACAAAGGCAATGCAATCCCCAAATCAGCTATAAATCTGGCTATACAAATCTGGGAAACAGCCGAAAACATCATATTATGTGAATGCCCGGCCCTGACGGTATAAGAAGGAAATCATTCTTCAGGGAAATAATAAGTACCGAAGAACTAAGGAAATCCTCTGCTGAATGTATTATCACTATCAGCTACATTAGGAAAGTAGAAGCGCTACTAACCTATATCTGACGGCAAGCACAATAGATCTCTTAACGTGCATCTTAATGCTCCGGCAAGTCAGAAGTTACAAAAATATTCATAAATCTATGTTCGGCAATACTTCCCCGGTGGTACTGGAAAGACGTTTCTATTTAATTGGTTAAAAAACCAAGTAAATCCAAGTGCTATGGAAAGCAGGTTGAGTTTGTGCCAGGGTAGCAGCGCGCGAACTCGAAGTGGAACCTCCACTTTCCATTCTACACTGAAGTTGCCCGTGCAGAAAGATGGAAGTGCAGATGCCATGTCTCACTGGAAACTATTTCCGATTAATGCGACAGCAAGGGTAACATACAACATTTATGTTCATAGACGAAATATATATGTTAACCTACAAAATGCTTTGTATAGTGAATTTCCGACATAAGCAACTTAAAAACAGACATATATGCATGTTCGGCAACTTAATGTAGTTACCTCCAGTTCGAGGAAACCCAGTGTTTTATACTAGTCCCAGCAACATACCTGTGGCGTTACTTCTCTGTAATTGAAATGACCGAGAATAGATATGATATACTGGGGGCAGCAACATATTTAAAGATTTCTTGAATGCATTGCGAATCGGTGAACTCCAGTCAGAGCATTTTTCTATCTTAATAAGCAAGCTAAATAAAGAAGCAACAGGCGAGTTTGCTATTGAATAGGCTCTGCGAATATACCCCATTATAATAAACAAGTGAACGGTCAAACTGTCCTTAAGCATTTTCGAACTCGCGGAGTACAATAAAAGGACTGGATAACCTAATAAATGCAAACCGAAGGAGTGATAATATTGATATCAATACTGTTATACAATCCGATATCAACAAAACAGGAGGACTATCGAAGGAATTACAAAGATACGAAGAGCTTATGAATACCTGTGATTAATGTCCCTCTTAGGATAAGCTGGATTATGTCCTTATGTATGTGTCAAAAAGGTTAAAATATCTTAAGTAGTTTTAGCTGCTTGGTTTTTTTTTAACTGCCCTGACCTTCTATTTTTTTTTAATTCATCCTGATATCAATATTTTTAAAAATGGAAAAGTTACAGTCATTATGTAAAATAACTTAAGTCTCAGGTTCAAGTATTTCAAGAGGTAAAACGTCTTAAGTACACTTATCTCTCTTTTCATAGAAAATGTATCTATATCTGTTGAAGTAAAAGCATTTCTCCTATTTGCTTTAACAGTAAAACACTGTTTAGACAAAAACACTTAAGGCAGTTATGCTGTTTTACCTCACCTTTTACCTTTTAGGGAAAAACAGTTTTTAAGTATACTTAGGATGTTTTACTGCATGCATATCCGTTATTTGTAACGACTTAAGTTATGGGTAAAAAGGACTGGATTCCGGAGTCACTGAGCGGTACTAATAATCATTTTTAATGTCCAGGCTAACTTAACTTTCGACATCGACCTGATCAGAAAAGTACGTATCAGTCGACTAAGATGGCTAGTACATGTAGAGCGAATGGACACCAACGCTCCAGCCCGAAGAGTCTTCGATTCCAACCCGGAGGGACAACGCAGTAGAGGAAGACCTCGCCTTAGGTGGCGCGCACAAGTGGAAGGGGACCTCAACCAACTTGGAGTGCGCAACTGGAGGCGGTTAGCCAAAGATCGTGCTAACTGGAGAGGCGTGTTGGTTGAGGCCCAGGTCCACCCCGGACTGTAGCGCCATCTAAGTAAGTAAGTAACTTAACTTTCCATATAAAATTATCTATTGTGACCGTCAAAATATTTAAGTTGAAGGTTAAAAATGATTATTGGTAAGGCCCAGTAACGTGAAGTTGTTAAACCTGAATTGTGCACAAAAAAAGGATTGCAGCTAGCTATAGCTCCACCATTAGCTGGAGGAACACCAAAAAGCTCCAGATTTGGCACAAGAATCTACAAGGCAGGATAAACTTCGTGCTCAAAATGACAAGAGTGTTTTAAAGTTTTTATTTTAGATTTGCAGCAATGTTTGCAAAACACAGTTTTTAAAGACTAATGTTGCATTCTATTGTATAAATTTAATTTTCCATGTTGGTGCAACAAACCAGCATTTCTGTTTTATGCGGCACGAGGGTGATGCACGCCCGGTGGCATCGAAATTGCTATTTGCTTTCTTGAGTATCTACTAAAGTGTTTACTAGAAACCTCTAAAGAGGTTACATTTTACAGCGACTGCTGCGGAGTTCCGAATAAAAACTCATTTGTTTTTGTTTTTGATATTCATGCAGGCTGAATCAAGCATACCAGGTCACACTCATTATTGAGTGTTACACAGACCATGCAGCGATTAAAAAAAAAGGATCGATCATCCACGCGATTGGTTTAAATTTTTTGTAGTAAACGAAATCAAAAGGGATCAATTTATGCATTTTTAGCGTACATCTAAAGAAAAATTTACTTTGAGAAAGATCGACGAAAGTGGTAATAAGTTCATCTGGCAAAATGTTCAGTGGCTCTGGTATGAAAACAAATTCGGAGTTATTAAGTACAGGAAATCACTTTCTCAAGAGGAGACATTTAAAATATTGAATTTAAGACATGGTGGAATCTCATTCCCCTATTGTAGAACACAACTGAACTTCGTTGAGTCGTCTTCAATTCAACTCAACTTTCACACAACCAAACTAACCAACAACTCATAGACAACAACCGCCATCTTTGCCATCAAAAATGAGAGCATCAGATGATCTAATGTGCTACTCAGTCCCATTCCAAATAAGCAACGAGAAGAAATAGCGATTATCAAAATTTGGCTTTGGAACAGAAACCCAACTTTCGCCCGTATTTGACTATGATAAAATTTTATTTTTTTATGTAATTTTGTTTCTGTAATTTTTGTGAGAAAAAAAATGTTTTGAAAAATGTTTCCGGAATGTCTCCGGAATGTTTCCCATTCAGCAATTTGATTTACATTGCTGACAAGTGAAACATAACCTTTGGAATTTATTTACTATACCCCTAATTATTAATGTAATGACATGATTTAGCAAAATCTGGTCGATTTAGTTAAAACACGTTGGTGGGAACATGGTATAATAAAAACACAGGCATGTATGTTTTAACATTCTCAACTGCGACAATTGGCTTAACCCGCTGAATTGTCATTTGCATCAATTCGTCTTTACAGCTATTATTATTGTGTTCAACAAATTTACTTAAGTAAACTACGCAGGTCGGAAAATTATTGCATGCATACACTTGAAAAATAGAAACTTTAAGTAAACTAATTCGTTTTGGAATACGCAAAAGATTTTCTAATGTAAATTTGTAAGAAATCTTACCACCCGACTCTCTCCTTAATTACATATGGTTGTCCAAAATTAAGAAAGAATTTCGTTTTAAGCATTCTTTGTCTTGTGCATGTACTCGAAGAATAATTAATTTAACTGAATACAGTTTTTTGCTGATTGCCGGTCGATTTTAGGAAACCATTTAGTTATTGCATTAAATTCAGGAAAATAATCAATTTAAAAAAAAAGTTTCTTTCTTAATTTAAAACGCCATACTTATCTATATTGTCTATGTTCCTTGATTAATTAAAAAAATGTATAGTACGCATTCCTTATAGTTAGACCAATCACCATTTATATTGCGCTACTTTCTAAAATATTTATTTAAGAGAAATTATTGCTTGATTTAAACTTAATTGGAATATTTCATATCACATATTGTTTATCTCTTTCTACGTTCACTAGATCTCAAATTTAAAAATATATAATTAAACATTTTTATGGATTTTTTACTTCTGTTTAAAATGAAAAAAAGTTAAACTTTCTTAAGGCATCTCATTAGCAATCTCATTATTTATATTTTTAATACAACAAACTTGTATCCCATCAGTTTTCAATATTATTTGTATGTTCACTTTATCTCACTCATCTTTCAGTTGCATTGCATATCATTCTTTAAAGTTTACATAATTTTAGTATTTCTTTACAATTAAAAATGCTATATCGTCATACGAATATTTATTTTGTACATTAACATAATTTTATTCTACAAAAGGAACGGATAATTTTCTGTTCTCGGCGTTCTTAAAAAAAGAAAACCGAGAAAAAACAAATTGGTGGTAATTGCAATTTTTAAATAAATTCTAAAAATAAGAAAAACAAAAATATGCTTTTTATATATTTATGTATAAAAAAAAAACATGCATAGGAATTTCTACGATGTCAAGGAGAGGTACATTCATTTGCACTATAATCATAAAACTACGGCAAAACAAGATATATTATTTAAGTACTGTAACAGTAAGTATATGTTGTATGTTTGTAAAGGTTCTCAGTAACGCAACGATCAATAATGTACAAAATAGGCTAAAGTGATAATGGCAACAAGCTTACATTTCTGTAATATTTTAAGTATATACGATAAATGTGTGTATGTATTTGCACTCCCAATAGTGGGTGGTATACTTCCCTTTAGATTTTTGTGAGGAAATCCTCGAGGTGTAACTGTTTCGGAATATCAATGTGTTCGAGTTTAACATTGCTATAGTTGTACACCACCTTGAGCGGATGGATGTGTTCTTGGACCATTGTGAACTCCGTGTTACGTTCCTGGAAAAATAAAAAAAAAATGGAAATGCATTTTTCTTAATGGCGTCCAAGGGCAGGCTGAGGATTTTTGATTACTTATTTTGATTTCTGATAGTTTAAAGGTTCAAGAACAAAAGTTTATAGGTCTTTTCTTTTGTATTAAAAAAAAAATTAAAAAAATTTAATGAGTAGATAATATGTAACTTTTCTCCCACCTAAGAGTTGATTATTTCGGATGAGGATTAGCTCAAAAGAAGAAATTAACTTTTACTTTTGCTTTTGATGACGCTACAGTCCGGGCGGACCTGGACCTCAACCAACATGTCTCGCCATCCATTGCTAGCTGCTTCCTATTGCGCACGCCTTGCTGGTTGAGGTACCCTTCCAACTGGGCGCCCCACCTAAGGTAAGGTCGTCCTGTCCTCTACCACGCTGTCCTTTTGGAGCAGAGCTCAAGATATTCCAGAAATCATAGCGTGTTAATTGAGTCCCTGGCGGGCATAAGCTTTTGCTTATTTTCAAAAGCGAACGGATGTTTCCAGTGCTTTCCTGTTTTTTCATTTTGACTTCCAATTTTCCATTTTTTCACCAAAAGTTTAACAGCTTTTTCATTGCACAAGATTTTACATAGGTTAGGTTTGAGGGAAGTGCACAGCTTTAAAAGTGCTGTGCTACCACCGGGGCCTTTTGGTCTATTGTGATCCCTTGGTTTATTGGTCGTGGATAAGAATTTTCATTTTATTGGACAACACAAAAAACATGCATATGATTTTACATAGTTTACGAATTGCTGGCAATCCACCGCCACCTAAACATCTTTTGCCATGAAACGCGGCTAACCCCCCTGAGTCCTAAAGACAATGTAGATTTGTGTATCTTGACAACATTTATTGTTCATGGAACATCCGCTGCTCTCTCTTCTTCTGGAAGCTGCTGTTGGCAGCAACACTTTAACTCCTGCTGGAGCATAGGGAGACAACCAGGTATATCCATCTCTCTGTTTGGAGCTCGATATTTCAGCTGTGTCCACCATCGCAAATTTTGGGACTGAGCTTCCGTCGAAACAGTTGACCTCCATGTTGTTCTTGGCCTACCAACTCGCCTTACACCTTGAGGGTTCCATTGAAAGCACTGCTTCGCTATTTTGTCATCAGATTTCCTCAGTGTATGGCCAATTCAGCGCCATTTCCTCCGCTTGATGTCAACTTCCACTTTTGTTTGTTCAGTCCTAAGCCACAATTCATTGTTGGACATTGTTGGTGGCCACCGGGTCTTTAGGATGTAACGCAGACAACGATTAACAAAGGCTTGTAACCTGCTCGATATGTTGACGGAGCATTTACACGTTTCACATGCGTAAAGCGGTACCGATTTTACATTGGATTCAAACAGTTTTAACCTCCAGACTGGAGAAAGGATTCCAAATGCACCACGAACTTTATTTATTCTATTCCTGATATCCATGTCCGTTTTACCATCGAGTGACACATAACTACCCAGATAGTTTAACTGCTTGATCTCTTCTATGGTCTCCCGTCTCAACATAACCTGCGGTTGTTGGTCTCGGCTAGTGTGCATAATTATATATAAATAACGACACTTTTGGTTAAGGGCATTGTTTGTCAGGAAACAGATATCATCAGCATAGTCCAAATGGATTAGCTTATCAATTGGAATACATTGGATACCGAGTCTCTCGTTTGTACCCATAGTGGCAGTCATTACATCATCGATCGCAAGTAAGAACAAAATCAGTGACAGTTCATCTCTTTGTCTCCGGAGATTGCTCAAGAACGATGTAAATATAATCGACGCATGATTGACCACTGTGAAATCCCGCTTGGTGCCTCTTGAGCGTCGATTCAATCCTGGACCTTATCCACTCGAGAATACGGATAAAACGGTGATACCACGCCAGTTATTGCAATTCTTAATATCGCCTTTCTCGACAATCACCCCTATCATGGAATCCGCCGGGGGGAATTATTCATGGAAAAGACTATTTTGGTATCGTCAAAATCGCAAAGTGAGCAGTTCCCCGTTCGGGAAAAATTCGATTTGAACGTTTTTAACTATACATTGAAACTCATTCTCATTACACGGGGAACTGTTCACTTTGCGATTTTGACGATACCAAAATATTCTTTTTCGTGAATAATTCCCCATGGTGGATTCCACGATAGGGTTGAATAACTCCGTTCTTCCATTCACTGGGAAAGGTTTCATTCTCCCAAACAGCTTGAACAAGTGGAAACAAAATACAGGCCGCTGCGTCTGGATCCGCTTTCAGGAACTCGTCAGGTAAACCACCTAGTCCAGGTGCCTTGTTATTTTTTAGAAGCAGAATCGCGGTTCTTATTTCTGCACTTGTTGGGGGGTTGATGTCAATTCCCCTGAAAAACCTACTTTGTACTCTGGTCACCATTGAGCAGCGCACAAAGATGCTTCTTCCACTTTCGCAGTTGGCTTTGTAACATCTGACATACATTACAGCCGACATTTCTCCTTAATCGAAGTATTCTACTAGTAAGGATTAATACATTCCCAATGGAGAAAAAACCTTCATCAATTTCATAGTTCTTTGCTCAACCCCGATGTTCTTTGAAGCAACTGATAAGAACGCTGTGTTGCTAACTTTTCCACAAATCAACAAAATCAAAATAGCACACAAATTACCTTATTCCGTTTGTCCAGCAGTTCAGTTAGTTTCTCCACAAACGAAGTGCTAATCTCCCGTTCGCAGTCATCAGAGTTGTATGAATTGATCATCTACAAAGAGTTAAACAAAAGAAATCAGCATCTAGTACTAAAAAGGTATTTTGTTTGTTTTTACCTTAAGAACTTGTGCCTTGGTCAGAGAATTGCATAGCTCGTACACACTGTCTACGTCCTGCTCGGTTTTTCTCGATTGTAAAAGTTGTGATACGTCAATTAGTGGCGCCAGTGGTTTTGTCACGTCAACCGACTGAAACATTTAAACGATTGTGATGTCGTACTAAACGGTTTTTACACAAACTTACCATTTTCTTTTCGCGCACCCAACCCTCTAGACAAGTGACATTATAGCGAATTTTCATTCCAGTCTCCCACATGCAAATATCACCACGCAACATAAGTGTGTTCATCGCGATGGCACAGATATAGTACATAAGCTGATAGAAGATTTGCTCTGCATAGCTAAGGTGGAGCCCAAAGTAATGAAATTGCTTATAAAAGTGGTCCAGCTGGTTGACGAGCAACTTGGGCGCTGGTACCTTAGCATGTTCGGGTGATGAATCCAATGACATGGTGCGACGATTGCCATTATTTTGTCCGTGTTGAATCTCGTCATGATCAAGAACAGCCGGTACAATATACGGCTTTATTAAGTCTTGTACTTGCTGCACAAGGCTTTGATAAAGGTTCACAATAATCTCATAGATCACTCTTCGATACTCGGAGAGATCAAAGTTCTTTAGCTGCTGTTGATTTTGCTCGGGAGTATTAAGACTTATGTACTCATCAATGCCACCATATTGCTTCAGAAGATTGTGGAGCCTGCAAATGGAAATGGTTAGAGAGTATTCCAATAAAGCAGTTTGTGCAAACATACGTAAGTGAATTGACCAGCCACAGTACACGGGTTTCTGAAGTAATGGGCATTCTATGGATTTTCCTTATTTGAATGACGTATTTTGTCAGCAAGTGCTTCACATTCGGCTCACTGTTTATAAGGTCGGTGTATCTGTAAACAGAATGTTAAAATATATCTATCAAGGTTCAAGACAATAGAAACATACCGTATACACATGAATATAATGTAAGCTGGTAAACCTGGCAGTAAACCAATGGCAACACGGGGGATCAAGCCTGTTATAAGGCGTTGATATATTTTATCTACATCTTCGTTGTTATATTTTAGGATACCTAAAATAAAAAGCGTTACGCTACCATCTCTTTAAATGAAAATTTAAAATCATACCTTGGTAGTGCTGAGCTTTCTTCTTTACCACAGAAGCCACACACTTGGAATCATCGTCAGTGGGCGCAGCAGTAGAAATGCCATGCTCATGCAGGCGAAGAGTTAACTTGATATTGCTGCGTTTTAAATCTTCATGTTTCTTAGTCAAAGCGTTCAATTCCTCCTGTAATTCATTCAATGAGATTAAGGCTAAGACGAGAATATTGAAGACCAACCTGTAACTGCGTGTATTCCATATATGATTTCTCCAGTTCATACCGCAGGTAGCGATCATTTTGGCGTAAGGAGTCGATGTTTGTTTCATCTAAGTCTTCGACACCACTTTGTAGGATGGATTGAAGTTTAGCTTTTTCGCTGCGCAGTTCATCAAGTTGCCTAGAAAGCTCCTCCAGATGGGCATTGTTCTCTTCGGTCAATGCGCTTAGTTCCGATTCAAGTTGTCTACAAAGAAATGTATATTCATAATCGTTCCCTATAGACATTAGTCTGGAAAGAAATCATTTAGATGGACACGAGATTTTCAACACATCCGACACGTTTGGTCAATTAATGCAACATATTCCGATACCGATTATTATTGGACAAATTGATTTTGCATTTGGCGAACGTTTATATGGCTCATGCTTCATGCATCATGCTGCACAAGAAGCAGAAACAGACTAAAGTGGATTAACACTTAAACATTTTAACAAGTGAACAAGAAGCAAAACAAAATTAAGGAATCTTCAGAGGCAATAAAGGAAAGCGGAGTACTTTGTTAACTATTGCGGAAAATCGATCGCTAGTCTACGTTGATATACAAAGGCAATTAGTTGTTCAACTACTGTGTAAAGAAAGACAGATTTTTAGGGAGACCCAACTTGTTGCATATTGCCATAGTAAGATGAATACATCTCTCTACTTGGTAGAATGCTGTGTAACTAGTGCGTAGCTCGTACACCACCAACTAATTCAACTCGAGAGCAAAGCTATTCGATTGCAAATTGAACATTGTCATATAGGGTAAGAAGCATTGCAAGTCTTGTAAACCTAGTTACTCAACTTGTGTGATTTTGCCAACCAAAAAGTTTGTTCGAGTTAAACAAGTGCGTTTTCGGTATGGTTTCGTATCGTATACTAGATGGAACATTGGACGTAATAGCCGAGTTAGTAATGACCAAGATAAAGCTGAAGGTGCAAAGCAGAAATACCGTGACAGTTTGTCTTCGGCAAAACCCTTTGGTATAATTAGTTTACATACAAATGTGTCTTCCCAAGAAGCAGGGATGAAACTACTACTTACCTATTTACAAGTTTCTGAGCTTGGAACGCCTCCAACAACTCCGAGTTCTCTTGAATGGTATTATCAGGGCGCATAGGTAGGCTGGTATTGCCAAACGATCTCAGTGATTGACTCTGCTGCTGTAGTACCGCCTTCAGCTGTATGCATTCATCACGTCTCCTTCGGAGTTCTTCTTGCAGAGCATTTTGTTGAGCTATAAATAAATAAAATGGTCAACGGTCACCTATTTGCTTTCATTATTTCTTTGCTGACCTTCCAGCTCTTGCATTTCAACTCCACGCTGTATACTGCTGCGCAGCAAACTGTAGTCGTGACGTAGCTTTTCATTTTCAACTTCCAACTCAGACACCCTACAAGAGACACAAAAATGTTTAATTGCAATTGGACTCTTGTACTTAAAAATACCTTAACGAATCCTCTGTGGACTTGTTTTTGTTCATCAGCTTTTCCATTTGGTCAACTAAAATCTTGTTCTTCTTCTTCTCATCCTCGAGAATACTTCGCAGTTTAAGAATCAAGCTGGTCTGTTCACTCTTCGGTGTTGAAGTTACTTCTAAAAATAAAAATATATTAAAAAATGAATGCCAGAAGCAATACTAATTAACAGACCAATCTTTGTAAATGATTCTGGTGGCGTTTGATTGTTATTATCGAAGGCCAACACTTGATTGTTTCGTTTAGACTCAAGGGTATTCTTAGCCGATGCGTAGCCAAAGTCCTCCTCGTTTTGACTAGAGGCATTGCTCATAGATCGTGAATGATTCGCGTATTCGGAGGCGTTGCCATTGGGCTTTTGCAAACGATTTAGTTCCTCCTTGAGTATGAAGTTCTCCCCTTCTAAAATATCCTTCTCTTTTAGTGCCCGTTGATATGCCTCGTGAACGTCGTTTGTATCCACCTCGGAGAGAATACGAGAACGATATAGCGATGTCTTTTCTTCTTTCTTAGCCAGTTCGATCATTTCATCGACTTGCTTGCGTAGTTCTTCGTTCTCAATGCGCCAGGTTTGCTTCTGTTTATCCCATTCCTCGGTCTCGTGGTCTTTTTCTTCGAGTAGTTGCATCTTCTCGTCACGTTCAGTTTCCAGCTGCTTGGTTAGGGCCATTATGCCGTTATCTTTCTCAAGTAACAACAACTTTAGTTGCTTCATTTCATTCTCGAGGTTCCTCTTCAAATCCAATTGGTTCCTAGAAATATACAAAATCAAATTTACCACATGTACTTGTATATACAAAATTGTACAAAACCCACTTGAGAACTGGAATTGCAGTGGTCTTCAGCTTAAGCTGAGTATTCTCCTTGTTCAGATCGTCTATCCTCTGTTGCAACGATATAATTTTATTCTCCAATCCTTTGTACCTATTTTGTATATGCGAAATGGTTTTGGCCTCTGCTTTAATTTTTTTGAACAGACGGCGTGCGAGGAATTTTCGTATAGCCGACTGACAAACGATAATATTACGCAACCTCTTCTTGTAAGCCAATCGCGCCAGATAACCGCGACAAAAGCGTTGAATTTGCGTTGCCTTATAATTATCCAAGGCGAGTTTGAATCGCTGTCGCGCCAGCATACCACGTGCATACTGTTGAATTCCACAAACAGAATGCCGCAGCTGGACAAATCGTCGCCGACACAAATATCCGCGGGCGTATTTTGATATAATGAGCGCTGCTCTCGCTTCTCGTAGTGCTCTTGCCTTCTTCCTAGCCATATAGCCACGTGAGTATGTTTGTATGCCAAGCATAACCCTTCGCAGTCGGAGATATCGCCTGCGATAAACAAATCGTCGAACCACAGACTGGACGACTATTATGTACTTCTTGCGAAGATTGGCACGTACTTGCTCCAAATAAGCCACCTGACCAGCACGGAAGAATATTTGTGTATTACCAAAACGAAACTTGTCCTCGTCGTTAATCCATTTCGTGACAATATTCTGACACGAACGCTTCATGTCACTCTTATTGAGATCCTTTCTATGGCACAGCAGTTGGTAGCGACTGTAGAAGTCATGGTATGACCAGCGAGACGGAAAGCCGGCAGCAGATATACGTACTGTTTCCAAGACGCCGCACGCACGGAGCTGTTGGACAATTTTCGATGCTTCCCATTTGAAGGACAACTTGTCATCATTTGGCTGTATTTGATAGAAATTTTAGTATGTTGCTGAATTTTTAGCGTAAAAGTTTTACCTTAATACAGCGAACATAGTGCGGAGTTGTGGAATGTAAAGTTGATATTAAAAGCGACAAACTATCCCGAAACTGCGAGCCCACAGATCGTCTATGCTGTTTGGATGGCGTTACCTGGATGAACGGAATTACTCAGTTAGAATAGAGAACCTTCATTAAAATGTAAGATTTTGAAGAAGCAAACACAAAATATAAAGCATGGTATTAAGTGGAAAAGTCACTAGTGATCGATTTGAAGGCATAGAAATGCGTCTCCGAAAATATTTGACTATATGCGGCTATGAATTGATCATATCTAATTTCTCTGCGCGTCTATTGGTTACAAATAGAACGTGGGTGGGGCGCACTGTTGAACTATCCAAGCACGTTTGCTCAATATACACAACTTTCTTACCTCTGCTCTTAACACAGCATTTAGCGAATTCTGTAAAGCGTCAAGAATAAGGTTAGACAAGTGTCTAACAAGCATCGGTGGAATGCGGGGTTTTAGAACCTACATTGCAAAAGTAGAAATAACTTTAATAAGACCCTAATCAATGAGGCTATGGGCGGACTGGTAGATCTGCAAAGAGAGCTTGATTCAGTTGAAAACAGAGGTAAAAAATACCCAGCGTAGACACCTCCCAATACTTTTTCAAAAACACTTTCCATACCGAGTGTTGTTGTGAATCCAGATTGATCATAGGCTAAATCCGAATAGACATTGCTCAATCTACTAATGGACACTCGCTTGCCTGGGTCAACGCCTACTGACTCCTTGTCAGTCAATTAGAGTGCGAAACTGGAGACAGCTAGGGAAAGATCGTGCTGGCTGGAGACGCTTATTGGTTGAGGCCCAGGTTCACCCGGACTGTAGCGTCACCTTAAGTAAGTAAGTAAGGGGTTTATACCTAAAGCAGGCTATATTGTTAAGCACATACTCAAAACCAGAGTAATAAATGCTTCATTTGGAGATAACTCCATCAAAAGGCTATGGGGAAGTTCAGGGTGAAGTCATCCCTCCTCAACTCTGGAATTTTATTGTGTGCATAGTTGTTCTTAGGTGGTCCACAGTTGAGGACTTATTTGCGCAAAGGGCATTAACTATGAGTAAACGGAACAGAGTAGTTTTCCCTGATAAAAAAAAAAATAAATAAAATAATAAAATTTATCAATATGAAGCCAGCCGCTTTTGACAGAGGCACTGTGATAAATTTACCCTATGGACTCTTCGCATTAGAAACGATAAGCAGATCTTGAACTATCTCGGGCGGAGAACAATCTAATCTGTCCGAAGTATGGACAAATAGAGCACATATTTGTTCGTCTACCAAATACGTTTAAAGTGACAGCTAAATTAACCGCTTAATTGTTTTGAAAAGGTTGCATGAACTTACGAACTCCACAATTTCGGCGGAATTGTACTTTGAAACTCGTATCCAGGGGAATAAATTCCCCGATGAACTTGCAAGACAAGTCTTAGAACCTACGCCTTGCTGTTAGGACAACTCTGCTGCAATGCATGAAGCAAAGCAATTACTTCTGAATGTCTGCAAGAAATCTCCAACTTAGCTTCCGTCACTGCAGGGGGTGACTGGTTTCCCCCATGGCCACTTCCATTATCTTTGGTGTTGAAATCTATTTTACGGTTTCTTCGACAAGCAAAAATACTAGAGTAAAAGGCAGGTGTACGGGTCAATGGACCCGTATGCATGTCTGAATGCTAGCAGAGAACTCCAACAAAAAAAGGTTTCTTATCCAGAAATAAATCATTAAAACTCTTAAAGAGAGCATGTTGTTAGATTCTTATTTAACTGTTAATTTGTGTGATTTAAGTATGCTTTAATGTGCGCATCTATACTATTGTTAGTCGGGTTAGTGTACTTTATATGGAAAAAAGAAACATATAAATAAAACAAATGCAACTAACTCGTTTACGTCCAACCACTGGCAGCTAAAAAATATGATGGGAAGAATAACAAATTAAACAATCACAATACATACAAGGTTAACTAGCAAATAAAGGCATTCAAAAACTATACTTACTTGCTGCTTCGAAGCGCTTATAACAACACGCCCACCAAGAGCTGAAGTTTTACCATCACTAAGGGTGTCGGTTTCTTCCAACTCCATTAGCTGTTTGCACAGGTCCATATCAGATTGACCAACGACACTCACCAGCTCTTTGGAGACAGTATCACGATTTTTCTCCAAAAAGCCATGAACATCATATTGCACAGTGTCCGAAAAATGTTTCACAAGAAAACCTACAGACAAATATTATACAATAATTTAACCATAAAGAGGAAACAAAAGATTAATAATTCTTACTTGTCCTGCCGAAACGCGGCTTATCGAAATGCGGAAATTTCGTACATTTTTCAATCAATTTTCCCGCCCACGACTCATCTGATCCTTTAGGCATCTACAAAAACTGACAATCAAAATCTGATCGGCATCAAAGACTGCAATACAACTCACTCTGCATTCTTCATCCAAGAGATCTAGAACTCCCAGTTTCGCTTCAATCAGATCAATGCATGGCTGATTGTCATAAAAATCAATCATAGTCCAAACGATACCTTCCTTCAAGTACTCCTCTTGTTCAAGTTTGAAGACGTGCTGATTAAATTGCTGCTGCAGCTTCTCATTAGCATAGTTTATGCAAAATTGTTCAAATGAATTCGTTTCGAACGTCTCGAAACCGTATATATCAAGAACACCAATGAAACAGCTCTGCTTGCGTCCGGTATTCAAGCTCTTGTTTATCACAGCGACAATGTATTGGAAGAGCTTAGCATAGATGTGTTTGGCTAGTGCGTCTTTGGCCGATTCAGCTGCGGCTATGCTATTGGGAATCAGTACGTTCTCATTGACCGATTCAATCTGACGTGTAATCAACCATTTGCGGAGATCATCGGATTTGACCTTTAACATTTCACCAGTTATATGCAAATGCAAATCGTTTGGCTGTAAAATATGGTACATTATAAAAAAGGACGTATAGAAAAGAAGACTTGCTTTCTCACAATTATGTCACATGCATCTGGGTCGATTTCTTCCGAATCTTTTTTGAACTTGTGTGTGAACTGGATATTGCCCAAGTGCAATATACCGGCAAGAATTTTGACTATCTCTGAGATCTGGGATGAGAAACGTTCGTTGAGAACATTCGCTTTTGAATTGGAAATGATTGCAATAGTTTACCTGTACATTGCCAAATCCTAGTATAGACATTGCTGAAACTGTGTCTTTGAATTGATCAACATCTGAAACCCGATCAATGTCTGGAGATTTACCTTTGTTCAGATATTTGAACTTATCTTGATGATCTGAAATTGGAAAGATGTTTAGTTCGAAGGGGAGAAATGAAGAGTTAAGAATATAATATTAAAAATATTATTTGATTTCCTCCACTGTATATAAGTCGTGCAAAATGTTAGGCACGTGAGTTAGCACGTACACAACACATGCGTCTAATATTCGACCGATATAGCCCAGGCTTTCCTATGCTAAACAAATAATTGATGCGACTGCAACAGGCAGAGCAAGTTACAGATGGCAACATCTAGGATACTGCGTTACTGGTAGGCTCACCTGGCCAGCTCTGAATACTAAAAGATCCAAGGAGCTTGTGCGACTATCTAGTATCTTGAAAGTCGTTAATGTGAGACACGCGCAAAGGCTTGGTCTGCGGAAGCTGCAGAGATGAAGAGGAGGAGTCCATCACTCACTTTCTGCCCTGCCGTTGCCCTGCCCTGGTCAATTTAAGAAATGCCTACCTAGGAAACTATTTTATTAAAGATATCAGTGATCTAGGTAGTACCAGCGCCGCTAACATCCTTAGCTTCATAAACGGCAGCAAATGGTTTGCATGAGAAGCCAGTAAAGAAATAACTCCCCGTATACCAGTGGCATGATGTATGCGTATGCACAATGTGCCGACTAACGGCCTAAGTGCTTCTCTCACCGAGAGCCACTTTAAACTAAACAAAACTATCCTCTCCCGCAGGAATAAACATAATTTAATAAGCAGGTCCAATATACAAGATCTCTGCGAACCGATCAATGCGTATCCAGGAACGGTAGATGGAAAGATTCCTCACGACCGCAAACCAAAATCTGGACATATCATTAGCTAATAGACACATACCCACCGTTGCGCACCCAAAACTCCTGCAAGTTACTTTCACAAGTCACAAATCTCCTCGGGTCCAGAAGCAGCACTATCACACTTACTACTCGCCACATAGAACCTCCAAACTTCGCGTGCGAACCATTACGGAATTTCATTTCATACCTAACCCACCTACACACTGAAATAATGAAGTGTTTCCAATAAAGAAACAGATTTAATGATTTAAACAACGGCCCACAAAAACACTCTTCAAATGCCCAACTAAACTAATCCCAGAAATGCCGTGGACACAGCCAAGTAACGCGGCACAATACCACAGACGAATTGAATAGTGAATTAAGCTGCTACAACAACAACAACAAAAATTGTCTTGTCTTGTCTAAATCACATAAAAGAAAAAAAGTAGTTAACACTCTTACCTAATATCAATTCTGGATGCTGCTCCCTAGCCGAGCACAATTGATAGAATATATGATAGTTTCTTTCGCCAAGTGATTGAAATACAACTCGTGACTTCTCCAACAAGTATGTCTGCATGGTTGCTCCCGTTAAATTCATTACTCCCATATTGTTCTTAAACAAAAGTTTCGTGAATTTTCCAAATCGTGAACTGTTGTCATTTCGTGTCGTCTTTGCATTACCAAACGCTTCCATTATCGGACTCGATGCTAGCACTTTCCGCTCCACTTGAGTCTCTGATTCACTGCCTCCAACGGCGGCAAAATATCTCATCGCATATTTGGCTGATACTGTCTTACCAGCACCCGATTCTCCACTCACAATAATACTTAGATCGCATTTCTCACGCTCCAACTTAGTGTACGCCTCTTCGGCAACGGCAAATATGTGCGGCTCCAACTCCCCCATGGAGTGACCACGATACGCACGTATAATATCCGGTCCATATAAAGGCAGTTCAGCGTATGGATTGATGGCAACCAATATAATTCCGCAATATGTGTAAATTGATTGTCGTTCTCGAAAGCGCACCTTCAAGTTGTGCAGCACAGCTGGCTCGTGCAGGTACGACAATGCCGTAAGATCTTTTTGGCCAATTAAAATGCTTGGATTGCGGAGCGGAGGCAGGTCATTCGGAGTTTTTAACTTTATAGATAGCTGGCGACCGGTATCTTTTTTAATACTTAACTCAGTGGCGCCTATTGTGTAGTCCTGATCTAGGACAGCACCCTCCCAGACATCTTCTACATGCGGTATCCATATTCTGGCACCCTACAATAGAAAATAAAAGTTATCATCAAAAAATTATGTAAATCATACAAGGTCATCAGCATTTTGGGTTTCATTTTTGTAGTCGTTTGCATTTTACTTATGTACTTATTCGTGAAAGAAAATTGAAAGTTTATTGTTCTTCATTTGCGGTCGGTTTAGGTATGCAAATTATGTTTGAATTCATAATAGACTTATGTAATTCTACACCGATTTTAAATACATCAGACTCCTAAACAGTGGAATGAATGAGAATAAAGGATTTCAAGTTGCAACTCATAAAAAAAACTGTTTAGTCTGAAGCCAGTTAAAACTTTGGAGAAGATATGGGGAAACAATCGTTACAAATCGAATTGCTGTAAAAGCTGGGGCTTCTATAAATAATACAGTTATTAATAACTTGCCTACGGATATGGAGTTTGAGATTTTTGAAATTCCGGATTGGATCATTATTGTATGTACTACGGCGTAGCCTAAAAATTATTGGTTGGAATTTATATTGGCGAAATGTAATCTACGTACAAAAATGTTTGATGTGATTCCCTTTGTTAATTTTATATCAGAAGAATGCATTTGTGATTATTTATTCATGACACATCCAACCGGCAGTAAATATCTACTACATAATATACATTAGAGTTCAAATTTTTGAAACGCTACATATCTGACAGTGTAGACAAGCTTTAATATAGGTTCACTTTGCAGAAAATATGTTGCTGACATTTTTTTGAACAAATTAAAAAAATTATTTCAAATACCCAGACCGAGTATTACCTTACCTAGGTGACAACGAAAGTCAGTAAACATAAGCATAAAGACACGTAAAAGCATGATAGGCCGGAAAAGTAAAGTGTTGAACTATCATGAAGCTAATGTTTTTAAATATGTACATGTACATATATTTCTGTATGTTGCACGTTTACGTTGCCTTAAAATCATGTTTCCAGATGATGACTAAAGGGAATCATCAAAAGTAGTTATAGCAAAGAAAACTATGAATGCAGATGAAACCCTAAAGCCTTTTTCAAAGTCATTGATTTTGAATAAGTTATATGTAATGTCAAAAGTTGACCGTTTCTCTTTTAAAGAGGCAAAGTGTTTAGTGCCCAAGAATTAGTCATCACTTAACGACCAACCATCAATAGTAATCATAATGATACCTGAAGCAGATAAGAATATTACGTCAGAGTATAAAATTATAGCGCTTCTTTTTTTCGCACTAGTTCTACCTGTTTTCCGTGTCTAATAAAACCAGTGCATGGCACAATGTCATTTTTATTGCATATGCTACTAGGAAATGATAACTGATAAATCCTATGAAAGACAAAGTCGTTTAGTTAGCAAGCTAACAGAAGACACTAGTAGTAGGTCTAGTCTAGGTACACAGTGAAGAAAGAGAAAGCATTGAATTTGAATTAAAGTAGGTTCCTATATATGTACACTATACTAGAGACGACACACAACCAGAGCCTAATGATTACTTCTGGTATTTGGTGTCAATAATGTTCAATTGATGTATAATATAATGTTTGAATGCCCAGACATCCACGAGCAGAAAACCAGACCATCGCCACCAATTGTTCTTCGTGGCAATTTGTATGTACATGGTTTGTTTATCTAAACAAAAAACTGAATCACTCGTTCTAATTCGAAATAAACAAAAAAGAGTAGGTACCTACATTGTTGGCAGTTTATCACCCAAACTACTTATCAGCAACGTAGTCGGGTGAGGTGCTAAATGCAGCCAAAGAGCACAACAAAAATGTAACTTTTTTTTTTCTTCTTTTTTCCATCGCCTTGTAATACCACACACAGCAATGCACGACAAAAAGTAAGTAAGAGCAATACCGTGAGAACTTATTGTCCGTTAGTTTTGTTGTATTTTCCCATGAAAATTCGATAATTCGCGACTGTCCCTTATCGGATTTCGCAATTGGAAAATGTTTAGACTGAACTATTAGAAATTTAATCAAAACCCTATTGGATAACTACAAATTCAAATTTTAAGGAGAATCACAAATTTGCTTTTTTAATACTACCTATAAAATCTGTATACAAATTCCAAAAGGAATCCATAAAAATACCTTCACATATAGCAACTCTTCACTTGACATAGTTGTTGCTGCTGCTGTTGGTGTCGATGTCGATTTTTCTGATCAATTTTGAAAGCTTTTTAATCGAGAAAACTCCGATTTTATTTCCCGTATTTAAAATATTTCACTGGTATGTCGGAGGTTCTCATATTATTTATTATAAGTTTGGCCGTAGAACTGATTTGATGATTATTATTAAAACAAAAATATAAAATTAAACTTCTTCACAGACAATTTTCTGCCGTCCTCCAACGTAGACGAAAAAGCAAAAACCTATTCCCTTCTCCGTTTTGCCAGTGGTTCTTGATTCTGACAGGTGAGTTTAAACTTTGGCGTTTTCTTTTGTTGTTGTGGGCTGGCAAACCTTCGATAAAACAAAAGAAGATAACGGTTCAGAGATTGGCAACCTTTTAGGGTTCTGAATGCGTGGATAGGGTTAAGATCCGTTTGTTTTGAGAAAATGTTGTGAAAATGTTTGTTGATAAACATTTTTAGCCTTCTAAAAATACTTAAAAAATGTTCATTCATAAATAATTTTTGCTCGTATAATAGCTAATCAATGAATTAAGGCAATAAGCATAAAAATATTCCTATAAAATTATGCATTTGGTAGAAATATTCGATAAATTCTGACCTTTTTCTCTGTGTGCATGAGATAAGAACGCCCATTGACTTATAATATATGGACTGCTAGTAGACGTCTTCGCGTTGGTTCCAACATAACCTCTAGCCCTCTTGGTTCGGAGCGGAATAATTTGGAAATTCAAACTTTTTTGAAGTGGCATCTATTGTTAACAATAACGCAACAATTGGAATTTCAACCGTTTTACTTGCCAAATCCACTAACGCCCAATAGGTGTATCTAGCATTCTATGGAGAAATCCAATTGGTTGAGCCCTTTAATTTGCTCCTGAATGCCGATTTCTTTTTTTTTTTGACTAAATCGAAGAAAAGTTTATGAAAGTTTATTTTCAAATTGATTTGGGCGTTACTGTCTTACGCCCTAGCTTATATCGGCGGATAAGCGACCACCAGCTTCGGGCAAAAAAGAGAATTCCATAGAGCAAGTTTTGAAATGAGTAGCGCCGCCTCTTTTTCTATCTGTGAATACGTGTTGTACCACAGAAATAACTGTAAATGTTATTAGGTGCCAGTGTATTGGTCTATTCTCTAGTTTGTGTCATGACCTAAGCGCATGGACACCAGACGACTTCTAATGAAAGTTAAGTTAAGGACCATTCACATGGGAGCGAACGAACGAATTGATGAAATGCGAACAAACCACTTTTTATGCATTTATAAACAGAAAATTGCACATTTAATTATTCCAAGAGGAAGATAATTAACTATCCCATCAAAATGTATTAAGAAAACAAGTTTAAAAATAGTTTAAATAACGAAATTTCGAATTCCAAACTTTTTGCCGCGAACGAAAACAACCTGGCGCGAATTGTCAGTCTATTCACAATCCACATCATTTAAATCGCGTTCCACAAAGTAGCGAATAAAAAATTCGTTCGAACTTAAGGACCATTCACATGAGAGCGAACAACATCGACGAACGAACGAATAATCACAAGTTTTGACAGTCCATTCACATGAACACTTTTCTAGGTCGCGGCAGTTCGCGAATTTCAGCCATCAGTTTCTACCAGCAATGTCTAGATTGAGGTTAAGTTCGAACGAATGTTTTATTCGCTAGTTTGTGGAACGCGAATGAAATGATGTGGATTGCGAATATACTTTGATAATTCGCGCCAAGGGTGTTTTCGTTCGCGGCAAAAAGTTTGGAATTCGAAATTTCGTTATTTAAACTGTTTATAAACTTGTTTTTTAGCACATTTTGATGGGATATTTAATTATCCTCTTCTTGGAATAATAAAATGTGCAGTTTTCTGTTCATAAATGCTCAAAAAGTGGTTTGTTCGCATTTCATCAATTCGTTCGTTCGCTCTCATGTGAATGTTCCTTTAACCTTATTCCAAGAGGAGAATATCTTGGAATAATAAAATGTGCAATTTTTTGTTTATAAATGCATAAAAAGTGGTTTGTTCGCATTTCATAAATTCGTTCGTTCGCTCCCATGTGAATGGTCCTTTAGTTGTGAAAAAAAGGGGAAGATTCATGCCGTACACGACTTTCATGGGAAGGCCATTTGTTCATGCACTAAGGCCGCTCTGTGATTTGTTGGTACGGTATCGACAACGTGACTTCAAATGAAAGTCGTGTCGGGCGAGACTTGAGTGAGAGCTATCCTGTCAGCAGTGTTCCTGAACTCGCTCAATGTTGCATAAAGCAAAAAGGTGTGTAGTTGCAGAAGTTGTTTTTGAGGTACCTATGCTATTTTCATCGAAAACTTCTTCAAACAACAAGTTTTAAAAACTGAAATAGGTATGTATGGGAAAACTTTTGTTTCGGCTCGATGTGAATAGAGTATAAGTATAGCTGCCCTCCATCTTGACCCGAAGACCGGGCCGTAGCCAGGTGATGCAAAATTTCAAAGCTCCGACTGCCTCAGTCACTACCAAAAACCTCTCAACTAGGCAAGAAACCAAAATTCGCAAGTAGCAAAAGAATTCCCAGGGTAACGCCCGTTCTGGCCGCTTCCCTCTCCCCCCCCCCCTCTGTGGTATCACAATGGACCAAAAATATGGTCTAAGTGTGTCCCCTTTGGGACAGCCACCTTACCTAACCTAACCTAACCTAAGTATAGAATCATAATTTCCAACGTCACGCAAACCCACAGTACACGTATAGAAGATAAATTGCGCATCTGTCATGGCCCTTATCAATAAACGTTTAGGCTCAGATGCGCAGAATGAAACGAAAATAAGTGCTTGGAATGTATACTGCTTTCTATAGGTACATATACCTTCCAATGAACGTTGGTAAATTTTGAGTAGAAAGGAGAAAGGTATATAACACAGAAAATTCACTTTCAGAAATACTTCTGGCATGGGCATGACGCATGAGGCATGAAGGTTATTTCCCGCACCATTGCACTTTCGATACAAATCTTCATTTGGTATTTGCGTTAATAGAGTGAGGTTTTAAAAAGCGGGCGCCCGCTTCGGCTTTGCCATAGAATTTGTTTGTATTTTCGATTTCACTATTCCCTTACCTGCCAAATTGTATTTCATTGCAGACGCGTCCTTTTTGTGTGTAGCCAAGTCGTACGTGGGAAGGATAGTCATGGGAATGTGTCCCAGCACCATAGCATGTTTCTAGTCAGGGGCCCTACTCTCTATTTCGTTTCATATTCGAAAGTGCTTTTCGTTCCGCTTTTGAATTCGTACTCTGTATACCTTTCGATTTTCCGTATATCACAATGCCTTTGACATTTGGAAATTTCATCCCGCTTTCGAAATACAGTAAGGGTATTCATGCAACGTCGTAAGTTTACCATTTGCGTAAAATGGTAAGTTTACGACAAACGTTTCATGAACGCCCCAATTTGCTGTTTGTGGTAAATGGTGGTAAACCAATCAGCTGTTTCACATGAGAGGGAACGAACGAATTGATAAAATGCGAGCAAACCACTTTTGATACAATTATAAAGAGAAAATTGTACATTTTACTATTCCAAGTTTAGGATAATTAGTTAGTCCATCAAATTGTATTAAGAAAACAAGTTTTAAAATCGTTTAAATAACGAAATTTACAATACCAATATTTTTTCCGCGAACGAAAACTCCCTTTGTTTGGAATTGGAAATTTCGCTATTTAATCTCTTTTAAAACTTGTTTTCTTAATACAATTTGATGGACTAACTAATTATCATACACTTGGAATAGTAAAATGTGCAATTTCTATTTATAAATGCATCAAAAGTATTATAAATGCATGCAAAGTAATTTTTTTCTGATTTCGCGCCTTTATTTCAAGTGTGAAATGTCACAATAACCTCGTCGTAGGTAAGTTTACCATCTCGGTTTTCCACACAAATTCGCGTAGTAAGTTTACCATCTCGTCGTAAATGATTTTCCATACAAATTTTGACAGTTCATTTACCACGTCGTAAACTTACGACGTTTACGACGAGTTTACGACGTTGCATGAATACCCCTAGTGTACCAAATATTCGGTTTCGGAAAATTTTACTTTCGGAACGAAATACAGAGTAGGGTCCCTGTAATGAATATATTTTCAGATGTTTGCTCTGTGCCCCACAAATAAATTTACAAAACAAACAGAGCTAAAAATTAATGATTCCCGCCGATTTAAACGTCAACATTCTGCGCGCCCGATGTAAACATTCGCGCGCTACATTTCTTGCATCGTTTGCAACTTTTCGATGCCGTTCACCCAATTTACTGTCTAAACCGTGTTAATTATTTTAAATCGCTGACAAACTAATAGAATAGTGAAATAAAACAATAATATTGCAACTTTTGCACAATGGGAGTTAAAGCTGTTGACTGGATCGGCAAACAAGAAACAAACATTCACGTTTCTCATTTGGAGCACAAAACAGTGTACTTTTACAGGTAAGTCCCCTTAAAATAAGCAGGAACTCACAGTCTTGATCAAATATTCTCTACTTTGCATAGAAAATGTATTTTTGGTCCAATGACTATTGGTATTGGCGACTTTATACTTGTATCCAATGCTGATGCGGCTGAACCAGACACCGACGCTGGCTGTGATATTGCAAAAGTGCTTCATTTATATGAATTATCCGAAGATTCTGATAAGGATCCCTATCGTGCCGTTGTTCAATGGTATTCAAGGTAAGTTGAAACTTGAAATGTAATGTGCGTTTCGTACAATCGCTGATCGACCGAATATTCTTACAGACCCGAATGTGTTCCAGCAAAATATTTCGACACAGATGATCTATGCATTGACTTTAACTGTGAAATCATTGAAGAGCATCGACCTTACGATTCAGACATTTCAATTGAAACAATTTTTCGCAAATGTTATGTCGTTACAGGGGGTGTAACTGACTCTGCATCTGGTTTACTAAACATATTGAAAAAACCCAAACACTGCCCGATGTTTGTGTGTCGATATAAATTTATTAAAGTAAAAAACTCCTATAAACTGATTCCGCTGCAATACTTTGACGAAGAGACTCCCGCTGACAGTGTTAAACGTACTCCAAGTGGACGTAGGAGTTCGACCAAAAAAAGTCTAACAGCAACAACAACAACTCCATCGTCCAAGAGATCAAGTACAAAGAAGAAAATGTTGAGCGAAGTTGAGTTTGTTGATGTCGATCGTGTAGACGAGAATAAAGTTTCACCGATAAAAATTATCGGAGGTAATAGTGTTGTCAAGCTATCGTCAAAGAAAATGAGTTCCTCGGCACACAAGGAAATCAATGCAAACTATTTGAGCTCGCCGCTTATTGAGAAGAATTATCGTGCGGTTACACCGACTCATTCTAAGGCGATGGCTGCCAGGAGGAATTTAAATATTAGCTTGGAGGCAGCGAACTCTACAATGGACTCTGATGTTATGAATTATTCAATTATTCAGAATACACCTGATCGTGAATCAAAGGATATAAAGATTAAGCTGCGCCTTTCCGAATCGCAGAAGCGGTAAGTACATTCAATTTGCCATAGCTAAAAAAGTCTATAAAATCAACTATGGATTTTGAAGAGTTTCGCTGTAACATCCTTATCACCATTATTCTAGAAGAGCTTAAAATCGCTACTCCTTATCTTTACTGTATATATATATATCACCTAACTATCACTACACTCGTTAGTCCCTTGTGAGGTATATTTTAAAATCATCGCATCTTTATCGTCCCTTTTTAGTCCGCTTACCCGACGTTCCTCACTGCGCATATCAATTGATGATGATCCCTTAGAAGATGTCGACAGTACGAGGGACAAGCAAAAGGAAATCAAACGAAAGCGATTGGCCGGCGAAAGTGTTTCGTACATTGACATCTATCACACGCCTTCCAAGAAACCCAAAGAAAATGGTAACGATAGGACACCAACTACGACGCGCAGGAAGAGCATCCTAAAGTCAGCCACTAGCCGTGTTGGTAAGTTTTTCCTCCATTTCCCTGCTAATTTTCAATGAAACCGAATCGTTCTCTTTGTTTAAGCTGAAGGAACACCAAAGCGTAGCATCCAATTATCGAACATCGTTGAGAGAAGAATCTATAAAAACGATGAAGCTGTTAGCACTCCGAAGAGGCCACGCCGTACTTCAAAGTCCAAAGAAAATGAAGTCGATTCCGATGAAGACTACAGTGCGCCGAAAACGCCTCGCTCCCGTAAGAGTTCAACAACTAAACAAACGTCACCAGAAGCAGGTCAAATGACTCCATCGCAAAAGCTGAAGTTGATGCGTTCAGGCAGTTTGAAACCAACCATCGATACTCGTCAAGAGTCCAAGTCGGATCGTCGCAAATCTGACTTACAAATAGCTCGAGAACGACTTCATGTATCGTTAGTGCCAAAGAGTTTACCCTGCCGTGAGACAGAGTTCCTCAACATCCACACATTTTTGGAGGGCAAAATTCAAGACCAATGCGGGGGGTGTATGTATGTTTCGGGAGTACCGGGCACTGGTAAAACAGCCACTGTCAGCGGCGCTATAAGAGAGCTGCAACGTGCTAGTGCCGATGATCGACTGCCAGACTTTGAATTCATTGAAATCAATGGAATGAGGCTAACCGAACCCCGGCAGGCGTATGTACAGATTTATCGTCAATTAACTGGGAAGACAGTGTCGTGGGAGCATGCGCATTCATTGCTCGAGAAACGGTTCACCACGCCCGCTCCCAGACGAACAACTACAGTGTTGCTGGTGGATGAGTTGGATATTTTGTGTAATCGACGGCAGGATGTTGTGTATAATTTATTGGATTGGCCAACAAAGGCTGCTGCGCGGCTGGTGGTCATCACTATTG
Organism: Cheilosia scutellata; assembly: GCA_955612985.1. Lineage (NCBI taxonomy): Eukaryota > Metazoa > Arthropoda > Insecta > Diptera > Syrphidae > Cheilosia > Cheilosia scutellata. Next base: position 31,755,906 of record OY015314.1, on the reverse strand, counting down.
CTAATACAATGGATTTGCCGGAAAGACTTTTAATGGGTAAGGGAGTGCCGGAGGGCATACAATTTGTTCTATGAATGGGCTTGTAATTGTGTGCTTTTTTTTTTAAATCTTAGGTAAGGTTACCTCTCGCCTTGGTCTTACTCGACTTACATTTCAACCGTATACGCACAAACAGTTGCAGGAAATTGTTATTGCGAGACTGAGTGGATCGGAAGCGTTTAAGAGCGACGCTGTGCAACTTGTTGCAAGGTAAGTTGATTTAGAATTTTTTGTGTAGCCTGGCTGGCTTATCCATAGTGTGAATGGTCGTCCGTCGACTTACCGGGCCTAAAATCACACTGGTATGCGGTCAATCCCTTAGTATATTTAGTAGACTGATGTAGTTAGAGGGTCTCCTTCCTTGTTCACCGGACAAACGATCAAGCATAGTCACGACAAGTGGTCTTCTGCTGCATTAGAAAGTACGGCATTAAATAGTCTGCTCCATCAGCCTTGTTGGACTTGAATTTGGATATTGCTATCCTCACTACATGTTGGTTGAGTAGACGGAGGTCTTGGTTTTCATCGTCTAGATTGAATGGTTCGTTCTGCGTGGCAGTAAAAAATACGTAATTCTTTTTATCGTTCATTGCTCTACTTCAACCTTACTGCTAATGCTTGTTAAATCTTTTGATAATAAGAGTCTTTGTAGAGTCGTCTTGTGTAATAAAATATTCAATCAGCCATCCTCTATTCCACCAATAAACCGATGAGTACCAGCAAAGAGTCTTCCATCTCCTTATCAAGTTCGTACTATTCTTAAATAATCGTCCGACTAGCTTCGGTTTGTTTTGGGTCAGCCACATTTCGACGTCTTTTCCTGTGTCCACTTTAGCATAAATAGACATAACTAGCTTTAACTCGTATCTACTCCTACCACTGTCGCCCGATGTAATCTATTTTTAAATTATATTCGATTTTAGAAAAGTCGCCGCTGTATCAGGTGATGCCCGGCGCGCTTTGGACATTTGTCGACGAGCTACAGAAATCGCAGATGCACAAATTGCAGAACCGAAAATCGTCAACATGGTCCACGTGCAGCAAGCTCTAGGTGAAATGATCTCCAGTGCAAAAGTATTGGCGATTAAAAAATGTTCCAGGCTTGAGCAAATTTTCCTGCAAGCAGTCGTTGCTGAGGTCAATCGAACAGGAGTCGAAGAGACAAACTTTATGGGTGTTTATTCCCAAATCGAAACAATATCTGCCTTCATGGGAGCTCCAGTACCTACTCCAGGTAAGTGCCGCCATTAAATTGATCATATCAATTTCACTACTGATATTCTCCCAATTTTGTATACAGGTCTTGCCTTAAGAATCTGTTCAAAGCTCGGTGCCGAAAGACTCGTCATCTGTGAACATTCACGAACAGATATTTTTCAAAAAATCCTCCTCAATGTTAGCATGGATGATATACACTATGCGCTGAGAGTTACAACTAATTAATAGACTACCGTTAGGTTAAGTTTTACGTATTTTTGTTGTCGTTAAATGTATTTGTTTTTTGTAGGCTCTAGAAACTATTATTTATGAAATAATTATATTTTAAAAATTTTATGCAACACACTAAAGTACAAATTTGTCATAGAAACGTTCACATAAAATAGTAATATTCCAAAACACTCGTACAAGACTTTTGGTGAAAATACCGTGAATATGAATAGATGATGTCGGAACGCTATCATCAACATAAGGTAAACGCAAGTGGTTGTTAGTTTAATGGCAGCCATTAGAGTTGTAACGTGATTGTAGTTGTTTTTCTCCGACAAATTGTTTGCGAATTCATTTGTCTCCGTTACGGAGATTTCGTTTTGTTTTTGGTATATATTTAGCAGCAAATGTAAGAAGCCGAATATTTCGGAGAAATATGTATTAACGGTTACCATTATTCCCACAAAGATTGCATTGTAGTGGTTTAATCCGATAAACCCTGGATTGAGATCGATTGTCGCCAAGCTGTTTGAATTGCCCTGCAAAACAAATAAATTCAAATATATAAGTATTTAGTACACTGATAAAGAAATTAAACTCAATTCAAACTTATTACCAAAAGCAAGAAAAAGTCTCATTGAACCATCGTTAAAGTCTTCTTAATACAATGGAAAAGATAATTAATGCTTTATGTTGTTTATACTAGAACAGAAGAATGTCTCTCGGACCAACAAACCGATGCCATTGGTAAAGTGTTATCAATTGCCATGCAATCAATAAAGATTTCCAATGGGAGAGGAGGAAGGCAATACTGCATTATAATAACGTTAGATGGAAACGTTTAACACAGCAAATTGGAATACTCCCGCACAATTTGTAAGAATAAAAGGAAATTACCTGCTACTACCTTATGTAGTAGTATATTTTGATACGCTCTGAATTCAATCACTCTATCGCACTCTACACAAAGTGAACTCGGTGATGACACAAAATTATCAATCCGAAGCCGTAAACAGAAAAGATATCAGTGCAAGAATTTCATTCAAACTACCATCATTAGGCCGGATTTAGTACATGACGCTAAATCGGACGGATTGAACCATGAGCGGTAAAGGGGGCGTTGTGGGTGAGTGTTTTAGAATGTGTACTTCGATCGCCTAGCTTTGTATTCTGTATTCTTTATCTCTGGTTACCGTCAGTGTCCATTATCGGATGATGATTAACATCGTTCTGAGAGACATGTGGGTTGATGGTATAATGTGGGATACTGGCCGCCAATGGCGATAACATTAGTTCATGAAAGTCTATTGGCCATTGACCAAAATCATGCGATTTAACGCCACTGGAAGAGAGAATTATCACAATTGAAGTTGTGATGATCTCAACATTATTATAAACAAATATATTATCCACTTACCTGATAAAAATAGAACATCCTTGAAACACAAATGGTTACAGCCACCTTATAGACTAGAACTATTTCCGCCGTTAGCACTTTCTTTGGTCCTCTCAGATTATCACACAGTTTGTATCCGCATTTTAGTAAAAAATGCATTGCATAGACTAAAATCACATTGTGCGGCTTGTGCAAAAGAGCCGATATTAAAGCAAATACTGTTAGGTTCGTGCCAAGCAATTGGCACACACGTGCATTGGCTCCTTTTTTATTCTTCTCTCCACATATCACAGGTAAGTAGCTCGATACAAAAATATATATCACACTAGTCCAAAAGAAGGGAAGCACCAAAAATGGACTAAAAACAACACTTTTTTGATTATAAATACATACCACAAAAAAGAGAACATTTAGCTTACTTGAAATGTTTAGCATGGAAAAAGACCACAGCATTCATGACGCCGCGGTAAAAATAAATCGATACACAAGCAATTATACATGCCACTGTCTGAAGTGGTGTCATGATTTGCTTTAGTTGATGAATTAACAATAAAAGACCTGTAAAGTTACTGATAAAGAAGAATACAGCTATAAAGAGAAAAAGTGCATACTTACTAATTGCAAAAAATATGCTAAGATAAATTTTATGGTCCGATACCGCGAACCAATCGGCAACGTCTGGAATACGCATCCACTTGTCGCCGGTTTGGTTAAGTCTCCGAACGAATACTGTGATTGCCAACGCAAAAAATGGCTTCCTTAGCGGTCGAAGTACGCTAAAGAAAATCAAAACATCCCGCTCTATAGATGAACTATTAAACGTTATGGCCTTTAAACGGGTCTTTGAGATGTTTTTCCAAATGAGGCTGAGCAGAAAACTCGTGCCCAAGTAGTACCATGTTTGGTGCTCTTCTTCGATAAACGACGAACTAGCTAGCGAGAATGTATGAAAAATAATTCCAAAACAGATCGTCACTGGAATGTCCATGGAAAACTGTACAGAAAAAGAGAAGAGTTACAAGAGCTTATCATCGATCTGTGGCTAATACCTACATGCTTCTGACTCTTCATCGACAGTTTAAATAGTTCGATTCCGAAAATAACAATTATATATATTGGAATGGTTATTAGGCACATCGATAACATGGTAGTTGTGTTCAAATATTCGAAAATATGACAGAATATATTTATAAATATAGCTGTAACAAAATGTATTGCGAAATACATAGCTGGATAGTTCGTCTTCCTAAATTGGTTGGTAATGCTGAAGTACGTCATCAGAACCAAATCTGTTGCCTAAAAGGAAAGCATTATTAAAAAGGCGTTTGTATTTACTTAGAGAATCGCTCACTATAGTGGTCACAATAACTCCCAATACAATCGTTTCAAAGTCAAACCGAGTGTATGAACTAGCAAAAACGTGTGACACTTGCTGCGCCGCACGAATGTAGTTGAGCTTGGATTGTTCGAAGAGATACGCACTAGTGGAGTTTTGCTCGATCAGCGATGTCAAGTAGTCCTTGTGGGCTTTTGTTGCAGTCTCATACCATACATAATAGTCTAGAAGATTCAATGCAATTGACACTGAAAAAAGTGATTTCAGAAGAAATTACCTTCCTTTTCGACGTTTTGTTTGTTATATTTAGCGATTGCCTTGTCAATTAGAAACTTTGTGTTGTAGTAGAGCGCGTACAGTTTATTCTCGTCGGACATATCAGACAGGAGCTCTGGTATTACACAGCCAATACTGGTTGAAGGTATGGGGACGTCGAGGAGTATGGCTAATGTTGCAGCGATGTCGATTTGATTGTATTCCAGGGTCATTCTATAATACATAAACATTGTAATCAAGTTTACCGATGAGCTATTCTTAAAATTACCTATCCTGCCGCGAGCAATTGCGACCAGTGGCAACAAGAGGAATATAGACCTCCTCTGGTGAACTTCCACCATGACCGCCGCCATTCCGCATTCCATGATCAGCCGTGACGAGGAACAATGGTTTTGGTTCTAGAATCTAAGGAAAATGTTAGGCAGCTGAATTTTTACAGAATCGATATCTCGTTTTACTTTGCTCGATAAGGCTTTATCTATTTTTTCGACTACGTCATCCATTTCCCGTAGTTTTAAAAATATTTTTCCACCATCCGAACCTTCTACGTGGCCAATACGATCCAAGCCAAGGTAGTGTAGTATAAGAAAATCCCAACCAGCCAAGTCGGCCAGTTCTGAGTTCAGACTATTGGTTATATTGATATCGCCCTTAAAGTATCTTTGAAGGATTATCTAAATCTCAAATTTTTGTTGGAAATCTGATCTTACCTGATGGAACTCTTGCAGATAAAATGAATCCGTATTAGACTGATGTCTGTGGAATAGCTTTGAGAACAAATCCACCCATGTGACATCACCATAGAACACAATTTTATCACCTCGTTTGTGCAGCTTATGCAGGATAGAATCTTGAAGAGGTTGTGAACTGCCTAGGTTTAGAATAACATCAATGAAGTTTGATATTGTTCCTGATGTAAGGCTCTTTATGCGTGGCATCGTTACAGTTGGAATGCTAACTTTAAGTTTGATTTTGCAATGTTCACTGGTATAGGGCATTTGCTTTTTCGACACGAAGTCATATCGAAGAGCATCCACTACCATGAGGACAATGTTTGATACTTGCTTTGGTGGATGCTTTAAGCTGTAGCGAGTGTAATATAAGATTTAAATGTACTACAATGATTCGAAGAGTACCTTATTCCATCCAAACTTCTGGGTGGTTCTGGCGATGGCGGAACATCTCCTTTTTGGAAGTCGACTGGAAAGAATCCAACTAGGAATAGAACACAGCCAAATACGAATGCGGTAAGGACGTAAAACAGAAACCAATCATGCTTGTTCATGTTTTTTTTGTTTCTATTTACATTTCAATTTGACACAAATTAAAAATGTTGTCCTATTATAGAAAGAAACTAATCACAAATCACTTTTCAGTTTTCTGCAGCAGCCAGCAAACTGTGAAAGCCCAGCTGTTTTTGACAGTCTGCAGTTTGTAAACATCGTTGTGTTTTGGTAGTGCAACCGACGCGACGGCTGCATCGGTGTTTTTTGAGGAGTGTTCACAAACTATACCATTTTTTCTAAAAGATTTGGCCGCCCCATCTCTAGAATTTATGTATTTACCTAAAGCATAGTACCTACTGTGCTGAGCGCGCTCTGAACCGAGAGTGCTCAGAGCGTGCTCGGAGCGTTCTGATATGTTTATGAAACACACTTGAGCACATAGCTGTCATACTGTTGTTGTTTATTAATTCTTATTTATAAATTTGGTTTAACTTGTGTGCCAGAACAACAACTCTCGTCCACCACTTCAACTATTTTGTTTATCCTGTTTTTTTTTCTGTCAAATGTGACTGTGAAGTGCGTAATCACCATTTTACTCAGTGTGCTCAGTCAATTTATTCTGAGCTCGTAGAGCGCGCCCTGAACGTGCTCTGAACATTCTCTGAGCGAAAAAAGAAACACGAACCTTTTTTTCTGACAGTTCATGCTCGCTCTGAACTAAAAAAGAAAAACGCCTTTTGGTCGGTTAACGGCGTTTAACCAAGGATATTTTGAAATTTTGTTTGTTCAAGCTTTGACCATAGCCGATAATAACCTCAAAATAGAGTGTGTAGCTTCGTTTCTGATTTGTGGACTGCGGAAAAAAATGTAATGCATTGCTTCGCCTGTGACACGTTTTGTGCTGAAAACACTCATCATTTAAATTAAAAAAAAAAAAAAAACGTAAATCAAATAAAATACCGGAAATAAACGTACACAAAAAATAAAGAAGAAGCAGAATAAACCAATCATTATTCTAACAGCTGAATTGACAAATAAACTGAAACGATTTGTCGTAAATCTATGGTTTGGTAACCAAAGTGAACAAACGTTTTTTGGTTACCACAGATATCATGATATGTCAGAAATATATTATTAGGGTTATACATGCAACGTCGTAAAGACGTCGTAAACGTTCGTTGACAGTTCATTTACCACGTCGTACTTTGAATTCATTTATAATACTTTTGATGTATTTATAAATAGAAATTGCGCATTTTACTATTCCAAGTGTAGGATAATTAGTTAGTCCATCAAATTGTATTAAGAAAACAAGTTTTAAAAGAGATTAAATAACGAAATTTCCAATTCCAAACAAAGGGAGTTTTCGTTCGCGACAATTTGATGGACTAAACTAATTATCCTACACTTGGAATAGTAAAATGTACAATTTTCTCTTTATAATTGCATCAAAATTGGTTTGCTAGGCTTAATTTAAAATTTAATTTTAACAAATTCGACTGCTTTTCTTTTAAACATTCGTACGTTGGATTCATTTTTTACATCAAAAGGTAGTTGGTTGAAAAGATTAAATCCTTTAAAAACTAATGAGTTCTGGGCTCTGGCTGTTAAATAACGAGGAAGCGAAAAGTCTTTACCATTTCTTAAGGAATAAGGCTGGGTTTCACTAACATATTGCACATATCTGTATAAGGCTTCAGTTATAGCTATCCGTAAAATGCATCCGTAAAAAAATTGTTTTACTTTTTTGGAGCACTTAAACTTAATCGTTGAACACATTATTGGTCTTAAAATGTTGCTTTTGAATTATAAAACTAATTGGTAAAAAAAAATTAAGCAATTGATCTTTAAATTTTCTAAAAAAAGAATTTCTTTATTTTTCCGTACGAAAAACTTTTTCTGTTCAACTTCTCAACCAGTTTCACGAAGTATTCCACTGAATTCCTATGATATGCTATGGTTAAATGTTTCAGTTTTGTTCTGTTTCGTGGTTTTACGGATGCATTTTACGGATAGCTATAACTGAAGCCTTAGTACCTAGGCATTAGATTATATTTTATTTTAAAAACAAACATTAACATATTCAGACAAATTCGTTGTTTAACATTTAACCACATTAACGAATTCAACATATAACTAATCGCAGTGAACCTATTACATTTTAAGATACATCGCATTGCCTTATTTTGCAGAAGTTGCAATCTGGAGATTAAACTTTCACTACATAAAAACAAAACGGTCGAGCAATATTCAAAGTGTGGTTTTATAATTACATTGTATATCTTAATTGCAGTAAGCGTTGTTACATCACTTCGTAATCTTTTCATGAAGCCGATTTTCTTTGCAATTTTTTTACATATATAGTTAACATGGCTTTCAAAAGTCAGCCTTGTGTCAATAATAACACCGAGATATTTTATCTCGTCGACACGTTCAATAATACTATTTTCGATATTTAAATTTAATAAATTTGTACTACGGGTATTATTCAAAATCATACATTTTGTTTTACTTATATTAAGTTTCAGCTTGTTTTGGCATAGCCACTTATAGATATTATTTAAATCACTTTGTACTTTACGATGACACTCCTGAACGTCTTCACCTTCAATGCAAAGCAGCGCATCATCCGCAAACAAAATAAGTTGGCAATTATTTAAAACACGTACCATGTCATTAATATAAACAATGAAAAACAGTGCACCCAGTAAGGATCCTTGCGGGACACCAAGTGACACTTTTAATGGACTAGACAGTTCACCATTTACTTTAACTCGTTGAGATCTATTTGTTAGATATGAGTTAAACCACTGTAGCTCAGAGTTCATTATACCATATTTTTTATGTTTATGCAATAGAATTTTACCACCATGGTTTACCACCATTGACCAAAAACAGCAAATTGGGGCGTTCATGAAATGTTTGTCGTAAACTTACCATTTTACGCAAATGGTAAACTTACGACGTTGCATGAATACCGATTAGGCAGGTACTTCCAAAAATTGCTGTGAGCCCTAAACAAAATAGTGAACAACACTCCTCTCTGTAAGCGAAGTATCTATATTAGTTTCAAGCACCGCCGGCTGTCAATAGGCGCCAGTGTAGTTAGATAGAGTTCGTGTTTTGCTTCCCGCCAACTTTGTAATCGCATCGTGCGGTTGTTGTGTTGCGCATTTTCGAAGTTTACCTTTTATATTGTTTATAGTTTATACTCTTTAAGACCAGTCGAAATTTCTATTTAAATTTAAATTACTTTCTGTGTCAATATTCGGTTTGCAAGTAAACAATGTCCAGCCCTGCAAGAACACCAGGAAGAAATCCCAACAGGGGTCAGCGGACCCCAACTAGAGGTAAGTTTATAATTTTTTAATCGAAATTACAAAACAATATTGCATTTTATAAATTTACAGGAACAAATGCCCATGAACCGGACACTCCAATGCGTATGGGTGCACGTGCAGCTGCCTCCGACAATGTAAGCTTACCACCAACATCACCGGGAGGCGTCAGCGTACCTCCTACAAGTCCGGCCCGTGGTATTGCTGTGAATATGAGTGAAATCGACTTGAGTTCACCGCTTAATTATGGCACTCCTAGGTAAGTTGAATCCAATCTCTAAATAATCTTCGTTGACAAAAGTATTTTCTCTGTTCAGCTCGATGGGTTCAATTAGAACGCCACGGTCTGGAATACGTGGAACTCCGCTACGTGCTCGTCCCGATATCCGCACGGACAAACGCATGAGACAAGTCGCAGTAGGTGGTGAATCGGTAAGTGATTTTATTATTTGATAGGTGATTCTAAAATAAGACGTAACGGTAGCTTTATAAAACTGCTGCTGTAGAAGTCTAACGCTATTAACACTGTCGTAAGGCCGATGAAGATGAGGCCAAGTACTTTAAAGTAAAACCACGTTATATTCTGCAAACGATTACATGACGTGAGGGAATGTGTTTAGTTATTTTGCAGATAACTTACCCTCTTGCGAACTAATTTGGTACGGCAGAGAGGACATTTGCTTCGAATTTCTCTGTATGTTAAGTATGTCAGGATACACTCTTCGCAGAATGAGTGGCTGCAGATAAGTGCAATAGGCAGCTTTTTTTCCTCCAAGCATATAGCGCATATGTCTTTGTCAGGTTTAAAAATAAACATTTTATCAAAATACTGAATAGAATATTTGCTTCTTGACTTTATAAAAACAAATTAAAATTAATTGACATCGTGTGTAGAATTAAAAAAAACTTTGTCAGTACTCCTAGGTAATCAACGTTTTATGTGATTTGCTTTCTAGGTAAGAGTATACCTACATCTAAAGCCCTACTAGGGTTTTATGGCGCGTCGCCTGAAAGCTTCAAATTGAAAATGCACAACGATTTAGTGGCCCTTACAAATTTTCAAACAATCAATCAAATTACACAAATTCTGGCTAAGAGGTTCTTTGTTCTAACTTTGTTCGTAAGTTGCCCAAATATTCCTTGAAATGAACAAATTCGTGAGATTTGACCACCCATTCCCCGCTTTTGAAGTAAAGTGATGGAAGATTTATCTCTTCAGTCTTCACCCATCACAGCGAAGGATAAATTTCCAGAGGACAAATTTCCTCGGCAAAGAGTGGATTCACATCCATAGTCTTATTTGCGTACAAGCTTTCGGCGAAGATAGCTTTTTTTGTCGCTTTGTTCAGGAGCAGTCTGATTTTTTAAAATTTCCAACGGGTTTTTGTACCCTCATCTTAGCATCTTTTCTTGCGTGCCCAGAATGACGAACCTAATCGGAATTTGAATTGAAACCGCCCGCAAGGACAATTTTAGTAAAGGGATAAAAATAGATGAAGAGTCAATGCTTGGATGTATTATTATCTGACGGACATTCCAGGGAGACAGGTGTATTTTGAGTGAGTAGAAATGAGAAAGGTAAATTGCACAAAAAAATGCACCGAAAATCCACTTTCCGAAAAAATTCTCGCAGGGGCATGAAGGTTCTCTTTCGCACCATTGCGGTTTCGATACAAATCTTCATTTGATATTTGCGTTGATAGAGCGAGGACACCAGATTGCCAGAACTTCTGCTTGGAAAACGCGAGTTGTGTCGAAAGTTGAGTATGAATGTTGTGTATTCAGTGGAGATATGCCTTATGCCATATGGAGATCCACAGTTAGAATAATTTCAGCTTTACCAGCTTTTCTAACAAATTTGGTGATGTTGTAACCTTTACTTAAATGCTGGCCCTCGGCACTCGGTATTTGATTTTAGAGACTTTCAGTTAAGTTTAGGGGCGCATCTTATCCTGATAACAAAAACTCGTACATTATCGAACTTTATTATTTATAATCAAGCCCAAGTCGCAGCAATAAACTTTTCTTCATCAACGTGATCCGTTCCGAAGGCGTGAATTACATCGAATTGATACAAGTACGTGTACAATACAAAAGTAACATATATCGCTATTGAATAAATACCAATACTTCTTCTCAAGTTAAAATTCGTAGTAACTGCTGCGAAACTAAAGAGTATGTGATGGATGATACTAAACCATATTCCGCTTGTTCCAGTATATCCAGGCCGCGTCTATACAAAAAAAATTCAAATTAAAGATAAGTACTACATATGGAATTTTCATACAATAACAACTATGTTCCGCGCCTTGATGCTTTTAAGTACCGTCGTCAATCCCATGGCGAAAATCATATCTAAAAGATACCCAAAAAGTAGAACTTGACTTTCTCTCATTCAAATTGTATTCATACTTAAAAGTGGAGCCATAAGGAACTCGACCAGAGGCAGTGTTTTAAGGTTCCATCGCACTAGTGTGCACCAAACGATAATTTCTGGAAAATACAAATTTAATTTCAAAGCATTTTTGGTTGTACGTCGAACACACCCGGAATTGTATTGCCCCACGCGAGAAATGTAGTCCCAACAATTGGTCGTTTAACACCAAAAATATTTCCAAGAATCGCCAAAATTGATAATATTTCCGAAGCAAGTATGTTTGTTATAATCATTTGAACTGCAAGCCCATATAATGCTATGACCTGAGCGTAAACACGAAAACATAGAATCATTCGAGTTTAAACAATTTGTTACAGTTACAGAAGAAGACTTACGAATTGATATTTCGGTTTGCTTGTACTCGTGCAACAGAAGAATAAAGTTGCCATAGCGAAACCAACTCCCAAACAAGGTAGAATGTGCGTGAATTGAAAGAAAGGGAGCAATACCAAAGGAGACAGCGAAAAGTTGAGAAACAGTAAAAGTCTGGACCAGCCATGGCCAGGCATCATCAGATCCACTATGGGTACTAGTAGTTTCACGGGAATTGTAAAGAGGATCTAAAAAGGTTTTCGAGCGTCTAATGTCAAATGTATATGAGGCAGTACAGTACACAGAGGCGTATATAAGGATTTGGGTCCACTTTGGGCTCATCTTCGACTGAGCGAAGTTAGTTCCTCAATCTATCATTGTAACAGAACAAGTCAGCTTACTTTTCACCTCGTGGTTGAACTTTCTTTTTAACCAAGACATGCTGAGTAATTGTTTCAATAAAAAAAATGCATATCCGAAATAAGTCTGCGGGCAGGATTGGAACTCGTAAAAAACGTCGACAAACAATCATTATTCTAAACGTCTTGGTAGCCATAAAGTAGGCATAAATCATTATTGTGGCTATAATCTATAGAAGCTTTAGGATATATCATTACACACATAAATGGCGAGATCGGGGTGAAGGAAAAACAATGACGCTAAGCAATCACGCTCTGATTTATTAGATTTTCCACCCACCAATTGGTTTATATTTGAGAACATGGACGTACGCCGAAAAGAGATTCGATCGTAGCCCATAAATGTTGCAAATATTTAATACTTTAGTTAAGTGCGTACAGTTGCGCACTCCAAGTTGGTTAAGGTCCCCTTCCACTTATACGCGGCACCTAAGGCGATGTTTTCCTCTTCTCTCTTGTCCTTCTGGCTTGGATTCGAAGGCTTTTCGCTATTGTCCATTCGCTTTTCGGCGTTGGCGTCTGAGTTTCGCACAATTTTCTCAAGTATGATTTTAAATATGTTACACGACGGCGCATCTCCTTGTCTAAATCCTTTCTGGCATCAAAGGTCTGGGTGAGATTGTTTTCGACCTTAATGTATCACTGAGTGTTCTTCATCGACTTCCTGCGCAACCTAAAGTCTTTGGAATGGAACTATATAACTCGTTTGTATAAATACGACCTTAAAATCCATAAACAGATGGTAGGTATCGATCTGGATTCTGAAATTCTAGGGTTTTCTCTGCTGTAGTGTGAATATTTTATCCGGGCATAAAACCGCACAGGGGCCAATCATTTTGTTGACATGTATTACGCTCGTGTCGTGGACACTCGTATCATACCGATGCAGTCTTGGCTTTCATCGTCCCGATTGAATGCGCCGTTCTGCCTGACAGCGGAATAACGTCGGTCCTCGACGTTTAAGAAGTCGTTTATATACCCTCCACAGGAAGGGGTTTGGCAGACTGCTACGGTTGCCCTCCAACCCTTTTTTCAGCAGGCAATCCCTCCACTGACTTTTTGGTCAAGCTTCGGCTGCTCCACTCTTTATCGAACCACGAGTCTCTGGTCGTATTTTGGCATCGGTTCCATTCATGGGTCTTCGGCACACTTGATGGCGGCATCTTCTTCTCTATAGGTTGAGGGATACGCGAGCCGTTCAAACTTAAATCTTTTCGTTGTTGTGGCGTCTGAGATATCCGAATTAAATAATATGAGATCGATATAACAGTTTGCACTGACTAGTTTGATACGAGTGTCAAAATAATGATAATCGGTCATTCAACTCAAAATTGTGATAGCATTGACTACATAATATGCTATACTATGGACTGCTGAAATGTCAGTTTCATACAAACCTGTAAGGAAAAATGAAACCAACATAAGCGGCGAAAGTATGAAACCTCTGCGCACCATTGCTATTTTTGACATATAACGCAGTGCACAGTCCATTGTACAAATATTGCAACTGCCCACAATAATGATTTATTCAAATTATTTCCAACTTTCTATAACATATATGTTTGCTGTGCATACTCAGCACTCCAGACAAAATTGCACGATTTGCTCTATAACATTTAAGTGTTTTCGCTTCTCTCCACTGTTCACCATAGGAGCTAGTGCTTATGTTTGCTTCAACGAAAAATTGGCTGCTAGCAGTGCATGTATAGTATGTCAATGGCGTAATGCATTTTTTATACCAGAAGGGAGAGAATCTGCACATGATCAGTGCTCATCACTTCAGTGCGCATTAGAACCAACATCCAAAGATGAGCAGTTAATGGTTTTTATCGGAACACATTTACGTATATTCGCCTCTGTGTGTATACACAAACATAGGCCCTTATTGTGATTGTCGATCAGCGATCGTCACGACAATTTTCGATTGCGTCGATTTATTTTAGCTATTCATTTGTTCACTTCCAAGAGAAACCATCGACCAGACATTTGTAATCGACTGTCAAATCGACAAATATCAATCGCAATCGACAAACACAGTTGTCTATTGATCGACAGTTGTCGATCAACGATCAACTATCGACACTCACAATAGGGGCCATAAACTTACTCCAATAACTAGAAGCAATCTCTGCCATTTGCATGCGTTATCGTACAATTCACTTCTTAAAGGATGAAACACAATCAGAAACTGCCTCCAAATACCAACGTCCAAGGGGTTCTCCTCTGAAATACTTGTCAATTCAATAAGTTCTATTTCTTTGGTTAGTTCAAAGTAAATTTCCATTTCGTCTGATATTTCCTTGTGGTCTGCTTTTTTCCTCGCTGAAATCCACTACGTAATATAAAGCTGTGCAACATTTAAATTAAATAATTTACCATCGCATGCGGCAACATGATGAACATAAACTACAAAGCAGAGTGCTGGGTAGAATACCATCGCAAGTATACCTTCAAATACGCTCGTATCCCGTTCTGAGATTATATTAAAGAGAATTAATATTCCCAAAAGATAAGCAGTTGCATCGCGTATATAATAATTTCCATACAACGTTGTGGGGTACAACAGCATCAGCATGCCACAGTGGAAGGCTCTCAGATACAGTGATGTACCAATCATTTCATTTACCAACATCTCTGTATCGCCGTCGAAGAAGAAAAACGCTGATATGATGTCGGGCAGGCCATTGACTAGGACCAGTATAGTAACGCCAGCGTTATGTTCACTCATTCGGAAGTACTTGACGATTGTTATGATGTTCGGAACTCTTGCAAATGAATTTAAACAAATGAATATGAAGGGAAAAGCGTTCTACATCCACTTACGCATTGTATGCCAGGGTAGCTAGAGCTAACATTAATACTGCCGCTATAGAGATTAGGATCAGCGAAGCCGAAGTAAACGAAACATCAATGTAATCAATCAGCACACAAAATACAATATTCAGATAGTTGATCATATTCTGTGCCTCATGACAGGAGGCAGTAAGCGTAACAAATGCACAAATATCCTTGTCTTCGCTTAGCTCGGACATAAAGCGACATGTTGCCTTGAAGAAAAAGAAAACACTTGAACTTCTATATCGTTGGTATGTGCTTTGGAGAGAACCTCACCTCGTCTATCCCGCGAATATAGTTTTTATGCGCCTCGTAGTGGTAGGATGAGTTCATTTTGTCAATAATCTGTTTTTATTTTTTTTTTATTTTAAGCGCAAGCTGTCAACTCTCGAGATTGTTTATTGTGTCTTTTTTTTTTAGATTGCTAGAGAGTTGCTTGTGTAAAGTGTCGAAAACTTGATTGCCGTGAGCCTATGAAGAGAATCGTTCATTTGATTGAACGCACATTTCTGATGGTGTTTTTTTTGTCAGGAATACTTTAGCCATTTCTAATACCTACGAAAGCATTTATTCGAATTTATGATATCGAATTCGTTCGAACAGGTGGTCATTTAGGTGTAAATGTGGTCATTACACAAGTCAGTTAACAGAAAATCATTTTATAGAGATATTGATGAGCACGATAGTTACAGGATATAAAAATTGCTAAACTTTGCTGCTTATGGGATGCCATCCGAGGTGGCAGGCTGTGGAATAGGTTTAAATCTAATGTGATGTTACTGTGTCATGGCGAATGATTTCGTATTCTCCTGACCTTGAGTTACATTTTGGTATACGCTTTTTACTTGAACTGCATAAATATGGCGATTGTCTCTAAAAGAAACACATTTCGATAGTTTATCGAGCCTCTTAAATCTCTTCAGGGTTTTGGTGAAAGTGTACAGCTGCTGAAGATGTGAACTTAGTTCTCCTAAGTTCATTATGTTCGTGTCATCATCTGTGCAGCCGGGAATGTGAGTTTCTGTTAAGGTGACTAATGATTCATGACTAGATTCCGGCCTTGTAGTTTTTCTAACCATCTACTTCTATTCTCACCTTAGCCCTTGAATAAGATGTGATTCCTAGTTATAATTTATCTCTATTACCATCAATTTAATTTAGGCACAGTGGTTAGTGTGCTGTACTACTGTGCGAGGGTTCCGAGATTGCATCTTAAGGTTTTTTTCCACTACGCCACCTCTCGCGAACGTCTGACAAAGAGCGACAGTATAACTGGCCTAAGTCTAACTGTGTAAGCTTTTCAATTTAGTCTTTCGGACTCGGAATGGCTGTGAGAAGCTAGGCTTAGGGTGCCTATTTAATACTTATTCATTTTACCATCAATAATACGTTTTAATTTTATCTGAATTTACCCAGCTCGAGCCAATTCCCGAACGTCAGTCGGAGACTTCAGAAGCATCAACTGGTCCACAGTTGGTCATCTGGGGCACAAATGTAGTCGTCAGCCAATGCAAGACAAAATTCAAGAATTTCCTTATGCGATACATCGATCCAGACGCAGAGCAAGATGAAATTTCCGAGAATATTGATGTCAACGAACCGTTGTACTTGCAAAAACTGGAAGAGATCCATACTCTCGAAGAGCCCTATCTCAATGTTAACTGCTCACATTTGAAGACTTTCGATGAGAATTTGTATCGTCAGTTGATATGCTATCCCCAGGAAGTCATTCCCACCTTCGATATGGCAGTGAATGAAATGTTTTTTGAAAAGTACCCGGCAGCGGTATTGGAGCATCAAATTCAAGTACGTCCCTTCAATGCTGAGAAGACGCGCAACATGCGCGCTCTAAACCCCGAAGATATTGATCAGCTCATCAGTATAAGTGGAATGGTGATTCGTACGTCGAATGTCATCCCGGAAATGCGTGAGGCATTCTTTAAGTGCATCATTTGTTCATTCTACACCACTGTGGAAATTGATCGCGGTCGCATTGCTGAACCAACACTGTGCACAAATTGTAACACAAACCATTGCTTCCAGTTGGTACACAATCGATCACAATTTACTGATAAACAGCTGATTAAACTTCAGGAGTCGCCGGATGATATGGCTGCAGGTCAGACGCCGCATAATGTGCTGCTATTCGCTCATAATGATTTGGTTGATAAAGTGCAGCCAGGTGATCGTGTCACGGTAACGGGCATCTATCGTGCAGTGCCCATGCAGGAGAGCAATCGGGCGAGAAACGTTAAGAGTGTATACAAGACGCATGTGGATGTGGTGCATTTCAGGAAGGTGGACAATAAGCGATTGTATGAGGAGGAAGACGGGTAAGTTCTTTGTGAGACAGTTGGCTCTATGATCAAATTCAACGTTTTTACATTATAGAAAGGACCACATTTTCCCGCCGGAGCGTATTGAGTTGCTGAGGACGTTGTCTCAAAAGCCAGACGTCTATGATCGCCTGGCGAGGGCATTGGCGCCTTCAATTTATGAGAATGCTGACATCAAGAAAGGAATATTGTTGCAGTTGTTTGGTGGTACTAAAAAGAAGCATGTGACGGCTGGAAGACAGAATTTTAGGTAAAACGCAATCTGATGTAGGCTTTTTTTTTTTTTTTTTTTTTTGTCGGAGGTTGTTACTATCCGATGGAGCACTCAGACACAACTACTGGTCCATTGTACTGCCAAACAGACACCTTACATTGCTGTACTTAGTTTTCCCGTCTTTCGAAGAAAGATAAGAAGGAGCTTCAGTGATGAAGAGCTTAGATGTTCAGCACTCACCACGTCAGCCCCAAAAATCCGCCACCTGATGCGAGCAAAGGCAGGACAACTACAGAGGAAGTGTTCCGCCGTATCATCGTCCTCTCCACAAGCAGGACAGATGGTGGTGTCGCTCAAGCCCAATACATTTAAGTGTTTGGCGAAAGCTTGGTGGCCCGAAAGGACGCCCACAAGCAGTCTACAGTCGATTCTCCTGAGAGACAGAAGAAAGGACGCGGACCTTTTGCAGATGTCCGGAAGCAGTCGCTTGGCCTGTCTGCACCCAGCACAATCACGCCACCGACGCTCGTGTTTGCGAGAAACCCAAATATCGATGGATGACCCAACCACAGATGCAGGCAGACCCAGCGCGGGTTCAGGTCCTGAAAGAGCTTCTTCTGAACCCAGCCTGGCAAGCCCATCAGCGATCTCATTTCCCTGGATACCAGTGTGACCTGGGACCCAAACAAGTTTGACCGTGTTTAGCCTACCGACCAAGTTCAAAGCAAGCTTGAGTTCGAGCACTAGCTTGGACGAGGTGAGAGGGTTAAGCAGCGCTTTTAGTGCAGCCTGGCTGTCACTGCAAACGCATATACTTTTAGCCCTCCACCTGTTTGTCACAAAATAGCGCATAGCCATAAGGATAGCGAAAATCTCCGCCTGGAAGACAGTCGCGTGGTTACCTAAAGGGTAGTGTAGTCTAATGTTCTCGCATTCCACGAAGACTCCAGAACCAGACCCCTGTCCGGTTTTAGAGCCATCCGTGAATACACGATGGCATTCTTTCCCTGGCTCAGAGTCCGGCCGAAGCCATTCCGTTGCCTGAGGAAAGTTGACGTGGTAGTTTTGTCGCAGTAGGATTTCTGGTGTCATTGCATCAGACGGCATATCCATAAGACAGGGGTCAAAGGATAATTCTCGCACAAGTTCATCAAAATTCCAATGCGCGTGGTACCAAAAGCCACCTCTCTTTAAACGGGAGATGGTTTTCAGTGTACACCCCATGATAAAAATATCAAGGGGGGGGAGATTCATCATAGCATCTAGAGCAGAACCCGGGGTGCTGGGGAAGGCCCCTGTGCAGCCAAGGCAAACTGTTCTTTGGAGTTTGGCGAAAGAGGCAGTAACACGTTTCCGCGAAAGCCTGTTCCACCACACAACCGATGCATATGAGAGAAGTGGTCTTACCATTGCCGTATAGATCCAAAGGACCCTTTTCGGAGATAAGCCCCATGTCTTACCAAAAGCGCCTTTGCACTGCCAGAAAGTCGACAGCGCTTTATCGGTTTTCGATTCAACATGCTTGGACCAAAGAAGTTTTCTATCGAGGATTACTCCAAGATATTTGACTTCGTCAGAGATCGGGATAGTGACACCTTTTAGCACAAGTTGAGTCAGACCAGTGAAGTTCCTCCTCCTCGTGAAGAGAACAACCGTAGTTTTAAGAGGATTCACTGAAAGCCCATTTCTTGTGCACCAATCATCGATCAAGCCCAAGGATCTCTGCGCCTGAGAGCAGACAGTCCTTAGGTTCGAGCCGACAGACAGAACGGCGACATCGTCCGCGTAGGCTTGTGTGTAGGTTCCAGGAAGATTGAGTAACGTTAGCAGAGAGTCTACTACCATACACCATAAAAGGGGAGACAGAACACCACCTTGTGGGCAGCCCCTGTTTACCCCTGTCATGACGCATTTGCCACAATCCGCCTCGGCAATCAACGTCCTGTACATTAGCATTGCTTTAATCCACAACACCAATGTTTCATCTATACCGTGATGTCTAGCTGCGTTACACATGCTGTCAAAAGTCGCATTATCAAAAGCACCCTCAATATCGACGAAAATACCCAACGCGTACTCCTTCCGATCAAGAGCGCTTTCGATCCTACCAACAAGGTTCTGAAGCGCAGTTTCACAGGATTTTCCGCGCTGATAAGCATGTTGCATCTCAGAAAGAGGATGCGATCGAAGAGCAACATTGCGCACGTGCAGCTCAACCAGTCTTTCCAAACTTTTCAGCAGGAAGGAAGACAGACTTATGGGTCTGAAACTTTTGGCGAGAGTGTAGTCAGTCTTACCGATTTTTGGTATGAACACGACTTTAACCATACGCCAAAGAGAAGGTATGTAGGCCAAGGCCAAGCTAGCGGTGAAAATTCTTTTCAACGTCGGCATCAGCTGACTAAAACCTTGTTTCAGCATAGCCGGGTAAATTCCATCCGGACCAGGTGCCTTGAAACTCTCAAACGATGCAATTGCATATTTGATAGCGTCATCCGTCACCACTCTGGATGCAATATACCAGCTACGCCGCGTGGTGTTTGTCCGTTCCGTGGTGGCCACCGTTTCCGGTACCACTGAAGAGCGCGTAGTGATCTGATTTCCCGGGAAATGAGTCTCCAACAGAAGACTGAAAGTCTCCGCCTTTGTCTCAGTGTAGGTGCCATCAGATTTTTGGAGCGATTCCAGTTTACTTGGTCTGTCCCTTTTGAGGACTTTAACAAGTCTACTGGTTGCACTTAGTGATTCGACCTCCTCACAAAATTTCCTATAAGAGTCATTTTTCGATTTACGAATCAGTCTCTTAAATTCTTTTTGCTTCGATCGATACAGATTCCAGTCTTCTTCTAAGTTGGTTTTTAAAGACCGATTTAGGAGCTTCCTGGTTTCTCTGCGAAAACGCTGCAGTTCGGTATTCCACCAAGGTACCGGTTTTCTGCAGGAGTTTTTTGTAACCGGACACGCTTGTTCAAAACAACGGATAAGGACGCTGTTTAGATCCTGAGCAGACCTCTCTACCCCTTGTATTGACCTTAATTTAAGTGGAGCTTTAACAGAATTGCCAAGTTCCTCCTTAAACCGTGCCCAATTCGTTTTTCTCGGATTTCTCCTCTCTTGCGAAGGTGAAACTTCACAGTAGATTTGAAATTCGATGTATCTGTGATCTGACAAAGTGCTATCTGGCGATACCCTCCAATTGATGATAGTCTTGGAATGCCTGTTGGACAGGGTAATATCGATTACTTGCTGTCTCCTGGCTGTAACAAATGTAGGCCGACGACCCACATTGTTGATGGTGATGTCAGACGATAGGATGAAATCCAGAAGACGATCTCCTCGTATATTGCATTTGCTGCTGCCCCAAACAGTGTTTTGAGCATTAGCATCGCAACATAAGACAAGACCAATCTTTTTGACCTCGCAGTACTCTATGAGCTCAACAATTGCCTTTGGTGGTGGAGGAATTAGAGAGTCATAGGGGAAGTAAGCCGATGCAACAACAAAGGTTTCCCAATTGCCATTTGCATGGTAAGTGATAGTTGCAGCAACCAAATCTTGGCCACAAAACCGTTTGATTTTAACTGCCGTGAGGGATTTCGATACAACAAGACATGTCCTAGGTCTCTCGGACAGTTCATCGTAAAGAACATGGTATGCACCGCTCAACTCACCAAGGCCACAGATCCGATTTTTCCACACCCATGGTTCCTGGATGGATGTTATGCGGTTTTTTGTCCTACTGACAGCAAGCCTCCTACTTAAAAGAGCAGTAGCAGCCTTACAGTGTTGTAGGTTGATCTGAGTGAACAAAATGGATGTAAACTCTGGGTTACGACCACTATTAGCACTACTTGACATTGAAATGGAAATTAATCCTACCAAGGTGCAGATAGGGACGCATGTCGTACCTAGACTTGATGATCTCGGCAGAAGCCTTGTCTATGCTCACAACCAGAGAGCTACCATCTTCATCGTGACGGTTTTTACTCTGCCTGTGAGAACGGACAATCCAGGCTTTTGTGTCGAGACCAGGATTCTGGGCATGCAAACGCGTTAGCACGTCCGCCGATTTCCCCAGTTTCCCAGGAATCCAGCAGACAGCACGCGTGAGCTTGGGTGGTTTGTAGACCTCAAAAATTGTGGTCCCGTGGGGAGGGATCTTCGGCACCATGTTGCTGACCCATTTCGAGGTAAGCTGCGAGGAGGTATTCACCGTGAAGGTTCCGTCCTTGAACTCACATCCCTCAACCTGGATACAAGCATTAGTTGCCGCGGCAAGCTCCAAAAGATGTGCTTTACAGTGTTTGCACTCTGCATCGCTCATGCTATTGTCATTGCCTGCTTTCCCTATACGAACTGCTAGAGAGGAGACAGCGGCATCTTTGTAGGATGGCCTCTTGTCCCGCACCTTAGCTGTTCTGCGTTCGAAAGAAGCACTCTGACCGACAGAGCCATCCGCATCAACAAAGTTCTGTCCGCTGGTACTGCAACCTGGGTTGGTTCCAGCACCTGCATCATTCAGTACCAGTGCACAGGTAGCTCCAACGATTGGAGGGCCTCGGGAGCTCTCGCCTGTAGGTGCGATTGCGACGTCCAGTTTCCTTCCGCCAGTACTGCTTCCATTTCTGGTAGAAGCACCGGCTTCATTAGGAGACCGCACGCGGACAGACTCACAGACTTGAGGGGGGTTTATTCTCTTTTCGAGCTTGGGTCGCTTCTTCTTGCTTTTCGGGTAGGCAGAAGAGGAGGCAGCGTCAGATCCAAGGGGTTGGTTGGCTTCAGTTGGTGAGACTTCCACCGACCGGTTCCTTTTCAAAGGCGCCGCCGAAGAGCTGACGGATGTGCTTGCGCCTTCAGCAGGTGCAGCTTCTTTGCGCCGCAGATCCCTCAGCTTCTTCCTTTTCCTTTTCCGCTGTCCCTTAGACAGGCACAGCTCAAGGACCGCCTCTTCAGGAGCCCGTTCAACCAAGGTGTCCCGGGTCTGACCGTCAGTGGCAGTGCAGTGAGCCACAGCTTGTCTCATGCTCAATTTGCCGAATGAATCAGACATAGAGCCGCATGAGTCGCTTGTGAAATCAGGTATGAATGTTGGGACCTCCAGAATCCGTGTCCCGGCCGTAGTCGAGAAGACTACGGGTGGATTTTGGCTATTGCCATTACCACCTAGAGTAATCAATTCCTTTTGTTTCTCCATTCATAACGTTTTTGAGTGTTTACCACTGGCTCCTGTGGGAGGGATTTACTGAGGATAGGCTAGCCGTTGCCTCAAACCCTTAGTTGGATTTTAGTCGCCTCTTACGACAGGCATGCCTACCTCGGGTATATTCTAACCCCTACCCGAAGGGGGTAAGATGTAGGCTTGCTTCGACTACCCTTATAGCCGGGCATTCCATCTTTAACTTTGTATAACAAATGTGGTAACCGATCTTTAATTTTCTTGTTTGCTAGATCCGAGATTCACCTTCTATTGTGCGGTGACCCCGGTACATCGAAGTCTCAGCTCTTGCAATATGTGTTCAACTTGGTGCCAAGGTCCCAGTACACTTCAGGTCGAGGCTCCTCAGCTGTAGGTCTCACAGCCTACGTTACCAAGGATCCTGAAACTCGTCAATTGGTTTTGCAAACGTAAGTCATTTTCGAAACAATCTCCTTCACATGACTTTACCTTGAATTTCGCTTGATTCTAGTGGTGCACTGGTTCTCGCTGACAATGGTGTATGTTGCATTGATGAGTTCGACAAAATGAACGATTCAACACGCAGTGTTCTCCACGAAGTTATGGAACAACAAACACTAAGTATCGCAAAGGCAGGCATTATTTGTCAATTGAATGCCCGTACATCAATTCTGGCTGCTGCAAATCCAGCTGAATCCCAATGGAACAAGAACAAGAACATTATAGATAACGTTCAGTTGCCTCATACTCTGTTGTCAAGATTTGACTTGATTTTCTTGGTCCTGGATCCACAAGATGAAGTCTTTGATCGTCGTTTGGCTTCGCATTTGGTTTCGTTGTATTATGCTTCCCGACAAGAAGAAGAAGATACAATGTTCGATATGAGTGTGCTGCGCGACTATATCGCATACGCTCGGGAGCATGTTTCACCCACACTCTCCGAGGAGGCACAGCAGCGTTTGATACAAGCATACGTTGATATGCGAAAAGTTGGAGCTGGGCGAGGGCAAATCTCAGCATATCCACGTCAGTTGGAGAGTTTAATTCGTTTGTCCGAGGCACATGCTAAGGTGCGTCTGAGCCCTGAAGTCACCATTCAGGATGTTGAAGAGGCTTGGAGGTAAGTTTTAACACAGAATGCAACTAAAACATGACTGAATAAAATGCATTTTTAGGTTACATCGAGAAGCGCTGAAACAGTCGGCAACAGATCCACTGTCGGGTAAGATTGATGTGGGTATTCTGACAACGGGATTGTCATCGGCGGCTCGTAAGAAGCGTGCTGAATTGGTGTCAAGTATTAAGGATAATCTGAAGAAGCGAGTGAAAGTACCCACAATCCCGTACCAGAAATTGTTTAACGAGATCCGAGAGGCGTCACAAATTGTAAGATTTTTTGAATTTATTTTCATTTTTTTTTTGGGTGGATGATCAAGTGGTAGGTCACAAGTGGACAAATCTCAGGGAATAGTTTTATCTAAGAATATCATTTAAGAAGAACGTCTCAAAAGCTGGCTGGAGTTATAAAGAGAGTACATAAATTTTACATTGCAAGATGAGGCCTAAAAATAATATAAACAATTTCAAAATTGCTAGTCACCAAAAGAAAATCCAATTTGGAATAAATCACAATTACCTTCAGGCTGATTCGAGGGTTAATCGCCTTACATTAACGGTGCACTAACACTGGGAAGAATAGAATTATAAAACAGACGAAAAATAAGAAACTGCTATTGGAGTCAATTTTGTTGTTCCATAAAAAAAGCTTTAGGACCACGAAAACAATAAATCATCGCAATGGACAGCACATGCTGCGGACTTCCCTTCTAACCTAACCTAATTTAACCTATCATAATCTAATACTTTTCACCTTCATATGTCCAACGATCTACTCCCCGGGCTTGAGATCGCTACCGCTACCTTGAGAGAGATGTGGTAGTGGTTGGTATTCCCGTCGACTAAACTTTTGTATCGCATAGGCAGAGCTTTTCTGATGAGTGGAAGAAATGACAGTCGTCTACGAAAGAAAACCTTGAATTTTGGATTGTAAAACCTATGACAGGTACTGGATCGAAATAAAGAATAGCTGAAAAAAACACATTCGACGTGAACACGCAAGAACAGGACCCTCTTGCAACTATATCACAAACGTTTCCCTTATTATTGAACAGTAGGTTCGATGGATGGAGAGGTATAACCGATTAACTAATCGTTCGTTTTGGGTCGTTTTTACAACGACACACAATGTGAGTCGTATTCGTATACGAAAAACGCCAACGGGAATATACGACAAACTAGCAAACGTCAGATGAGATGCGGGAGATTGACGTATCTGATGTTCAACCGGTTGATAACTTTACAGAGTTTTTTTTAAAACATAAGACACAAATATAATGTAGATGCTGTAAAGGTTACGAAAAGTAACTAAGCTAACAAAAGAAAAACATTTCTGAAAACCTGTTGAGATTATATATCCCTCAGGTAGATTTAGTTCGAATGGACTATTTCGCAAAAAAGGATTCTTCAAAATAAAACGATTCCCGCTGATTTTGATCCCAAACTACCTGTCAGCCATCTGCGTTTTGTGTCTCTTTTCAAATTTATTTTGCACTATTTAATCAGATTTTTGTCTTCGTTTCAGCTTATTACCCGAGAACAATTCGAAGATGCTCTTAAGGAGATCCAAGACGAAGGCATAATTGTTGTCATGGGAAAGAACACAATTAGGGTCTGTTAAGTGCACGAGCCTTTTTTCTCTGATCTAAATTGTTTAGGTTTTAGTTTTGTTTTCTTTATTTTTTCTAAACATTTTTCTGTTAAATATTTAAGTTTTGTTCTTTTTAATAAATGAAATAAATTGGAAAACCTGTGTATTCTCTGTATTCTGTGTGCTTTTACAAAATTGCACAAAAACCATTATTACTGTTAGCATGGTTGACATTGAGAAATCATTGCAACGCTGTAGGTTATAGATGTGTCTGTTTTTTTTTAAATCCCAAACTGCTGTATGTCACAGAATACACCCTCATTTTGTGGTTCCCATTGTTGTATGTACATTTGTAGGAAATTCCAGAGAAGGGTCTGCCAATTGTTCTAAATTCGCAGGTGTTAGCAGATGTGCGAATTTCGCAATGTACTACACCTGTGCTAGGGCATTCAATCGATGGGTTATTTCATTTGCATTTCAGGAGAAGAAGTCGAATTTGAATTCATTTGTATTTTTTGACTTACATCTAGATCTGAATTAATTAATATGGATGTATGAAGTTGGAAATATAAAATCCGACGAGCTAGTTTGACTGGGGGAACATTTATTTTATTTGGCGCGGCACCCAATGTGATTGTGACCTTTAGCCTTTTATAAAATATTTAAATCTAGTAAATATTTAAAAAAAAAAAAGTTCAAAATCATTTTTAACTCATTTTTGAGTTTGCCACAGAATAACAAAAACTTTAAAATTCCAGTTTCCATAACTTATAAATATTACCAATATTTAGTGGAATAGCCTCTATTTTTTATACCCGGTACCACACTGTGGTGAGGGTATATTCACTTTGTCATTCCATTTGTAACGCCCATTAGGAGGCGTTGTAGGTATGAAAAACTATGTATATTACTAGCTGAACCCCCGCCGGCTTCGCCAGGCCTTTTTTTGCTTTTTTAAATTTAAATTTTTTTGGCCTATCAATTTGAATGAATGATTTTGCATGTTTTTTTTCTGTATGGGAGGTGCCACGCCCCTTTGTCCAATTTTGAATTTGTTTAGCCTATTGACCGACAACCTGACATTTATAAAAAAAAATCAACTAAATTGGTTGAAAATTACGGGCGACAGAGGGAAACATACAGTTTTTTCCACTTTGTTTTATATATATAGAGAAGGAATCTAATTGAAAATCACAAAAGAAAGTATTATTACCACAAAACCCATACATTTAATATCACAAAAAATGCACCCACTTCGAATTAACTTTAAACAATTTCAAAAGTAGCAAAAAGAAAAACTCACGCCGGTATATGAGCTTCGGTTAGCAAAAATGTCGTTCAAATTTAATGTAAACGTGTGTTAGTGAAATAAAATTACGCTCCACTTATGTATGAACAAAAGAAAATGTACATATACACACATGCACCCACCGAAACTCTTCGAAAACACACGCTTATTTAAGTAAAAAGTGTAACGAAGAAAGCTCAGAGCTTTTTTTTGTATTTCAATTTCCCAGAAGCAATCTAACCGAATTGTGAAATGTAAAAAATAAGCTTTTAGTTGTGAAACTGATAGAAATTAAGTCGTTTCTTTTTAGATTTTTTAAATTATAATTTTTTTTTGGCCTATCGAAAAATCGGCCTATATAACGTCATCGAGTTTCACCCCATAGAAGAGGTTTTTTTTTTAGGTTTTACCTAAGATTAGGTATCTGTAAATTTGAGCTCAATCTATTCGTTGTTTTTCGAGATATACGATTTTGAATGTTTTTTTTTTTGTTTGAGCGGTGCCACGCCCCTTTGTCCGATTTTGACCAATCTTCACAGGAGCACTTTACTGCCAATACCTAAGATTATCTGTAAGTTTAAGCTCAATCGATTCGGTGGTTCTCGAAATATACGATTTTGAATGTTTTTTTTTGTATGGGAGGTGCCACGCCCCTTTGTCAGATTTTGACCAATCTTCACAGGAGCACTTTACTGCCAATACCTAAGATTATATGTAAGTTTGAGCTCAATCGATTCGGTGGTTTTCGAAATATACGATTTTGAATGTTTTTTTTGTATGGGAGGTGCCACGCCCCATTGTCCGATTTTGAATTTGTTTAGCCTATTGCCCGACCACCGTAATTACCGACATTATAAAAAAAAATCAACTAAATTGGTTGAAATTTACGGGCTACAGAGGGAAACATACAGTTTTTTCCACTTTGTTTTATATATATACGGCCCTAGCGAGGTATCCGTCGGAACGGAAAATTCTCCGCAACGCATACTCCGTCGGAGAGAGACTCAAATTACATTCGAGGTATCCGCTTTCGGAAAGAATAATTAAAATGCGACAACGCATTGATTTGATGTTGTTCGTGGTACATCAGGATTTTCCTATTTAGTGCTTGTTTTTTCGTTTTTTGCCCTAGAAACACACATTTAAGCAACAAATACAACCAACTACTCTGCTAAAATGTTTTTTTCTTTATTGCTTTCATTTATCAACACTTCACTGCAAATCGTAAACAAATTCCGCAACCAATTCTTGTCGGAGCATATCGGAAGAAAATTCGTATGAAGCTGTCAAAAATATCAATAAAAACGCACTTCATCGCACTGAAACGCAAAACGCCTGTGTGCGTTACATATTTGTCGGAACGAAGTTCCGAAAAGCTGTTCCGACGTATACCTCGCTGCAAAAATCCTCCGATTCGTATAAAATCGGAGAATTTTCCGTTCCGACGGATACCTCGCTAGGGCCGATAGAGATTTCTCAGCATCACTTTCTTAGTCGATCTAGCGATGTCCGTCTGTCTGTCCGTCTGTCCGCACGATTACGGCTGTAATTTAAGAGCTATCGACTTTTTTCAGTCTTTTATTCACCAAACTGAGGCTAAGTTCGAAGATGAGCAAGATCGGATGAAAACTACTACTACCTCCCATACAAAAATATCAGATTTATATGGCTTTTTATGTTAAAAATTAAATTTAAATAGCTACAGTAAAGATAGCAAGTTTAAACTTTGTACATATTGTTTTAATAATATTTAAAAATTTTTGACAAAAAATGAGCTTGGTCGAATAAAAAATACCCATACCTCCCATACAAATATTATAGTTTTTTAATACTAAAATATTTTTTTTATTTTACAATAATATAGTACCGGGTATTTGAGCTTCGGCATAGTCGAAGATAATTGTCTTACTGGTTTTTAATTCTTTTATGAAGAATTTTAACTAAAATCTGGCATCTTCTAAATAAATTGGCGCAACAGGTCCATATAGACACCCTAGGAATAGCTTCTCACAACCATATTGTTTTGTGAGTTTATTTTTGGGACGAATGGAAGGGAAGGAATTTTATCCCGAATCCGTACGGCTGAATTGAGAAACCTTTTCAGGACAGTTATGCTCTCGGATGTTTGTCAGACGTTCGGGAGAGGTGGCGCAGTGGAAAAAACCTTAAGATGTAATTTGGGTTTTTCCGGGGAACGAACCTGGGATCCCTCGCAGTCGCACAGTAGTCCAGCACACTTACCACTGCTCTACTGCGCCCACTGAAATAAACTAGCAAATGAAAAACATCCGCTTACAAAAAGAAAACCCCACAAAAAATATTAAACTTACCGAAAAAACCCAAACCAGCACACTGACCACTGATCCACTGCGTCCATCCGGCATCCTAATATGGTAGTATATAGTTCCAGACCTCCTTAATGTTTTCGAAAAGCTCTACAGCTTTCTTTGCTTTTACTGCTCTTCCGACGTCGGCCCACAAGTTTTCAATTGGGTTCAGATCGGGACTTTGCGCGAGTTAATCCAAAAAATTCATTTTGTTTTCTGTACGATATTGCTTCACTCTCCGCGGAGTATGCTAAGGATCGTTGTAGTGCTAGAAATCATATGTTACTCGCATGTATGAAAAAAAGGGTTTTCTCTAACTATGCTTTTATACGCCTGTTGATCAAGGGTCGACACTTATACAACTAGTGGACCAACACCGAACCTAGAGAATGCACCGCAGACCATTAATTTCTGTCCTCCATGCTTTATGGTCTGAAGCGTTTACTTTGGCTGCAATTCTTTGTTTGGAGTACGCCTTACATACACTTTTCCATCGGATCCAAGGAAATTAAACTTGGATTTGGCACTCCAAAAAACTTTTTTTCAAAATTGCAATGGTTTTTGTAAGTGTAGTCTTTCGAAATTCCGGCTCTTCCTTAGGTTTTTGTTGACATAAATGCGTTTTTTTTGCATCCACGAGGGTTTTGTTCTAGGGCACAGCGCTTTTACAGCCCTAGCCTAACAATCAATCTCTCTCATTTTTGTGGATATCAAAAATAGATTGGCTCTACTTTTCTCTCTACAGGTGCTCCGCGGAGTACACTTTGGGAAACTTGGCACTAAACCATGCTTTGACATAATATATATATATTTTTTTATAAATCTATATATATAATAATCTATCTGCTATAATCTACTGTCTGGAAAATCGAAATCGTCTGCCTTTATTTTAAAATTGAAAATAGTAAAACCAAGTTTGTGGCCTATGTCCTTTTAACTGCCTTTTTCTCCTCAAAATTTCGAAAAAAATAGACTACTTACTCGTTACTCTTCATCGTCCAAAAACAGTTCCACCGAACAAATTTTGTTTTAAGAAAAAAGTCCACAAATTTAAATCTCATTCAGAGCAATC
Source organism: Cheilosia scutellata (assembly GCA_955612985.1). NCBI lineage: Eukaryota > Metazoa > Arthropoda > Insecta > Diptera > Syrphidae > Cheilosia > Cheilosia scutellata. The sequence continues at coordinate 31,725,744 of OY015314.1, read as the reverse complement.
ATTTTATTCCAATTTTGACCTAGGCTTTGCTCGCGCAGTCCTCAGGATTTGGACACAGAGATTCCTTCACAGTCAGTTAGTTGCCTCTTTTATATTTACATATCGCGCAGAAAACCTACCTAAGAAAGTACCTAGGAAGCAATTAGTCTGGGTGATCACAGAATCCGTCGTATTCGGAATTTTGCTACGAAGCCCGAAAGAACTATCACAAAATCCATCGTAGTGGAAATGTTTGCTACGAATTTAATTCATAGCAAAAATTTCCACTACAACGAATTCTGTGATAGTTCTTTCTGCGTTCGTAGCAAAATTCCGAATACGACGGATTCTGTGATCACCCAGAGTATCTCCGAAAACACCCTATTGGAGAAAACAGTTCAAAAATTGTATGATCAATATTTGTTGGTGAAGCGCTAGCATCTCAACACAGATCATACTATAGCAGACTGAGCCACTATCTACGGGACAAAATATATTTCTTTGCTGGCAAATACACCGATATGATGAGCACCATCTTTAGACTAACTGCTAGGTTCCACATTTCACTTTCACTCGAAATGAAATCGGAAATTAATTTTTGTGTTCTACATTTCACTGTATTCGATTTCGATTTCAAAATTGAGAATTGAGACAAAGTGAAATTGTGATTTCGAAAAAATTTCGGAGTTGCCGAATCGCTCGAAATGCAGAACACTGAAAACGATTTCACTCGATTCCTGGAACCTAGCTGTAAGACTATGACCCCATTCTTACAGAACTCCGCTTATATCTTTGGAGTACGTATAGGCTGGAGTTAGATGAAGCGATAAGAATATTCAACGGCGACAGAGGTTGGAACGCATTACCAAGTTTTAAATTGATACGACGAACGGTTCGTGAGTTAAGAAAAGGGCTCCCTTAAAAGGAGTCATCGCCAATAAGTCGGGCCCCAAGCAAAATTTCCAAAATCGGAGAAATTGATTTTTTTCTCATAGAGAGTATTACAAACCGAGTTTGAATTTCGAAAAATCTTTCCTTATTCCTTGTATATATCATAAAGGGATAAAGGGAACCTCTGTCTGTGGCAACCTACACCCTCAACCCTTTTAATAGATAAACTAGACGTTTAAAATGAATCAATCACAAACAGACCATGCCGGTGGAGCATAATCTTTAACTAATTTTTTTTTATATTCATACAGGATGGTATATAATCCCATACATGATACATCTAAATAGATTGCCATAATAACAGATGTTTCAATAAAATGAAAAAAAAAAAAAAATAATAATAAAAATTGCTACTTCCTGAGGACAAAGGACAAAAACATACCCAAATCTTTAAATTAAACGAAACTGGCTCTATGTTTCCCCAATATCCTATCGTGTTCACCATATGTTTCTAATCACAAAAACGCTGCAAGAAATTGGGTATTGGAACAAGTTTGAACTCTTACCAAAGGATTCATTATTTATGAAATAATTCCTTTCGAACCTAATCTAACTTTGTATTTTTACCTGTGTGCTATAATTCCCAAACAGGGTATTGCAAAGAATACACCGTTGCACACCCTATCGATTTACAACCCGACATGATGATTTGAAGAGCTAAAATTACAGGAGCAAGAGCAATCGAAAAAAGGTGGAAATAGAAACGCAAACTAAAGATCGACCGACTGCCTCCTCTTATTATTTGTGGAAAACGGTATCAATGCAAGGATATGCTTCAGGTTTAGTATTCTAATTTCATAGGTAAGAGTTTTTTTTTCGTATCGATCGGTCTCGGGTTATTACCTGAAATTTTAAAATTGAAATACACTCACACAGGTATACCGAAGATGCAGATGCATTTTAGAATAGTATACGAGTATTGTTTTGTTTTGCACCATCCATCCGGTTTGAGGACACGTTAAGGTGGTCACTGTGCAACATTGAGGAATGGATTTTCTTGTGTTTTGGTTAATGGAGGAACAAGTAGAAACCTGATTTTTTTATGGGATTACAATGTAGTTTCGAGTATCCTTGGATGAACTACAATAAATAATACGTATGCGCTTATATTCCATCTATCGCAGGTAAAATTAAAATTTGCATGGTGACTCATGGGTGGTTGTTAAAATCCATATCCACATTTAGTTTACGCAGTTCAAAGGATTGACTGATAAGTACTATATGGTCAGCCACATTGGCGACAGAACTTTGATGCAACTGCCTACAATTGGACACTCCAAGTTGGTTGAGGTCGTTCTCTATTTTTACTACAGGGGGGTTTTTCTCTATTGACCTATAGGCTCAAACCTAACATAACCTAACCTAACCTCTGCGCCCTGCGGGCATTGATATCCATTGGCTCTTCATGCTCTAGCCTTGTGGACCGGCCAAATGATGCTGAGATTTCATTCATAAAGCATGCATTAATCTGACCAAATATTGGAAATGAGTTGATGCATGATCTACTCCACCAAGTCATCTCCGCACATTTTCTAAAAAGCTTGGGGGTAAACCTTCAGGCCCATCAGCTTCGTTGGTTTCTAGTTTTGATATTGCTATCCTTATTTCGTTTTGATCAGGTGGACGGACGTTTTGTTATCGTCGTCGATATTGATTTATACGTTCTGCCTAACATTTGTATTCTGGTCTTCGTCGCCATTATAGAATATGCAGAAACAATTTGTCCACATTCTCATCACCGACTGTGATTCTTCTACAAGGTTGCCCTCGTTATCTCTACAGGTTTCTATACGTGAACGGGATTTGCTGCCCTGGACCCCAATTCTCAAATTCCGAATAACGCAACTCGATACGAGCAAATCCGCCTGAAATTTTCGCATACGAAAAAATTGGTATTCTCAAAGTTTTTTCCACCTCTGCGAAAATTGTATTCACCTCTCGCATGAGGTAGAATTTTACGTCGAAATGTACCTACTTTTTGTGCAAAGAATGGCATGAAAAAAAAATTCAATTCAAATTGTCTAAGAAATATTGTGGATGTGGGTTTTGATTTGCGATTAACAAAAACGAAAAAAATCATTTTGCGATTGTGTGTGATTGGTTCTAACTTCAGTTAATAATTAATTGTGTTTTTACAATGGCCACATTGGGGGAAATGAGATTAGCATTTTTTGTTCAGTTGGCAATGGAGCAGTTGGAGTAACTTCAAATAGACCGAGATATCCGAGAACCCCAAGACTATTTTGAACTTTTCGACACAAAATTTATGAAATTATTTCGGTTAAACAAGCGCTTGGCACAGGAATTCATCGATTTCTTGACTACTCATATGATTGACCAATTTAGATCAAACGCTTTATGTAACTGCCGAAGAACCTTCTTTTGTTTTCCTTCCATTTTAATTACTTTTGCTTCTTCACAATAAATTATTTCACACAGAAATTAAAAAATCAAATTGTCAAACTCACAATTCCGTATGCGAGAAGCAAATCCGCCTAGAAAAAGCAGACGAGTAACATTCGAAGAGAAATTCTCGTATGCGGAATTTGAGAATAGCAAATTTCAGTCTTTCGCATGAAATTGGATATTTTGACAGATAAACGTATGCGAGAATTTTTGAGAATTGACCCCCTGGCACGTTATCAAAGTATGTATTGTCTTTGATCGCACGCTTCTCGTGCTCTTTCTTTTTCTTCCTGAGAGTGGTGGTGGTTGAGTGAAACCCAGCACATTAATCCCGTCCGCAGGCATAAATGATTGCTTTCGGACAATGTCGCCGTGGTCTGCTCTCCTGCACTAGATATGTTGGAATGGTAGGACTATTCGGGGGGCATTGTGATTTGTGATAAGCGTTTAGCGACGATTCTGGAGTTTCTTGCAATTGCAGCTTTTCGACACCATAGGTTAGGTTAGGTTAGGTTAGGTTAGTGGGGCAAGACAGGAGAAACCTGTACGTGCCACACTTAGATCAATATAGATCCGTTGTGATGCCCTAGGGGTTTATGGCACCCACACATAAACCTATGAAAAACCTACGGATTGGTAAAACAACCCGTTTTATTTAAAAATGTAAGTAGGTCATTAATGGACCTATCTGAAAGTTCTTCTAAATCCTCGAAGAAGTAACTACAAAGGATTCTATTTCTTATGTGGCAGGGCGTTGGGCAGTGGCAAAGAAAGTGTGGGATGTCCTCATGCACATCCTTATCACCGCATCCTCTGCACAGGTCATTTGTACTGATTCCCAGCATATTGTGTCCGGTGATAATACCCACAATCGAGGACAATGATTTCTTGTTCAATTGTAGGATTTTTTCAGTTTTCTATTTGTGGTAGATTGGCCACATTTTCCTGGTTATGCCACAGGAGTCGAGCTTGCTCCATCTTTCATTTATTTTGTTCCCATTGCCATTCCTCTGTCTGAGATTACATTACAGGGAGAATCATTATTGTGGTTTCGGCCAAGTTTAGTTCAAGGGAGGACCCTTACTAAGTCGTAAGCTTTGATTTTAACTCAACGGCAGAGATCGCTTTTATTGCCGCTTGACCGTCAATGAAAAAGGTAATATCTGCATAAGGTATTGCAATCATTGCAACCTCTTTAGCAGCTGTTGCCACTGCCAGTACCTCAGCTTGGAATACGCTGCTATAATCAGGAAGTCTGATTGAACTGGATAGTCCGAGATGTTCCGAGTAGAAACCCGCGCCGATTTCCATCTTTTTTTCGACATCATATACTTTGCCGCATTATTTCCTTGTTGAGGTTTGGTGCATGATGTGGTGTCATTTAAGCTAATATGATTTTAATGTTGTGCTTTGGCTATTGCTCTTATATTTTGTAGAGTCCTCCTTTTCTTCTGGGGGCATGGGCGCATATAATTCTGACGTATGCAAATTTAGCCTTCTCTTACGAGACTTGTAGTTGCTTTAGAAACTGATATTTTTTTTAAGTTACCTCAAAGCACAACCCCCAACATTGTGGACCAGTTCCATATCATACTCCGAGAAAACACTCCCCCCACTCTTGCTGTACTTTTACCTTACAAAGGGCTACCCAATCTGCAGTAGAGGAGGCATCCTGCGCGACTATTGCCAACTTTCAGCTGGAGTTTAGTGAGAGGCTAAAGCGCGAATGCTTTTCATATAATAGCATCACATCAGAAACAGCGTTTATGGCTGCCAGCTACCCAACCTAACCTAAGAATTCAGTTAAAACCGTCCTAGCAGTAGGTAATTGTAATAACTTTTGCGTATGGGCAGTCGGGCAGAAGTTGTTGTTTGCACTATATTCTGCACGGCTTCCCAAGGGGTTTCCTTCAATTTCCTTGGTATACGGTCTTGGTCAGACATTCGGCTTAAGTCCTGGAACGTTGGTTTGATGCGAATCACAATCAGACGATGGTTTATCAGCTTAAAAACAAATTCTTGAATTCTTGATCTTGCTATTCTGCAAGCTGAGCGGTAAGCTTTGCTATAAGCATTGCTGGCTTTTTGTTCAACTGACATCGCTTTCAAATGTACTCACAAATGTGTTCTATTATCTTACAAATGAAGGAATCTATGAGTCATTTTAGAAAGCGACCCTTAACGTGGAGCAAAATATTTCATTTTACCACACACAGGTTGAACAATGTGATGATCTGAAAAAATCCCCTCTATTGTAAAACATATTATATTGAAACCCTCACCACCACATTGACCATTAATTTACGAAACTCTTCCTCTAATTATGCGAGGACACAAACTATTTTTGTTCGTTGGAAGCAATGCCGTGAAATCAGATCATGGACAGTGCGCCCATGAAAGAAACCCAACGAAATCCAATCATCCCTGCCTACGAAAATCCCATAGAAAGGAAATAAATAAATAAAATGCACGTACATCAGGAACAACATGAGAATTGCAATTCATTGATGGTCCAGCATGCTCTGGCATACAAAAAACATTTGGATAACATCCTTAACGAATCCAGGCAGTAAGGAGCACACTGAACGCAAGTAGGTATGTATATAAATGTGTGCGTAGCGTATATATAGAATTCTTTCCTGGAAAAGGATGCGATTTACGGATACACGGACTAAAATGAAAAAAGGAAATTTTGAAACAGAGATTAAGTAGTTGTCCTCCCCCTTCAGTGCAACACATCTTTGAAAAAAAAAAAAAAAAAATAAATATTTTCACTCTATCGATGTCGGTCTGTTGGTTGTTGGGTCGAAATCATTTCCCTATGGTTACAGTGTGTGAGGAAAGAGAGATGTTAACATTTTTGTTTGACACCTCAGCAAAGCAAAGTAAAGTTGACAAAAATGCTCAATAAAACAATTCCTAGTGACTTAACACCGACTTGCTAATCTTAAGTGTGATTGATGAACAATAACACTATGTCTGTCTGAATAACTGGCTATAAACAAGTCTCAAAAGTCTGAAATGAGTCCCTTAGAAAGGGGACCGTACCGCGAATGAATCTACTAGAAACTAGATTGAGTCAATGGTCATTCCCAAAGTGGCGTTACTGGCAACGCAGGAAGAAAGAGTGTTACGAAACAATCACAAGCCCCGGCAACTAGTCTAGATAGCCTAGACGGGTACAGATTTTCGGCCCGTGGTGCAGATTGTCGGCTGTATTGTGTGAATGTCTAAAAGTTTTCGATACAAATCTGATCGGCCCATATCAGTGCGGTTTTAGGCCAGGAAAGTCCACCATCAACCCAAGAATTTCAGATCGATATGCACACCACCTTTGTATCGACTTTAATGTCGCCTATATGATAGCATATATAGGGACGAGCTACACAAAGCCATGCCACGTTTCTGCATTCCTGCCAAATTCGTTCGTCTATGCAGAATGACGATGGAAAAATCTCGCTGCTCCGTCAAAATCGGCAAAAAAATCACCGAACCCTTTGATGTCGAAAAAGGTTTGAGAAAAGGCGATGAGCTAACATGTAACTTGTTTAACATCGTCCTTGGAGCAATTGTACTCACAAGCCAACATCAAACCATATTTTTCAGAAATCATTATCATATTGAAACGGAGGCGGCGAAGATGTGTCTAGGTGTAAATGAGGACAAAACGAAGTATGTGCTGTTAACGAGAAAGGAGTCTCAGCATCGACGAATCGAACAAAACGTCACGATATGGACAGATACAACTTCGAAGTAGTTAAAGACTTTATCTACCTCAACTCCACTATCACCTCGCAAAATGACATCAGCGCAGAGATCAAACAAAGAATCACTCTTGCCAATCGCTGTTTCTTCGGGCTAAGAAGGCATCTAAGAAGTCAAGCCCTCTCTCATAGAACCAAGGAGATATTATAGGCATATATTTTTGGGTGGGCGCAGTAGCGCAGTGGTTAGTGTGCTGGAGTACTGTGCGAGGGATCCCAGGTTCGATCCCCGGAAAAACACAAATTACATCTTAAGGTTTTTTCTACTGCGCCACCTCTCGCGAACGTCTGACAAACATCCGAGAGTATGACTGTCCTGAAAAAGCTTCTCTTTTCAGCCGTTCGGACTCGGCATAAAATTGTAGGTCCCTTCCATTCGTTCCAAAAATAGAAACTTACACAAAACGAATGGTTGCGAGAAGCTAGGCCTTGGGTGTCTACCGCCTGTTGCGCCGCCTATTGATTGATCTATTGATTTTTGGGAATCTGTAGCTCGCTCACTTTTACTTTTACATGCAAAACTGTTATACTCACTTTTGGTTTTACATGCAAAATTGTTATACTCACTTTTGGTTTTGTTATACTCACTTCCCAAAAAAATACGCCTTATATAATACCCCAACCATCCCGGTCCTTCTGTATGGTGCAGAAGCATGGACTCTGCCAAATTCAGATAAATATATCTCCTGGGATGTTGAAGGACAACGTACCAGAGAAAGACCCCTAGCTAGGGACCGAGCTGGCTGGAAGGGCTTTTTGGTTGAGGTCCTGGTCCACCCGGACCCCCCCCCCCAAAAGTAAAGTAAGCTAAAGATTAAATAGAAAATTGGTAGAGATTTGGTACAGATTTTTGAGTATGATTTTGGGTTTCGTGAGACTGACAGTTGGTTAAGCTCAAGAAAAGTGAAAAACTGTTTCATTTACCACGGCGACTACTGCTGTATGAAGCAAGGGCAGTGTCTTTTAGATACGGATTTGTAATAAGAGGAAAACTTAGGCAAGAAGTTATAGGCTACCTTAATACAGTAAAGGTTCGAAAAAGTTAAAACGCGAAAAAGTTAAGTATACAGAAAAGTTAAGTAGGTTTCGACTCCACTGATGCCGTCTCTAAGTTAAGTTTTGTCTTAACCTTTTTAAGTCAGTTTTGTTTTTAACTTATTTTTCCATTACCTATCGCTATTTATTATATAATGTTGTACGTACAGCTGTGTTCATGAAAATAGTAATGCATCTCTCTAAAATAGTCAAAAGTAAATAAATTTTGACCGAAAGTAACGAAATTTTGAAATTTTTATTCTCTTCTCTGCATTCTAAACAAAAACTTAGCTTCCTTATATTTTTTAACGGAAAAAGTACCGTTTCATTTGGTTCAACTTTTGTGTAGAGCAGCACTACTATTTTCATGAACGCAACTGTATGTATGAACACATAAAAACATGCATTTTTTATTTTACGTATATACATATACGTAATACATATAAATGTATATTTTTGAAATTGGGTCAGTGTCTGGGAAAAGTTAAGAATTCGAAAAAGTTAAGCACCCAAAAACAAACTACTTAACTTTTAACTACCCTTAAATCGGTTAGCTACATAAAGGCCAAATTTGAAAATATTACGCTCATCTGTGCTCACGCCCCCACAGAGGAGAAGGATGACGCAGCCAAGGAACCGCTCTACGATATTCTGTAGAAGATGTAGTACGATAAAGATCAAGATGGACATTATCGTCTTTAACGCCAGAATCGAAAAGGAGAACATCCTTACCTCTATTACCGGAAAGCACAGCCTGCAGGAAAACACCTCCGATAACGGACTCAGATTAATGGGCTTTGCTGCAATCAGTCACTCGTCGTTTTTTGCAAAAAAAACCCTATAGGGCGACTCATTGACCTTCACGCTTCATACCAAAGGAATTAATAACTTCCAAAATCAAAATAAAAAGCGCTACATGCCTGCCTTAAAGGTAAGTCGAAGTAGGGCACAGAGGCATCTTCGGCGTAGTGGATGGGGACGGTACGCTCGCGGTTGATCATTGGGGAGTTGTTGTCATCCCTCATACAGAATTTTGGGATTTTTTTCTGGCACGATTCAAAAGTGAGTTGAGCTAAGCGAGGGCTGGGACATAATTTATCCTCAGTGGGGCCTGCACCCGGGTCAAAATGAGGAGTAGTGTCCAACGATTTACGCAGAAGCTGCGGGGATGAGGAAGAGACGGAATCAATACAACATCTGCTTTGTTCTTGCCCATGCAACGACAATCCCTACTTAGCCTAGGATCCAGCTTTTTCGAAAGCACCGCAGATTTAAAAGTCTGGTTCCCAAAGCCGGACAGTAGCTTGATGAATTTTTGTCTGTTCCATTTTTTCAGTCTCATTTTTTAGGGCATTTTCAATCGTCCTTTTAGGTGTCCGAGTGAGCGTGATGAGTTTTTCTTCGATCACACACCCCTTCACAACTTAATCTAACCATTCATAACAAAAAATCAGTTTACGTCATATGGCGTGATTGAATATCTTATTTTTACACCTTTACGGCCTCTCATAGGCACCAGCAGAAAACTGACTAATGTTGAGTTTTGGGATTACCTACTACCTCTAGTTAAACAAACAAATGCATAAATCTCCTTTGCTCAAATGGCCAGTATAGATTGCCATCAGTTGTGATTAAAATTTGTTTATTAAAATTAGTGATAACAAGTGACCCTCATAAAATATGAACAAGCTTTTTATTTGCTCACAGCTGATAATGAGATTATGACGTAAGTATGCTATTCTTCCAACGATCAACGTAAATTTGGAAAATCTGGACATTGCAGTAAATCAATGTGCTAGCTACTTGCAATAAATGAAGGGGCTGGATTCGCTAAGGCCTATATGATTAGATAATGCATATCAAGATTGAAAAAATGGTATATAAGCCTACGACCAACAGCTAAGCAGTATCTTAAGAACAATAGTAACAAACATGGTTAGCAAGGCTCTTATTACCCTTTTTGCCATCCTCTGCTGTAAGTTTAAAAATTTCCAGCGAAACGAGGAATTTTTTTTGTTGATTCTTATAATTTATTTTTATAGGTGCGCAAGGAATCTTTGGCATCACGATTGTCAGCAAGGCTCAATGGGGTGGACGTGCTGCTAAGTCTAAGACTTCCGTTTCAAAGAACTTGGGATATGCAGTGATTCATCATTCTGCAGGAGCTTATTGCAACACAGCTGATACATGCAAATCACAAATGAGGATTATGCAAAACTATCATATTGATACTTTGGGCTGGTCTGACATTGGTTACAACTTTGGTATTGGTGCTGATGGTAGTATCTATGAAGGACGTGGCTTTGGAGTCATGGGAGCTCATGCTACCAACTGGAACAGCAAGGCTCTTGGCATCATGTTCATTGGAAACTACAATAGTAAGTACACATAAAGTAGATTTGCGAAGGGATGGTGATTTATAAATTGAAATGCTCTTTCAGATTACCAGCCAACTGCTACCCAAATAGCCAAGGCCAAGGAATTGCTTGCTTATGCTGTATCTCAAGGTTACTTGCAATCTGGCTATACCCTGTATGGACACAGACAAGTCGGTTCCACTGAATGTCCCGGAAACAATTTGTATGCTGAAATCAAGAAATGGTCCAACTGGAGGGCATAAGTCGAATGACTGGATATTACCTACTTCATCAAAAATATAAATATTATAAATGTGAAATTTTTAAATAAATAATAATATGAGTTCTATATAACAAAATATTCTCAATGTTTTAGGCCTACTATTTTAGGTGTCCCCTTTAGAATGTTTTCTGTATTAGTCTATACTTGTATGTACTTGTATTTCTACAAGGCCTTTTTGAATGGATAGTTTTGCTCGTTGGTGGCTTACATATGTGCATTGCAAAATTTACAAAGCACTCTATCTCACATTCGATTCACATTGCACTAATCTTTAAAAGAAAGCATTTGTCTTTCAATTTGTTTGCGTGAGTTTAATTTTGATACGAATAGAAGCATTCTCAGGACAGTTATACACTTTTAGATGTTTGTCAGGAGTTTGCATGGGATGGGACATGGAAAAAAACCTTTATGCGTAATAGACGTTATTGCGTGGATTGAGCCTGAGACTTTTCGCACAATTGTCCGCCCTCGCTTATTGTGGAAAGCGAGGAGAAACAACGCGATTCTCACTGGTTGGGATTGACCCTGGACAATTTCTGCTGGGACCTTTTGTCGAACGTAAAGCTTCAGCCGTTTACCTGACGACGCCGCGCCGGCCGTCCAGTCACCTTGATATACTCAAAAAGTTGTTATAAGGTCATGGAAGTAATAACTCCCAAGTGTTCTGTTACTCAAGTGACAGAGACTCGGGCAGTGACAGAGGAAGTGAGGTATGTCCTCATGGACATATTCGTCTCCGCAGGCTCTACATATATTGTCATCTTTAAGATTTAATTTCCTTGTATGGTTTCTTAGGAAGTTATGAGCTGTTAGAGCCGCTACCAACTTAGACAGCGATGAATTGTCAAACTGTAGTAGTTTGATGGTCCGGCCACTGTCGTATTCTGGCCAAAGCTTCTGTGATACACATGTCGTTCGTTCTTTCCACATTCCAGCTGTTGTTAGTTTTCATATGAATCTTGTTCTCCACTCCGCGCTGCCTAGGAAGCCTGATTGAGCCTTGCACGTTTAATTCCTACCGGCACCAGTTCCACAGTCTATCTTCGATTCATCTGTGTAGATGGATATCGATTTCCTCTTCGTGGCATCATTTGTGTTTCATTCATCTCTACTCGGAAACGAGCAAAGTGACAACGTTCCCAACATATTTCCCTAGAATCTGTGCGTGGCCAAAATTTCCTGGGTTTCACGTATTAGTTTGGCTAATCCTTAAGGCACTTTTGGTAGTAGATTTCTCCATGTAGTATGTTGTATGGGTCTAGAATAGTCGGATTAAGAATTTCCTGCATCCACTTTTAGGTGTGGTTCTCATCGCCCTGTTTGTCCCGAAACATCATAATCCTTGTATTTTTGTCATTGACTTCAGATTGGTCGCCTTGCCTGCGGCTTACCACCAGACCACGCTGCCATATTTGAGTATTGGCGTATATTCTTAGTGGTTCCGTGAAATAAAGTCGAAGGAAGTAAGGTCGAATCGTGTTTATTTCCATTTTGATTGGAAATAATGTCGATTTTTTTTTTTCGTGGTCGATTTTATTTCCATAGAAAAATAGTAAAAAGGTCGAAAAAAGGTCGAAAAAAAGGGAAATTATGTCGAAAATTAAAAAAAAAAACCATAAGCAGTGTAATATGTTTGGAGGAGGGGGGGGGGGGCATGCTGCCCCCTGCAACCTCCCTGCTTGTTTTTACTGTCAGATTTGGAGTAGACGTGCTGAAATAATCATTATTGAAGTGATCGACATTATTTCCTTCGACATTATTTCACGAATCACAGCACCATTCTTAGAAAGTTTTCTAACAAGGACTACTTGTATTTCGTTCCGAAAGTAAAATTTTCCCAAACCGAATATTTGGTACTCTCTATTTCGAAAGCGAAATGAAATCTCCAAATGTCAAAGGCATTGATATACGGAAAATCGAAAGTATTACAGAATACTTATTCAAAAGCGGAACGAAAAGCACTTTCGAATAGATTAACTTTCGCGGAACGAAATAGAGAGTATAGGGCCCCTGGTCGGTAAGAACTTTCCTTTCGCAAGCAGGACTACATCGTCCTCGTTAGTATCTCTTTAGATCTAAGTAATTTCCCCCAATTCAAGAAAAGTTATCCGCAAATTGTAGCTATTTGGTACGAAATTTAAACCAATTTCACTTCTTTTACATATTAGCTTAGACCTTTAGGCTGGCATAGGCTAAATATGGAGTTTTTGGAGTTATTAAAGTATCATGCGGAAGGGCATTTTTCAATTTCTATTCTATAATTTATTTTTTTCGTAGAAAGCGTAATAATAGTGATCAAAATCCGCTTTGATTAATACTTTTTCAAAAACTCTTATACAGCACTATTCAAATTGCTTACTACATATCTAGCTAAACCGGCTACCGACCCGTCAAGAGTCAAGCAACCTTTCATTCTCAACGCATTGCCTCCAAACTCCAGTTGTCTAGACTAAATGACTTGCACCCTCGTATGTGCAAGCTTGATCTTTAAAACGAAGGCTTGGTCTTACCTACCGTCTTGAACCTAGGGCTGTGATTTGAATATTCATTTGGTTGTCGCATTGTTGCCCGTTTGTCCAAGCCAATATAGTTGGCGCGATGTTTTGTTTTTGATTTAATATTTGTACAACTTTTACTAACTTTATAGAGTCCGCGGTTGGATCTTCTCCTCCATTCGCTTTTCGCTAGGTTGTAAGTAAAACGGGCGGGTCCAAAGGGTTCAATTAAATTCTTACCATCGGCATTTCTTTGAAGCTTAGAATCTGTATAGATATTGCCAAAGCTTTTAATAATAATAAATCTAATCTATATCAATTGCGCTAATTCGATGTTTGTGTTTGTCCTAAATGGAGATACCTGAAACTTGAAAATGGAATATACCTATGTATTGTACACATAGCACAAGTCAAAGGTATTCACCGAATTGAATTAGATTCCAGGTGCATAACTCGGAGCTATAGCAACAAATGCACGTAGCTTCAGTACACAAAGGGTCTTCAAATGTATGAACTAAACAACCTCTTAAATTGTGCATTTTTAGAAAAAAAAAATCAAAACCATCCCGCAACAAAGTGCGTGATCCCACACTTTTATGACCCACTGTGTGAGGCTGTAATGCAACTCTAGGTAGGCCAAACAAATGTACGCGAATTACCATCCGTCTGCCTGGGTATATGAAGATGGAAGACTGCATTTCATTTTAACAACAACAACAAGAAGGTACCGGGGTAATTGGAGTGGGTTTTCGGTTTTTCCCAATTCCCCTCACAGTGTGGCACTAAAGTTAGGGAAAACGAATGCCTGCCTGTCCTTCCTATGCCATAAGTGTGTGCGTTTATTGTATGCCACACGGATTATGTTCTTTCTTTTTTGTTCCTTCTATTATTTTCCTAAGCCCGGCCGCTTGCGGGCGGCTGTGTGCATTTTTATATCTGTATTCGAGGGTTGTTTACATACATTTTCACATTTTAGGAATTTCGGGAAATTCTAAGGGAAACAAATGAAAATCAATTCAGTGTCATGGCCAAAGTTAAGCAGTGAGGTGCCATTTTTCCGTGTAAATACTTTAATGAGGGCATTAGATGTCACTCCATCTCACTCTAGATATACTATATATAAAAATACAACATCTTTGCAAAATAAACATTTGAACGACGACATCTCAGGACAGTTGCAATCTTTCGGTCAAACTGAAAAGATCATAATTCTAACAAATCAAAATAAGGAACTAAAAATAAATCTAACAGTTTACTAAAAAAAAAAAATTAACTTTACCACCTTGTTTGGAATTTGGTGATTAAATTCATTTGGATTTTTTTTTGTCTAAAATTACTCGTCCCAATTTAAAATATCGGTGTTGTGTCTTCCTGTTCATGTTTTCACTCTCGTTCGTCTACGCATGCTGAAAACGCACTCGCCCCAGAGAGAAGGCGTTTTTATATAACTGGGTCACTGGATGAATAACAAGAACGGTGCCGCCACCGCCGACTGAATTTGCGTTCTATTCTACGTAACGCAACGCATCATTATCATCATCATCATCATCGTCGTCATCATCATCCTCAGCAACATTTAAGGAGAAACAAGAAGTGGAGGAGTCCCCAAAGTCCATCGGTTGGAATTGGAATAGAAAAAAATAACAAAAACGATAATTCATTGGAGAAAAGTGCTCGAGCTCGATGTTTCGTGGTGTGTTGTGGTGGTGTTTTCTAAAATTTTCCTCAAAACAGTCTAAATAAACATTTGCAAGTGTAAGAACAGAAGATGCTATAGCATTTTTAAAATTTACGTTCCGTTTAGTTTCTTTCGATTATGATTGTGTTCCAAATGAAATTAAATTCCGTTTAGACACTGTTTAGGAAGCCGTTTTATGTAGTTTCTAGTGCGCGCCCGTTTAGTCCACCGTTTTGTATGTAATTTTTTTGTTTCGGTTGTTTTTTTTTATTAGTTTCAATATTTCGTTTTTTATTTGTACAAAATCAAAAGATATCAATCTAATTGACATCAAAAATAAGACAAAAAGCAAAGCTACAAGGATTTTAAATTCAACGAAACAAATTTCACCTTGTGGACCGGATTTACCTCTCGAATTATTTTTACCGGTAAGTAACTGCAAATACAATCATGTATGTAGTTTAGTTGTTTAATTAAAATACCTACCGTCCGTTTGTATAAATTAAAATTTTAATTTCGTCAAAAATGATGACAATTTTTAGAAGAAGCCCCATTTTATAAAAATGTCCGAGTGTGTGTGTATGTAATTTTGTTGTTGTTGTTATTATTTGAATTCGTTGATATCCTGAAGAAGGGTGTTGAGTTGGATGGGACGACAACAGGGGGAAAAGTACGCAGTTTGCTATTGCTAGCTACCCTCCCAGGGTGCGTTCACGCAGGACGCATTTTCCTCCCTTGTTGTGTATTATTTGGGGAGGGTGTTTTTGGTTTTGTTTTCTTGTCAGATTCTTCTTTAGTTGTTGGTTGTTGTTGATGTTATTATTTAACACAGCACAGGAGTACAAATTTGTGTCCCATAAAAGGTAAGAAACAGAATTTAAGGGAGGACGAATAGGGGGAGAAGATGTCCTTCTAAAGAGGGTGCTGGATTGTGGGGGCAACATAGTCGTCGTTTCAACCTATTAATGATTGGGATGCTTAAGTTTACTTTTTGAAATAAAGGGAGATCCTTGAAGGTGGTTGACCTTTTGAATGGTTTGAATGGTATTACGCAGTTTTCAACGTTTAAAAAAGTTTCCTTTGTTAGCATCCCTTAGAACAGACAGATGTAAGGAAGTGAATTTGAATCGATTGGTGGGTTTTTGGTTGGATGGATGGGTAGGTATCCATATCCTAAGAATTTAAATGCGTTTGTTTGAAGTATCGATTTATGTAAATGGTGGGTGCGGGTAAATATTAAGACGCAAATTCGAAACGACTTAGATTTATATTAGACATTCTGATGCGGTTAAGGGGATGAAAAGTTCAGATTTCATCAAAGGACTTTCCGTTGAGAATAATTTGAAGAATTTCTGAAGATTTTGCATAGTTAAGTAATTCCGCAGTATTTTGATTGCGGATTTTTCATCTATTGAAGAAGCTCGATAGAGTGTTACTTATTTAATGGCCTCCGGAAATTCTGCTGTCCGAAGTACTGTAGCCCTCCATATACTTTGCAGTCCTGGTCACCTTGCTTCTTGTCCAGAGCAAGCTGTGTATCGGTCTTCCTTGTCATATATACACAATTTTTTAAAATTATAAAAACGCGTGAAGCGTGATGTACAAATTGCCTCCACCAACTACCTAAGGTAAGGTGCATCAGATACTCTTTTTTTGTCACCTACTACCTGTACTGTAACCTGTCATCCTTGAATGTAAGGTGGAATGCAATTCGCAATTTCTCCAATTTCGTATGGAATTTAATGAAGTGCAAATAACACTTAATAAAATAGTGCAATGGAGTGGGCGCAGTGGGTTAGTGTGCCAGACTACTGTGCGAGGGGCCCCAAATTCGTTTCCCGGAAAAAATACAAGTAATATAATGTATTAAGGTTTTTTCCACAACGCCACCAAATGTCATGGACGGACTCGGCATAAAATGTAGGTTTTTCTGTTCGTCCCAAAAAATAAAAAAATCATACAAAACGAATGGTTTTGAGAAGCTAGGCCTTGGGTGCCTATACGGATATGTTGCGTCATCTATTTATTTATTTGTTTTTATTGACAATACCTATACTATAGTGATAGTCGAATTTCGCTATAACGAATTTCTATGCAATGAAGCTATCCCTATTACGAAATTGTTTCAAGGACACAGTTTTTCGTTCTAGGTACTTTTAGAGTGTTTGGATCTCCTTATAACGAATTTGCATAGTATCTACGACGTAAAAATGTTACAGCTGCAATCAAACTCACATCCGTGCCCAGGAGTTGTATTGTTTCTTGTCAATCAGGACAATGTATACCAAATCAATGTTCCAAATTTGACAACTTAGTTTCCCATGAGTGTCTCGAAATAGCATTCGCAGTGTTTTTTGTAAAGGTGCTGGTACACGGTATGTAGCACGCCACATATATATGTGGCTCTGACGTCAACAGAGAATGCACAAAGAGAGCTTGTACACGGCATGTACCCATTGGGATGGGACCATTCGCTGACGTCAAAATTACGTCAGAGCCACATATAAAGGATCCGCCAAATAACTTTTTTTTTTTGAAAATGCTGTAAAAAAAACTACTGAATATATTCTCAAATTTCTTTTTTTATTTGAAAGTACAATCCTTCCGGTTAATAATGGAAAATAATTTCATTCAAATGGCTGCCTCGGCTGGCCATGCAGTAGCCTACACGATCGGTCCAATTTTTAAGCACATTATCGATTGTGTGCAGCTGTATTTCACCAATGGCTTCACGAATATTGTCCTTTAAAGCGTCAATTGTCTCTGGCATGTCGGCGTAACACTTATCTTTTACGGCACCCCACAAATAATAGTCCAACGGTGTCGAATTGGCCAAATGACATCAGCTCTGCGGCTGATAATGCGATCTTCAAAAACAGGGCGCAAAACATCGAGTGTAGCTTCGGCTGTGTGGCACGTAGCGCCGTCCTGTTGAAACCAAATGTTGCCAATATCCTCCTCTTTAATTTTTGTGAACAAAAATTCGTTCAACATGGCCCGATAACGATCGCCATTGACTGTAACGGCCACTCCTTGCTCATTTTCTAAGAAAAATGGCCCAATTATGCCTCTAAAAATCCGCACCAAACTCGGGTGTACGCACTGTTTTTGGCTTTTCACGCTTTGGTTTATCGATGAGGATGACAGTTTCTTTCACTTTTTTCACAAGATAACGAACATACGGAGCTGACGGTGCTTCTCTTCTTCCAAAATCCGTACGCAATTTTCGCACACATTCTGCAACATTACCATGATTTTCAAAGTAATGTCGCAATATTTCCCAGCGTTGTTCAAGCGTATACACAACCATATTCGTTCAGCGGAAGGATAAAACTAATTATCTGTCAAATCAGACATGAGCTAAGTGTTACCATTCGCGAAATAAGCACTAGTTGAAAAAAAAACGTTCGATGGCGGACCCTATATATGTGGCGTGCTACATACCGTGTACTAGCACCTTAATGAGAAGTGTCAAGTGCCCCTTTGTCCGATCTCGCCCACATTTTATTAAATGCTTTCTACATGCAATAAAAATTTATTTACCAATATAGTAGGTAATTCAATACTAGAAGATATAGTGTAATTTGGAGATTTGAGTAGATATTCCGCGACTCACTTCATAGGAAATATATTGTGTTTTATCTCAATCGACAGACTACTTTTCGAACTGTCGAGAAAATGCGTTTCCAATAATTTCTTCGCATGGGAGGGGCGTGATCCCTTTCTCGATTTTTGACTAAACTTAACGGGAACACTCCTTGAAGATTGTCTGAAAATGTTAACTCAATCGATTCGGTGGTTTTCGAGATATAAGATTATATATATACAGTGGCCGGCGCAAGTATTTTGACAAAACTAAAGTTAATTCTGCTCATAATTTGAAACTTACTTCATGCAAATTTTGGCATCAATGGAAAGGTCATTTAAATTCCGTTTGAATGATACAAAACTTTCCAACTTACAACTTACAGTGGCCGCACTGTATGTTGTTGTTTATATGGGAGGTGTGCCGCCTCTTTGTCAATTTTAGCCCTTCTCCTTCTCCTTTGGATTTTCATTAGGCTGTTCAAGAGTCGGCAAATCAACGAGCAATTTTAGGTTTCGATTTGCATTAGGTACAGATTTTAAGCTTTTAAATGTATACCTACAAGGCGGCATTTTCAAAGGTTCCACATGAACTCCTTAAAATTTTGCTAGTTTCGATTCAATTTTAAAAAGGACGGTCGGCATCGGTGAATATGCCGACTGAAATCCTTAAAATTTAGCGAGTAGATTCGACTGATTCGGCATCGGTGAAATTGCCGACTAAAATCCTTAAAATTTACCAACTTTCGATTCGATTTTAAAAAGAACGGGCGGCATTTTTAATTTGAGGTTAAATTCGAAGGATTATGTTATTCGATAGTTTGTGTAACTCGGCTTATTGATGTGGATTGCGAACTTTCACTTTGGGTGTTTTCGTTGGCGGCAAAAAGTTTGGAAAACGAAAATGTTCATTTGAATGGACAGTCAAAACTTGCGAAACATCTTCTATGGGGTGAAATTCTATGACGCTGGGCCCCTATTTTCATGATTTCTATACAGTCGGCAAGTTCCTGAAATAAGTCGGCATTTCAATGAAAGTTACCCCCCCCCCCCAAGGCTCGAACCCTCGCTACGCCCCTGCACTCATTTATCATCAGATGTGATTTCTTTGAACAGTTGAATTTTGGCAGTCAAATTTTCCATATATATTTCTCTTTGGGGAAGGTATTTTATTGTTTTTTTCCTCTCCGAAAGTGAACATGCCCTTCGATTCCGCTTCGGCGTCAATTGTCCAAGCGACTGTCACAGCATCACTTTCGCCAATTGAGCTTTCAGAACTAGGCCACCAAAGTTTGAAACCGTAATGGGCTTAAGGAGCCATAACATTTTTGTGACTGCAGAGAATTACACAACGTTCTCAAAATTTGTATACGCTATTGAATGGTCTCTCCAAAACGTAACTATAATAGTTGAGAAGTTTTACCTAGTATTTAAAGTGGTTACATACACCTCGAAAGTGTAGGAATTCGACGGTCTATAACTTGAAATGGAGTGAAAATAGACCGCCCCCTGACATACATTTTTTATTCCCCAGAAATTTAGGAAATTCTATTGTATTTTATTTTTGTACATATTTTTATCCAGTTGTCAGTAAAAAAATACAACATTATTCAACATTATTTGATAATCGTTGACAATTTGCATTGTGGATTATTATATGGGATGTTTAAAAAATAGGCGGGGCTTACGATAAGCATCCATACCCAGTTAAATTTGAGAGTTTGAAGGATACAGTGCAATTTTCAACAAAAAAATATGTATCATATCATATCAAAAAAAGTTATCTCGAAATTATAAAATTATAAAAAGTTATCTCAAAATTATAAAATGATATCGTCCACACGATTATTGTCCCAATTGACGTGATTTGCCAACTGTATCGTTCAATTCGAGGCTTTTGACGCCACCAGCTTTTGTCGTAAACGACTCGTATTTCACTACGTTTTTTAATCGGTGTTTGTAACTTTTTTGAGACAAGTGAATTGAAATGATGGTCAACACATAGAAAAGGAACGAAAATTGATAAAAAAAAGTAAAAAAAAAAAATCTGAACGTCGTTTTACAACGACACAAAACATGAATCGTATACGACAATCGCCAACGGGAATATGGGTGAATGTGATAGGATTAATGCCGAACTAGCATTTTTTCCAGCATTATAAGATACCTACGACTTGTAAAAGTCGAGTCAAACTTAAGCATTATCTTAATTTAATTTAATAAATTTTTTTTTTTAGGTTAGAGTGGCAGGCCGCATTAAGTGCAGCCTCACTTAAGCCAGAGGAGGCCCATTGTAATAAAAATTATTTTTTTTTTAATTTATTATTCTCGTCTCGTATACATATACAATACTCTAAGTAAATGGACTTGCATTTTCCCATTACATTGAAAGTTAAAATATGTAGGTATATTAACTATACGCTCTAAATACATAAGTTGTGTTTTCCTGGATTTTCCCTCTGGGGATTTACAAATCGTACTCGTACTATAGGGAAACGAAAAACGAAAGAAAATTGCACGTCCCAAAAAGGGAAAATAAAATAAAGATAATTGGAAATCTGTCCCTTCTTCGAGAGGGGTGCACGGGCACGCACTTGCAAAAGGGCTGGATGAATTAGAATGGGAAAGGTATCTACTGCCGATATTTTGAGAAACATTTGTCAAATGGTATTAAAGAAATAAGAAAGACTTATTGCAAAACTAAATAATGCATGTGTTCGTGCAATTTTTCGAATGTCTATCGCAATTAAGCATTGGTTTGGTTTACGCATGAGAGATGTTAGAATACAATGGAAATGGATGGACCTATCGGAGGGTGAGTGAGAATTCACTCAATTTCGACAACAATAAATTTCAGTTGTTTGCGCAACTAATGCTATTATTTATGGGCGACATGTTGGGCTCAAGTTATTGCATAAACCTTGAGGGTTGAATTTAGTTTGTTAGGGATCTGGGTAAAGTTTGGGGGAACTACGTATTGGAATCTCTCTCCATAATGGTAGCAAAGAAAAGATAAAATATATTTCATTATAGTAACAGCAACATAGCATGTATGTGGAAAAACGGCCTTCAAGAATACCACCACCATTGTAACTATTCCTTATCGATGGTCGATAAAAAGTTTTTCTTTGAAAGTCTTTACTCCAGCAGTGCTTTACACAAATATGTTCTGAGTAATGGGCTCATTTCCATTTGTCTGGTTACGAAAGTAAACAAAACTATTGAGTTGGGACTGGGAGCCAGAGCCCAAGAGAAATAGTGTAACAAAATCTCCATTCACAACGAGTGACAGTTTTGTGGGGTTTTTGGGCTGGTAAGGTGTCAATGGAACATTTTTTTTTTATTTTCGAAAATGGCGATGGTGTGTTTTAGTGAATGGAATGCGTTACCGAGCGATGTTGACTGAATTTGTTTTTGCCCGAAATTGGTGTTACTCACGTCACACAGCTGGTGAAGCAATGGCTCCATTGGATGACAAACTTCTTGGACATATGATTGGTGGAAGTGAAGACTTCAATTGGATCGTACGATTCAAAAATATTATACCTTTTCTTTTGGAGCTGTATTAAAGATAAGGGCTACGCTAAAGCTTCACCAACGCTTCATGCAGTAAAAGAAAATATTGTTATGTTATTGTTATTGTTACGCAATAGGTCTGTGCCTTTACTTTTAAATCTTACGAATTTTTACGAAATTTTACTCAATGCCGTTCCTTAATTTGAAAAATTCGTAAAAGAGAGCGGCTTCGAGAGAGTAAGATATTACCTCTCCACTGAGAATCTTATGTCGTTTTCGGTTGGTCATCCAGAACCGTCCGGAAAAACTCTCCGCGATTCTGAATTCAAATCCAGAAGCAAATTTCTCTTCTTTTCGGTAGAAGAACTGTCAGTTGAGTGCCAAAAATCTGAAAGCGTTCGGATTGCTTCCGGACGGTTCTGGACGACCAACCGAAAACGACGTAACTAGATTTTACTCAACAAATTTCTTTGAGTAAGAATTGAAAAAAACTGTCAATCGCTTGCAAATTGACAGATGATTTGAAATTTTGTGTTGTCGTGCGCGTGTAACGACTGTTT
Source organism: Cheilosia scutellata (assembly GCA_955612985.1). Lineage (NCBI taxonomy): Eukaryota > Metazoa > Arthropoda > Insecta > Diptera > Syrphidae > Cheilosia > Cheilosia scutellata. The sequence goes on along the minus strand of OY015314.1, from coordinate 31,703,135 downwards.
GCATTTGTAATTTTATATTCTGCGATATGAGAAAGAAATTAGTATAAAAATGCTATTAGAAGGCGGGAAAATAATGTAGCTTTATCGAATGATTGTAGTTATGTCAGTACAAACTCTTCCATCTTGGATTCATATTCCCATGCAAATTATGGAAAAACAAAATGCATCCTCTGTCATTTTTCATAGTTTACTATAATGGCGTGCCCTCCTTAGTCCTTAATCTTAACCTTAACGTTTTCGTAAGTTCTTCTCTTTGAGAGAGAATTCATCCCCACCACTGCCATTTTGACAGTCTTTTCCATTTTTACTATAAAAGTAAAGGAACGTGCCTAATGAGTATTAAGGCAGTGCCGAGGCGGACATTGACAGCCGTTGTCTTCTATTACTAACCTTAGAGTTTGTACTTTAGAATAAAATAAAAATATCAACAGTTTTCATAAAAATGTTACGCTATTCTATTTTGAAATGACACTTCTTGTTGGATGACCCTAATACACATCCATATCCATACTATACTTTTAAAAATCAATGTACGTCTGTTGGTTTTTCCATAACTCAAGAACCATTCGTCCGATTTTCATGATTTATAGATGTGAACTTAGGCCTTAAGGTGGGTGAGAATTGCTCAGGAGTAAAGGCATCGCTGAGATATAGGGATATAGGGATCTTCGGAACTCATTGCTGGAGTTGACCTCCGATAGCCATGTTTTTCACATGGACAGATATATGTTGCATGTTCTCGTGTGAGCTGCAGTCGTAATTTGTTTATACTTGCGCCCACTTCAAAAATAACATGAAACATGTATAGTTTACAAAAAGCCATTGCGATAAAATATTTTGTAACCTTAAAGAAGAGGACAGAATATTAACAAACGTACATACATGTTAACTCAAATAAATTTTAATTTTATTTAAAAGATAAGAAACGGCCGAGTGGAGCCGCAAGCATGGCTAGTTATTAATATAAGCGGTTGCACCGAAAAGTAAGACCAATGTCGTTTACACTCTCAATTTTATGTTTGTTTATTTTCGTCCATAATTCCCAATGCAACGCCAATCATGAGGCCTATCAACTTCAGTAACACATAAAGTGGATGCCGATATTTTGGATTTCGTTCTATTTATGTGTAAATTGTATCTATACTCCTTTTTTGTATAACTTTCTCGTTTCTTGTTTGAGACCACATAGGCAAAGCGTACACTTCTGCAGTGTCTTTTTTCGAAAATCACAACAACAGTATGAGTGTCTATTTCGTTAAGTTAGTAGTCAAGTGTATCTGATGGCTGTGTATTGGAGAGATATACCTAAATGCGATTCCACCTGTCATGATCAACCTAAGCATACCACCCGATCGAACACCTACAGATGTTAGATAGTTTTCTTTGAGGTTTTTTTTTGGGCAGATGTTTTCAAAGTGAAAAAAAGGTTGTGCATTGGTATCTGCAGGAGCAGGTATACAGAACACTGCACTTTATCATTACCTGATGATATAGTACTGAAGGTCATCTTATTGTCTTTATTTGTTGAGCCAAACTTGTACTCGATTGCAGTCTAGCAGAATTTTTGAATATAGCCAATATTAGTAGATAGCTATACCTACGTGATTTATTTGGGATTTGATTTTATTAGAAGATGGGTTGTTTTTTTCTTACTTTAGTTTGTCTACCTTCTTCCTCTGAGGTCGGTCTTCACTGAAGACTTTTTGCCTCGCACGAAACTATGAACTAATTCCGCAAGTCAACAGTAGAGGGCTTAGTCCTTGCCTGACCAGCTCATCAACATGTCCATTTCTATAAATATTGCTATGCCCTGGAACCGAAACTGGGTAACCTAAAAATAATTAAACAAGGTCAGCTCATTTCGGCATTATAGTAGCACTCATTTTTTCCAGGCACGATAGCTTTGATGTTTGTCTCGGGGATATGTTTGTGTGTAGTCTGAGTTGATGGCAGTTCTCGCGGATAGGAAGTAGTTCCGCCTGAAACACGCTGGCGCGGCGGTATCGGGTAAGGACTCACAAAATACATCCGCATCTACTCCACAATCCATTTTCGAAGCGTGCCGTTGAATTCAATTCGCTATAGTCACCCGGCTTCCGCCTTGCCATTCCAATTTTGTTTGGAATTCAACTTCAAAATGGTTGTTATAAAGTATGTTGGAAATATATAGTATAATCCGTTGAAGGTGGTACGAGTTCTCTTAATAGAGACAGCAGAAGTAAGCCGTAGGGTATCGCAGAACAACACCTTGTTATATAAAGGTCTAGAGGTAAAAGATGCAGAACGACTGTATGGTTTTGTCTGTAGAGCACTTAGCAGTACCCGTGGTGCCTAAAAAGTCTGCTCTTTGTACCTTTGTTCAGTTTGGTTATGTTATAGGGTTTTTTTTTTAGATTTTTGCGCGAGATATTTAAAAGAAGAAACAAGTGTGTTCAGCTCTGAGATCGCTTATCACTACGAACGCCATTGGACTAGATTCTTCCCTTTAGCACTTAGAAAGATTAGTTCTAAAAACGAATCTCGTCGATGACGATTGTCTTAAAAGTTACGTCAATTTTTCACGGATTCCACGATAGGGGCGTATATTCATCCATTTACTTTGGGAGCACAATCCGAATCCATACATAGATACATTCATTTTAAGGCGAAGGCGAGAAAAATAAATTCCGTCATAATCTCGCTACAAAAAATGTCGTTTTATAATCTCTGTAATTGGTATTCCACTTCCCCCTACGCTACGCTTTAGCATAGAAACAAACGCCGCGTCACCACGCCATCTGTTGGCATTCCTATAAAAGTCAACGTTTCCATTTTTTTCCACTAAGAATAATCAAATAGATATAGTGTCGCTGAAATCAACCTAAAGTTGGCAGTTAATACATACTGGAAATATGAGTTTTTTGTGTGTATCAACTGCAGTAGTAAGTAAGTTTAGTTATTCTGAGCTGCACAGAAAAGAGAAAAAATGCAAAATACCAACTTCAGCGTCTTGCTGTCAGACACGGTGTTATTGAGAGCTCTGTTCTCAGTTTATTAAGGCACAACAACTGATTTTAATACTTATCAAACTGATTATACATGTACTTGTGCTTGTTGAAATGAGCTTGTCTTTGTTTCTCGTTTTTAAAATCACACGTCTGTAAAGCGTTTTTCGATTCCCGTGTAAATCATATTCAAATTACAGTAGTAGATTTAATAACATTTAATAAAATAATGAAGATGTAAATCCACTTACTTACGCACTTGTTTTCCTATTTCTTTCACAGACTGACTCACTCTAACTTATAATGGAACTTGTAGCTAACAACCTTTCACATGGCACTAAGAATGTACAGTCTTCCTCAAATATGAACAGTTCTACCGAAACACTATTAGCCGGAATTTTAGAGTCGTTCCCCGCTTGGGAGTTAAATAGTGCCCTCATTCAAGGCGCTCAAATGTAAGTACCTAATGTGAGTGTACAACTAAAACGTTTTGCTAACTCATAACCTCTTTCTGTTACAGATCTCCGCCAGGACCCCACGATTATCTTGTAAACAGAATGTTTTCATCACCATCGACATCGCAAATGATACCGCGCAGTTCACGACTTTCGCCAGGATCAAGCAACTCGAGCATCAACTGTGGGGGAGGATGCGACACTAACGCGTCGACTCGATGCCTTGATTGTAACGAGTTCATGTGCAAGAACTGTTTGCGTGATCACCGTAACAGCCCACTATCATCGAATCACTCTGTGATCTCATTGCCATCACCGATTGGAACTTCACCGACTGGCAGCATTCCAGCAGCAGTCCTGCCACCGAATATCATGTGTGACTTGCACAATGAAGTCTATCGATATGTTTGTGAATACTGCAAGAAGTTGGTATGCCAATGTTGTACTTTGCGTGAGCATAAGGATCACGACTACGCCTCGATCCAGAGCTTTGTTGAGGAGGCAAAGGAAAAGATCGATTTGGCTATGGAAAGCAGTCGTATGGGCACCAAGTGTGTTAAGGGCAGTATTGACAAGGCTTTGGCATTTATTCGCCTTATTGAGCGTAATTGCACCGAGTTGTCTGATCAAATAAAGAAGTCCTTTAGGCAGTTCATGATCGCAATTGAAGATCGCGAACGCTTTTTGTTGGACTTTGTTGAGAAGCTGCGTCAGAGGCGTTTGGCTATGTTGCATGACCAAATGGCGGGACTCAAATCCACTCTGTCTGGTCTATCTGAAACATCAGACATGTTGCTGAAGGTGTACGAGAATGCGCATCTTATGGAACAAATCGATATAGCGCTTAAAATCACAAATGGTCAACGCCAATTGGAGCAATTTGCTGCTATTTTCAAGGATCTTCAACCACGTCAAGAGGTGTTTGCCTTTGCTGCTCCCGATTTTACCTTACTCGGCGATATTCGCAATCAGGGAGGCGTCATTGTCGTTGATGAGAAGAACATGCCAATCGAACCAGGCGCATTGGTTCCAGTTACTGTTGCACCAGGACTGCCTGTCCATCCGACTATGACTGTCGCTTCTCGTCGCCCGATCGTACGTGATGCTAACTATCGCATTCCAACGCCAGTATCACAACGCATTTCAAATCCAGGACTAGACTGGGAGTTGAGCTTGCTGCGTGCATCACCAGCTCTACAGTTTGGAGCACCAAGAGTCACTCAATGCATTGCTGGCAGTTCGGATCACATTAAGGTGCGCAACTCGAACGTTTTGACTCTGTCATTCGCCACCGAAGGTCATGAGGATGGCCAAGTAAGCCGCCCATGGGGTCTATGCGTTGATAAGATGGGCAATATTCTCATCTCCGATCGTCGTAACAATCGAGTTCAGGTCTACAACCCAGACGGCACGTTCAAATTCAAGTTCGGTCGTAAAGGTGTTGGCAATGCAGAATTCGATTTGCCAGCCGGAATTTGTACAGATTGTGACAATCGCATCATTGTTGTAGACAAAGACAACCACCGTGTTCAGATTTTCTCAGCCAATGGGGTTTTCCTATCGAAATTCGGAACCTTCGGCAAGGAATATGGTCAATTCCAGTATCCATGGGATGTTGCTGTTAATTCTAGGCGTCAGATTGTAGTTACCGATTCGCGTAATCATCGTATTCAGCAATTCGACTCCGAGGGACGTTTTATTCGACAGATTGTCTTTGATAATAATGGACCAAGCAAGAGCATTGCCGCTCCAAGGGGCATCTGCTATACACCACAAGGAAATATAATCGTTTCGGACTTTGACAACCATTGCTTGTATCTGATTGATCCCGATGTGAATGAGGTAAGTTGACGAGTACCTTCTTGCTTGTTAAAAGTAAAATGTATATAGGTAAGGGCCAAGTCACCAACCTGTTTCTTTGGAGCCCTATTGAAAAGTTAACGCATAACATAACCCATTAAATTTTGGAATTTGTAGGCAATCGCTAGGCCGTCAGTGTATGTCAAGGTTGAAATTCGAAGTTCGAAATTCGCAGTTCGAAATTTTTAGTTTAACCTAATTTTGTCTCTATATAATATGGTTCTATAAATGCTGTTATCGATAAACGGATAGATGGAGATGCTGCTTTTAGTTTTGATGCGGATTGTCATAAGACGTTCACGTATCGATAACTCAAGACATTTTGCCTAAGCCTGCCACGTATGCCAAATAAATATTCAAAATAAGCGCTACCACTGCTTTTTGTAGCGGTCACCGGTCACTGTATTAATCCTCCATTTTTTTCCCAGCTTTCTGTCTGGCACAGTCCGTCGTACTTCATGGATGGCAATTATGTCTGCTCTGTAGCGGTCGAGTCGAGGCCGAGGGCCTCCGTAAATTGTTCGGATGAACGCTGCGGTTTTTAAGCAAAACATTTGAAATAAACGTCAAAACACAATGATGCCAAATACGCTCAAATTTAGTTTTTTTTTTGTGTTGTGGCGGCATTGTCTTTTGCAGTGGATTTAGAAATAGAAGGCGTATTTTTTTGAGAATCTATAGCTAGCTCACTTTTACTTTTACATGCAAAACTGTTATACTCACTTTTGGTTATGTTATACTCACTTTTGGTTTTACATACAAAATTGTTATATACTCACTTTTGGTTTTGTTATAAGGCGTATTTTTTTGGGAATCTATAGCTAGCTCACTTTTACTTTTACATGCAAAACTTGTATACTCACTTTTGGTTTTGTTATACTCACTTTTGGTTTTACATGCAAAATTGTTATACCCACTTTTGGTTTTGTTATACTCACTTCCCAAAAAAATACGTCTATACTCACTTCCCAAAAAAATACGCCTAGAGACAACTTGCAGTGCAGTACTGTGTCGCAGGCTGAATTTGCATTGTGTTATCTCCCCTTTAAACGCGTGTGTTTTATGTCCACTGCATGAAAAATACTGCACATGTATTTTGGGGACAATACGAGTACATCCATTGTTTTCATGGTTGAGCCAGGCCCTTAATTGACCCTAGGCCAGCTGACCGGATGTTTTGGTGGATTCGGGGATACTAGGGCTGCCGTTCATCCGTCACCATCTCTGTTTCAGCACCTACCCCATACACCCAACCACCGTTAAATTTGTAGCCGACATTAAAAGTTATTGTGCCTTACTAATAATAAATTTAATTTTACGGGAGCTCATAATTGCGAAATTTATATAGAAAATATAGCTATTTTGAGCCCCTTCAATTTAATGTCAAAACTAAAGACGGTTATTTTATAACTTTAATAGCCGTGTAAATTTAATGGTTACCTTTATATCGAACTAAAGAACTTTATGTGACAACTATCTAAAGAAATTTCGAAAACTCCGTTTCTAATATGTATTTTTTTTTTCGAATTATAGATTATTTCAGCCAAAGGACAAGAGGGCTGTGGCTTCCAAGAGTTCAATCGCCCATCAGGACTATGCTGTGATGATGAGGGCCGCATTATTGTCGCCGATTCTAAGAATCAACGCGTCATTGTTTTCAGCCCGAATATGGATTATTTGTGGGATGTAAGTGCTTACACTTCTATGCCTTTTCATTTTAACGTTTCCTTCAACCCCTTCACATTCATTTACTTTCAGATTGAAATTCGTCCATCTGTGAATCCTCAAATGCCATGCACTCTAGATGAGAAAGATCGCACCTGCGATGTTGCTCTCATGCCAGACGGCAGAGTTGTATTCTTAATTGAACTCTCTCCCGACTCCAAAGAAGGATCTAATCCTCACAAACGGTTTGTTCATGTCTATTAGAAACTATGTACATGGGTTTGTTTCAATTTTACACAAACTTAAGCTCGTGTTGTCAACGAAGCCTCAACGAATGAAAAGTAGTCCTACCAACAAATCACAAGTACAAAAAAAAAATTACATCAATTTAAATACTTAAAAGTAGGTATTTAACAAAAAAAATTAAAACATATATTTTACTCTATTATGAGTATTTATTACAATCAAAAAAAATTCCCTGATATTTTGTAAATCTATCAGTTAAATTTTGTATTTCTCACCTTTCTTCAAATATTCGATTTTTGTGGGTCTCACTTTTCAAAACAATACATAAAATCGATCGGTTGTTGTCGAAAAAAAAATAAAAAAAAATGAATAGACTTAAATTTTAAGACTGATTGTGGAAGACAGTTAAGTAAAAGAAACAAAAAAAAACACATAATAATATTAATGATAAAGCAACAATCAAATCTGATTTGAAGGAAATTTTTAATAATATTATATTAGCTCAAATATTGAGGTTAAGAAGAAAAATATAATAATAAACAAAACAAAGATTGAGAACATAACATTTTAGTACAATTTTACACTCTTACGGAATTGTGGAATTTAATGTGTTCATTTACATTTAGATTATATACAAGCAAATATTATACATATTATATACTCGTGTACCTACCACTGTTAGATGTGTTGTCCAAATAAGTGTGACACAAAATAAACACTTTATTTAATTTTTAGTTATCTTAGCGAAAATATTTTGTGTTTAGTTTTTTATGCAACGGTAGATTAGTTCCTGTAATTTAAGGGATTGCTAGGACTATAACAGAAGTTCTGTAATGCATTTATTCTAATGCACATTCTATACAATAAATATATATAGGGGCAATAGGTATTTTATTTTTATTTTATTTTTTTTAGTTCAAGTGTTGATCACAAGTGCACAATTAACTATATTTAAATAATGATAGTAGTAGATGATCACCTTTCACATGAGCTCTGATTTTTATTCGCTTCGACTTAGATTTGAGTAAAAATTACTACGACTTACGATCACTATTACTTTTGATTGAAAGTACAACGTATTGTATGACGTATTTAGATTAAGGACTTTAAAGATTTGCGATTGCTAAATATTTATCTTTAAATGAAGTTACATTTTGTGTTCATTAAATGTAATCATTACATCTCGTGTGACAAAACGAAAAGTGATTTACTTTCAAAATACGAGTTCTGTAACCATTGACCATTCAAGACTCTTATGACGAATTCGTAGGCATAAAGCCGTGTACCTACTAAAAACTGTACGTCTTTTGTAACAAATAGTAGGTATACCTACTACAATAGGTACTAAGAAAATGAAACATTTATCTATGACAGTAGTTTCAACGAAAATTATTTGTCACAATCAGTCGAATCAGTCAGCAATACTCAACTTCAACTCTTTTCGAGTATCCAATTAAGTTCTAACTTTCACACAAAGATGTCATTGTTTGTGTTCAAAAAATGTGGATTGGGCTGAGGAGTTTGTGAGTTCCTCAAAAAGTTTTCACTTTTCACTTATAGTAGGAACTAGCCTCAACAATTGACCAGAAAATTAGACGCGCATCTAATTTAAATTTGACAATTTTCCATACGAAATTCGTTGGCGTGGATGAACATTAAGGAAACACTTTATTAGTAAAGGTCATTATTATCAAATCGCCTCTGAATATCGCTTATCATTTATATACCTAATGATTTTCTTTCGCAAATTCGAGAAATACTCATACATAATTGTATAGCATTAAATTAATGTACCATCGTGTACACTTGTGACGCAAGCTGTGCTTTTTTTATCTATTTTTTGTTTATATTTTTATTAAACTAAAGCATTGTGAATGCAGTCCAATCAGGGTTAGTGTATATCTCGAAGAGAAGATTAGGGCTGTTTTTATTTAACAAATTGTAGTAAAATTTAATTTTTTATAAACTAAAGGTGTCATAAACTTATTTAAAGTAAACAAAATAAATAATACTCATAGACAATTTCATATTATATACAAATGTTACTACATATTAGTTATTTTTTCTTCAATTTAAGTTTATAGTTTTATCTGTGCAGAAGAATAAGTGTTAGTGTAACGAAAAAAATAATTTTAGAAAATTACAGGCAAAATATGTAGTTAAATGCTGTGTGTTTGATATTAAAAAAAATTATTGCTACATACATTATAGAACAATATAAATATAGTATGCAATATTTATAATGTAATAACTTTTTGACTGACATTTTAAAGTTAACAAAATTTATTAAGTATTTCCGTGTGTGTATCTTAAAACAAATTTTAAAATATTTATATATATATAAAGGTAGGTATACCTACAATCTACATTGACCCACCCATAGAGGAGACCTAAGACACAATTAACTGTGTACAAATAATATTATAAGTGCAATGGAATCCTCTTTAGGTTTAAGTTGCTGACACTTTTACTAACAAATTAGGTGTAGGTAATATAAAGTAAAATATTAATATAATATTGCAAGTGAAAATTAAAAAAAAAAAGAAGGAACGTGCTGGGTCTAAAACAGAAATCTAGTTTTTCGCATCGAAAATAGATACATTACATAATTATTCATCTTCATTAATTACAATTAGTGAATTTGTCTGTCTAAAATCTGTCAAAATTATCGGGCTATATTAAATGTTATTTGAGACGTGATTTATGCCAAAACTATTTGATAGGTGTTTGAATGAATGTGGGTTTTCTTTGGAAAAGAAATCTTTTTACTAAATTTTGCAGATCTCGATTTCTTTCAAGATTTGAAGTTTGAATGTGCTTCAGTAATACCAACATACCCTAGCTAGACAGCTGTTTTACGTCATTCAAGCGAAAACATTTTTAAATGTTGGCTTCAAGTATGTATGCATTAGTTGAAAATAATTGAATGGTGCTGTATGAAACTACACATAAACTAAACGTCAAAATTAAGATTTCAAAAATGACAAAAACAAAAGCAAGTGCTATTTATATTTTGTGGATTATTGTTTTTTTCGAATTAACACAGGTACAATTTGATTGTGAACCAATTGGGACCAGACAAACTGCTTTAAGCCGTATTGACTTAGCCAGCGGGTACTAGGGGTATGTATGAAAATACTTCAATCCGTGGGTTCCAAACATTACGTGGCCAATATATAAAAGAGAAACTATGTTCGCCGAAATCTGAAGAAATTCGGCAATGGCTTCATTGCTGTGATAGCATATTCATGTAATTCTAAGGGAATACTGAACAGGAAATCGAAAATCGGTGAACTAATGGAAACTTTCTAGTTTTTCTAAATTCACGCACTTAACCATATTTCTGAATTATTTAATTGAAATTTGAGTTGAATTGAATAGAATTGAAGAGTTCTTATTTATTTGCACCTCATTGAAAATTGATTTCTGGGATCCAAATCAAAGTATTTACAAATTTGCTTTGACAGTTGATTTCATTGCCGAATTCCCTCTAAAACTTTACCATTTTTTTTAATCAGACGTTTCATAATCCACAAATATAAATAGTTTTTTTTGCCATTAACTTATTGTGCAGCTTCACTGATCAATGGATTTCAACCACCGAATTTAAAAGCTGAAAAGCTGATTGAATTTGTTGGCCTAAAAGTATAAAATTTAATGCATTAAAAACACGTTTGTAAATTGCATTTTTTTCCTTAAAACTATGCATTTCCTTATAAGTAAACGTAATTCGAACTAGACCTATAAGAGAAGAATGGTTCTCAACTGCGAAGCCTGTTGAAACTTCAAAGTCACTACAGCTTGAAGAATCCCGCATTTCGCACCACTTGACAGAATTACCTACATAATATATATATGGTTTCAAAACCGCTCATCTCAATCTCTTTGACGTAAGACCCAAGTCTTAGTTTAGGCCCGTTCTTTAATTTTTTAAGCTTGTAAATAAATTCCAGACACTCTTGTAGAAAATCTGAGAAAATTTTCATAGTTTAAGAAACTCGTACAAATAACCAATACAAAAACATGCAAACCAAAAATGACAAAAAAAAGTTATAAAACTAAAAAAATATATATTCATAAGTATATATACAAAAAAAAAGCATTGGTGAAGGGAATTAATTAGGAATAATTTCTAAAACTTAATTTAAAAAATTGAATTAGATATAAAATCATAAATCACGCATAAATTATATTCTTTCGCACATTCATTATACATCAGGCTTCATTTTGGTTTACTCATTTTCGTTCACTCTTCACTCACTTCGTCGTATAATTTTCAGTTTGCCATACACATTTTATATTAATGACAATTTACAAAATTATAAACAAAAACAAAATGTTTGTGATTACTGGTGCCAACCAGATACAATTTTCATTCAAAATGATATAAAATGCAGGATAGTTTATTGGCTTGCTTGCTATCTTGCCATTTTTTTTTTATTTCTTATAGCTGCCATTAAATTGTAAATTAAAGTAAAAAACGAATATTATTTTTATATAATATTTTGTTTGTTTCTTTTGTAAATGCCAAAGGCTTTTGATCAAACATTTCCAGCATAAACGCTTTTATGATTTTTTTTATATTTTTTCACTTTAATTATTTTTTTCTAAACCATAGTTTCATCAGGGATCACAAGTTAGACTTCTCAGGGAATTATAATGTTGTACTTTCGTGTCCCACATATTTTTGTTCATTTCTTTTATCATTTATTCAAGAAAAACATTTTATTACATAAGCTTATCCAAAAAATGTGTAGATAATATTTGAGAATTTATTTACTTATGGGTATTAAACTTCATTTTAATTCCTTACGTATTTACGTAAATTAAGAGTACATATTTATATTTAAGGTATAATATTTAAAAAGCTATAAATTATATATTCTGTGACTATTCAAAGAAAAGCGAAATTTTTTTATCGAAATTGTTTCGATAAAATACAATTTAAAAATTGTCTAAAAAAAAATTACAAAGAATGAGAAATTATAATAAAATAAGAAAACACAATATAAACGTGTTTTTCCCTTTCCAAAATTATATATCAAAGTGATCGTAAGTCATATAGTTTCGAATGTCCTTATGAAGATGACAGAGAAACTATTGAAAAAAAAAACATATATATTTTAGAAGATTGATCAAAATTTTCAAAATTTTGTATATAATATAATAAAATGAAAATTACTAGTTTATAAGACTTTTGTATTGCAAATTAAAAACAAAAAAAAACATATTCTTCATAAATCGGACTTGAGAAAAAAAATAAAATAACAATATTCTTCCTTTTTGTAAAATGAAATTACTGTAACAGATATTATACTCATATTAGTTATATAAGTGATTAATATACATGCAATGTCATATTGTACAAATCATGTAATACAGAGTACAAGTGTACAAGTACAAATTTTTCTAATAGAACAAAACAAAGAGCATGATGATTGAGCAGGTGTCCTTTATAGTATTAATATAAAAGTGTACAAACAAATCCTGACACATCGTGCTGCTTAAGTACAAAATAATAATTATAATAATTATATAGTAGTGTAGAAGTGTTGACTCACTGACTATGGTTAACATTTTCTTATTTACATTGTATTTGATTATTTTAATACTTTTGTATCTGACACTCATTTGTATGTAAGAGTATTCTTAACATAATTATATCCATACATTTTCAAGATTTTTCACATAAATAAACGTTTGCATGAAAAAGAAATTCTCTGTTCTTTCATTTTGGGTGAGGGATTTTTGGAATTTGCTGTATTATTCTATCTATCAGACATACATATCCAATACTATGTACATAAATATGTAGGGCCTGGAATAATAGTCCAGAAATTTTCGATTTATTGACACTTCGCGAAAACATTTAGAACGAGGTGAATTTTGGTACGAATGGATCCTGGGAGAGAACAATCAATTACATACTCCTGCAGAACACGCCAGAGCTTTCCTATAAGGAGTCGATCGAACTATAGAACTTGTATATAGGTTATAGACATTTCTCATATACTGCCTACCCCTATAGGTTAGGTTAGGTTTGTTCGTGCCACACTCAGCTCAATACTGACCCTTACCCATTATAACCATTACAACCCTGTATTCAAATTACTTAGTGTGCTGCTATATATACAAACCATCCTGATGATTTGACGAAGTTCATTATCTTGTATATTGATGTGCTACAAGCTCGTCTAGGCCGCGTCGTTGAAGAAGTGACACCCTAGGAATTTATACCTGGTGTGTTGGAGACCTGGGCAGTGACATAGGAAGTGGGTTGGGTCCTCAAGAGCTCCCTCATCAGCTCAGCATCTACAAAGTTCTTCTTCCGTTAAGCCCATTTTCTTCATGTCTCATGTGGTACCGCAGAGTATTGTGCCCCGTTTATGATTCCTACGAAGATGGTCAGGAATCTCCTATCATTCCGTATGATATACTATCGGTTCTAGTTTCATAGAAGGACGGGCATAGAATTCTTGTGGTATTATAAGTATTTAAGGTGGTCCATTTAGCGTTTGCCTCTCTTGTGGCTTTTCTCCTCGCTTCAAGCTTGAGTGTGCAAGGCGGGATGTGCACAGAGGGATCAGCTTGTTCTGAAACAGCTGTCGAACCTTGTCTTACTAATTCGTCTGTTTTCTCATTGCCTGGAATGCCTTCATGTCCCGGAACCCAGCAGAACGATACCTTGTGCTGTGTACCAATAGCCTTGAGTTCTTCGCGACAGCACTTCACAAGCTTCGAACGCCTTTAGGTAAGTGGCCTTATTGGTTGCCGGCCACCATATGAGACTGCCATAGGTCAATATAAATATTAAGTACTACAGCCGTGTACATCAGAGCTTAATTTTGAGATTCGCCGTCCTCCGCTCTAATGACTGGCGAGAGCCATTGCATCTAATTCCTTTTCTAATGCCGATTTTCTTCACTCCGGTAGATTTGAAAACTCTTGTCGATTTTATCGCAAAAGTGACTTCCTGCACGGTGTGTCCTGCTCAAACTCAGATAAGGCTCGGTCCATCTTCATAAGATGTCCTTATTCTCTTATGATCATGGTCTAACTTTTGGGCGCATTTCTTTTAAAACTTTAATAACCAATTTGCAAGAACATTT
>OY015314.1:23202898-23593898 GCA_955612985.1 Cheilosia scutellata | reverse complement strand
AAAAAAGAAGTTACACGTTGCGGGCTATATTAGATTTTTACACAGAATGATGACACAAAAGAATTTGTCAGGACAGGGAGGACGGCTTTAGCACCTACAAGCAAAACATAAGACGATAAACACATGAAGGCTTATAAGCTAGAGCAAAGTACGACGCGATGGCCCATTTAGATATTTAACCCGTACAAATCTCCTGATGCCCCAGATGGCATGTATGTACTAGCAATTATGTTGCAAAAAGCATTAGAAAACATAAAATGCAGAATAAAGAAGATTTTAAAGCCGCCCGCCTTGAGGTACGTATTTTAATAATACTTTAATACTTATTTTGGAAAGGGCAAACATATAACGCCTCAACGGCACCTCGTGATGATTGCAAATTGGTGTTAGTTCTTGAACTTAAATTGTTGTAAGTTGTAGTCCTTTGAAAATATGTCCGCGGAAACCGAGCTCAAAAGTTGACTTGTTCTGAGGCCAAAGGAGTTATGAAAGTTTGGTAGTACATACCTATAGAAAAAAACGAATTCGCTGATTAATTAGCAAAAAAAAGGGTGCATGCAATAACGCCCAGTGCAATAAGGCCCATGGGCGTAATTGCATTTTTCAAAATGGGTACATGTCATAACGCCGAGTGTCAAATTTAAGGCTGCAGGAAATAAGATCTGACAGTAGACCCAAGCAGGGGGTTGCAGGGGGGAAGCATGGCCCCCCATACGCTTCCGTAAATTTTGTAAGCTCGTTGGCTTTAATACGCACTTGTCGTGGGCGTTATCGCATTTTGATAACGGGTGTGCAATAACCACGAACCTATAACGCTTCAACAGCGCCCGAGATGCTTGCAGATGTATGTTTGTTCTGCACTTAAATTGCTGCAAGTTGTAGTCTTCAGGAAATATATCCCCAGGAAGCGAGTTCCAGAGTGTATACTTGTATTGTCATGAGTATTAGCTGAGAATTTGATGTGAGTGTAGAGAGTCTCCAATAAGTCGAACTATTCGGGTCTGTATGCTGTCAAGTAGGTTAAGTGAATGTTTTGGGGCCGAGCTCCATATATGGGAACAATATTCCAGGCCTGGTCTAACCTGTGCTTTGTAGAGAAGGAGAAGTTGCTTGGGGCTAAAGTGCCTCTTTGCTCTAAATAGGTAGCTCAACTTAGCGGACGCCGATCTTGCGATATAGAATATGTGGTCGTGCCATGTGATTCCTGAATTAACTGTCACTGCTAGAAGGGGCATTGAGTGTTTGGGATGGATTGAATGGTCATCTATTTGGATCTGAGGAATTGTTGAAGCATTTTTCTTAAAAAATTTTGTGAGCTGTGTCTTGTTTGCATTAAATATAATCAAGTTGTCTTTTCCCCACTTCAAGATTTTGTCCAGATCATCATTTAGAGAACTAATTTGTTCACATCTCTGACTGTGTGATGTAGCCGCATTCACAGGCCCACTGTTCTAAATGGAGGATATAAGAGTGCTGTCATCAGCAAAGCTGTAGATATCATTATTTTTCGATCCAAGCAAATCGTTGATGTGGAGCAGAAATAGAGTTGATGTTGCATTTATAGCAAATGAATTAGATGATACACCATCTACAACTTGGATCGATCTTCCCAGAAGAACATTTTGCATCCATCCGCAGAGTTGTTGTGGTAATCCATAAGACGCTAACTTGCCTAATAGGGCTGTATGCCAGACTCGGTCAAATGCCTTTGATATGTCCAAGGCTACGGCTCTGGCGTCCATAAGTGCGTTACGTAGCTTAAGAGGTCTCCAGTGGAACGACGGCTCCCAAATCCGTATTGTCTGTCGCTTATTAATTGGCCTTCTAGATGTTTGAGTATTTCGATATTTACTGCATTTTGAGAACGTAACACCGCTATTGGATGATAGTTTTGTGGCAGACATATCCTCCCTTTCTTTATGGAATAGGTTGAATGTGAGCGGTCTTCCAGCAAGAAGGAAACGTCTTCTGGGAACTGGGAGTACGACATGCTAAACATGCTGTAGTTGTGCAGAATATAGGGTGGAATTCTCTGAAAACATGCTAGCGAAAAGATCTGCCTTTTCTTTAGGTGTTGTTGGTAGCGTGCCGTCTTCTTTTACTAGAGGTGCCAGAATGCGCGTGAGCCGTTAGAAGAAAATCAAGATTTGAAGCCAGCAGTAGCCAGCAGTATATATGTGAAATGTTCTTTTACTGGCAACTACTGGCTGGCGAGGTTTCAGAAAAACACGACTTATGAGCCATTTTAAGAGGGAAAGTAGTTGCTTCTCGCAACCATTCGTTTGTGAGTTTCTATTTTTGGGACGAATGAAAGGGACCTACAATTTTATGCCGTGTCCGAACGGCTGAATTGAGTAACATTTTCAGAACAGTTATACTCTCGGATGTTTGTCAGACGTTCGCGAGAGGTGGCGCAGTAGAAAAAACCTTAAGATGTAATTTGTGTTTTTCCGGGGATCGAACTGCGCCCGGCACCTATAAGGCGTGGTATTCCTCTACTGCCTTGGCCTTCTCATTCTGGCTTGGAGTCGAAGACTCTTCGAACTCTATTGTCGTGGTCATTAAAGATGGCTAATTCGCACTTTTCTAACCAGGTCTATGGCGATCCCTCTGAACAGCTCGTAGATCCTCTCCAACTCCCGTCAACACAATGGGAATGAAATCACTAGAGAAATGTTGCGTTCATTACTCCACTATTGAAGTTTTATTGATCATCCTTTAACATGCACACATGCATTTACTGTAAATTCGTTTGTTGTAGATTACTTCTGTATGACAAAATTCTAAAAGAAATTCAAGCTCGCTGATTGGTGCCCTTGTAGATGACATGACATTTTGAAAAGTAAAAATTTAATACAAAACGCCAGTTTGCAGTATACAATCGATTCTCATTTATTCCTTCGGTGATGATGAGTTGGAGCAATCATGAACAGATATATGAACGAATAGAATAGCAAAGATACAAATTGAATTCCATCCCCGGCTAGTCGAAAATAACTGCATACTGACTATGACCAAAATAGAAAGAGACGGCATTGTCCTACTACCTACTGTCGCTATACGCCGCTCATTCCTTCGGTGGTATTAGATTGTAATTTATTCGTTCTTTATGATAATTTTATTACCTAAGGGCTTTGAGACAGCAGTTGGGGCTATTTGCCAAATTTATTGTGAGAATTCCCACGTTGTCGAATCGACATCGGCATTTATACCCGACAATCGGAATGCTAAAAATGATTCCTGTTTCTGCTACCAGTATAGTCATACATTAGGAAAACATTTGTGGGGCTTGGTTCTGGGTGTTAACCAACATTAAAACATACCTTACACGACGAGTTAGTGCGTAAAATTACATTTAAATTACCCTCGTTCCTATTTGCATTATTCCTTGTAAGCAAAGGCTAGCTTTGCTGTATAGGTATACCTATATGTATTATCATAAATGCAATGTTGTCGACCTGTGCTTATCGTGGCAATAAAGTAATGAGATGGAATAGGCGGTTACGTATGAATGAAATTTAAATTCTTCAGACTATCTGAAACATATCTACCAAAATGTATTTAAGAAGTCTCTCAGGATATATAGCTATGAAGGGAATATAAGCAAAACCGAAAGGATTAGTTCCATCCTTAAAGTGAAATTGTATACCAGCAAGGCAGCAACTGATATTTACCGGTCACAACTGTACAAAGCAACCAAAATTTACAAAACCGGTATATGTATGTACAGTAGTCCCTCGCTAATGTGAATTACCGATAATGTGAATTTCTCTAAAATGTAAATCGACAAAACTTTACATTGTCATCTCTATAATGTGAACTTCAGAAATTTTGAACCTCTAAAATGTGAATTTTTTTGAAAGTTTTTATATTTCTCTTGCTCGTTTTGCGTTCGACATTAAGGACTAAAATAACTTTTATTTGTCTTTAAGCTGTAAATACAGCTGCAGGTTATAGAGAGACAACAACTGCCATTTGTGTAGGTATGGATGTTACATATATGATCAGTTCGAGTTTCTTTTTTCGTTTAGTGTGTAAAATAAGGTCAATTGGTACTTAATGGCATCTTAATTGCTTAGATTTTTATCGATTTTACGAGAACTAGATGCTGAACATTCTGGATTTGCATTATTAGCTGAAGAGTATGGTGTGCCAAAGTCAACAATTACAGGAATAAAATTAAATTCGAAGAAGCTGTTGGACCTTGTCAAACAAACCGAAGTTTAAACAAAATTTACCAAAAATTGATAATATCAATAGGTAGGAGGTATCTATGCCGATATAATTTTTTTTGTATTTTTTGAAATGAATAAAATTATTTTATTTTCTTCTAAATTAATAAATATTGAAACTGTGCTTTAAAAACCATTTGTGTTGTTTTTAATGCATCTGAAAATCTTTTCAATCAGTTTAGTAAGTACTGAAAAAAGTTCCAGTAATGTGAATCCCTCTAAAATCCGAAGACGCCTTGTTTTAATGAGTTCACATTATCGAGGGACTACTGTATATGAAATGTTTTATTTTAGTCTACCCTAAAGGTTGTGCTTGTGACTGACACAAATAGTTTAAGCATTAAGTTCCCTAAAATATTATACATTAAGAAGAAGCTCTTCAACAGGCAACAATACAATACAGTGACATCGATCTAACAAAATAAAAAAGGGCATTGGGCGATTAAGATTCAACGCGCTCCGGTCCTCAAAAAGTCCATTATTACCCAAAAGGTCAACGCGGTAGAGGAAGACATCGCCATACCTGACGCAAACAAGTTAAAATGCCAGAATCAACTTGGAGTTCGCATTTGTAGACTGTTTTTAATAATTATGTAATATCTACAAATTTGTTTTCGAAGGATACTAAGTGTCAACCCAGAAATGCTGCAAGCAGATATCCTAAACACCGAAGCAAGCTTCTAACATACAAAACCTATTCAGCAATTTATCTGACACTTAATCATTCAAAATCCGGAATCTAGCAACTAAAATATTAAAATTAAACTATAAATTTAAATAGACTTACTTGTTCCAGACAATTTCACCGGATATTTGTTGCATCTCCATTAGTATTGCCCCTACAAGCGAGGACTTGCCACTGCCATTCTTTCCCACCACCACGGTCAGGCGACCTATAGGAAGGCAAACGTTTTCACGATAAACTTTAAAACAACTCGTATAAAGTAGCATCTTACCTTTGGGTATTTCCAAACCATCGATCCGCAACGTATTGCAGTTATCCCAAGAGAACACAGCCCCCTTTATGAACAGAGCTAAATTATCTGCTGCTTGGAATTGCAATGAAGTGGTCGACAGCTTCAGGTGCTTTGATTTGGCCCGTTCGATTCGTGAATTTCGAACCAAATCCTTGCGTTTTTTTGGAAACGTATGACAATCGTTTGGTTCTGCAAGTTTATCATGAGAAGCTCTCCTCACACCCTGTAAATCCCCACGACAAGTCACATAGTCCATATCAAGTAGTTTCACGTCAGATGCATTGTTCCTGTTATTGTTGTGCTTAATCAAGTTCTCAGTTGACATCGTTGGCGATGGAGTGGGTTGGGGTGATGGGAGCGGTGACGGCTGTGGGCTAGATTTTGGCGACGCCAACAAGGGTTCGTTGTATGAAAGTTGAAGTTTAACATCAGGAATTTTAAGCGGTGGGAGTGGTGGCGATGTCAATGGCGACAGCGGTTGAGCTGCTGCTACTATTGTTTCATTCCCTTCATACATGTCTAAGGATGCGTCACTCTTGCTAAGTATACGTGCCATATGGCGAATGCCTTCGAACTCCTTTTGTACCTCGCGTTCGCGTAGGAATCTTTCAAGTCGTCGTGTACTGACAATCGCTGAAATTATTATTGGCACTGTTATGGGAAAAATTAGCAAAGGAACGGTGAGTTGGTTGAATAGAGCCAGAGCGGAGAATAAACGACTTGCGGTGAACTCAATGGGAAATACTTTTCCTCCATCCACGGTATGGTTCTGACTTTCGCCCGCTGATGACACTTTGCTGCCAATTGAAGAGGAGACGTTGGCAGTTGTTGGTAGGATGGTACTAGTTATGCTGGAAATGTCACCACCTCCTATGTTTACGTAAACAGCAAGAGTAACGAATGTTATAAGCACCGAAGATACATGGGTGAGAAATGCTAAACGAAATTGAAAGCAACCGAATTAATCAATTTTTATAACTTAGAAGATATTGGAAATGGTGCATATTTTAAAATTTCAAGAATCGGCAAATTAACGAGCAATTTTCAAAAATTAAGTCGGCACAAAAGTTAAAAAAAAACTAGCCACAAACTAACTATGTAGTACCTATCTATATATTGGGGATGCTACGGAGCTTCGACTCCGAATTCGATATGTCGGAACCTCCGGTTTAAATTGCACCTCCGAATCCGTCTTCGGTTCCGATATAATCACATCGGAAGTTTTTTGGAACACTATCTGTGACGACCAATGAACATGAACGACAAAGACTTATCGAGTTGCGACATTTTACAATACGACTGCCTTTTCACTCATTTATTTGTTTATTGTTTTACGCTTCTGAAAGCGTTCGATTGGCACTCAATCTTCTCCTGAAAAGAAGAGAATTTTGCTTCTGGATTTGAAATCAGAATCGATCGAAACCAGAAGCACTAATATTTATACACTATAAACGCCAAATCGTTGAATGTAAATTTTTTGTGTCGCATTTGATAGTTTTGCATTTTAAATCAGATAAAAGTAATTATTTCGAAAAATAATATTAAAATGGATATTCCGATGGAGTTTTGTAATTCAATTTTATCTTCTTCACCATCTTCCTCGTCATCAAGTACCTGAATGTGATGATGCAATTGCGCTTGAGTTTTACAAATACGACACATAGACTTCAAACTCAAATAAGATCTGTTAGCTTGTTCGATTGGCATCCCGATTCGGAGAGTTCTTCCGGATGGTTCTGGACGACCAACCAAAAACGACATTAGTTTTGTGGTTTGTTAGCGAACAACAACAACAACTTGGGTTTTATAATAAACCGCCACACCTACCTATACCTACCCTACGGAACAGATTGAATGGCGACAAAGCAGCGCTAAGTTGATGTTTATAAAAGATAATTTACCAATTTTGAAGTGACAATACAATTTTGTATTTTTTATGTTAATTTTCTAATAAAAATTTATTTCTCAAATTTGTATATTTTTAACTTGTGCGACGCCCACCTCCGACTCAGATTCAACTCCGACTCCGCGGAGGTCAGTATGAGGCTTCCGATTCCGACTCCGGTAAAACCACCTCCGTAACATCCCTACAGTATATATGTACATACCTTTACTGACCTACCCCCTAAAAATGCGAGCAAGATATTTCATTGCAAAATCATCGGCCCCACCCAGTGATGCCAACTGAGGCATATTATGCCTTTTAGGCATAATTCCGATGCTTGAGGCATTGAGGAATAATTTTGAGAAAAAAGGCATCATTTTTTGTGAAGTTTTTTTTATAGGTAATCAATCCGTAAAAATAAATTTTAAATTTAGTAAATCCGGTACTTTGATCAAAGTCGCTTCACTAATTTTCATTTACCACTGTGCGTCATGCTTATTTTCCAATTCTCTACTAGACTTATTCACTAAACCCAAACAAGAAATGTGATATGGTGTGCAAATGCATTAGGGCAGCTGCACATTGGATACGAATTTGTATCGTACGTAAACGTATGAATACTGGTCGTACGAATTGGGTGCGAACACCGAATATGATTTTCTCTTTAAATAGGCAGTGTGCCGGTAGCTTCCATTTTGTGCCTGATGAATAGTCTGTATCTTGAAGATATTTTTCTTCTAACTCGGAAACTGCGGTGTGGTCAATATCGTACAGCCGAATATTTAAAAAGAGATAAATTCAGTGAATTTCATCATCATATTGTGGAAGACTTACTAATGACCCCATACTGTCCTTGTATTCCATACCCCATTTTCTGTCCATAAACCAAGTTAATATATTTTCAACGTTTCATTTCAACGCACGAAAGTGTTTACAAATTCCAACAAGTTCGGATTGTTTTTGGACGTCTGAACTACACGTACGTATACAAAACGTCTTAAAGTTTAACACATAAATTGAAACCCTAGCTCTCATAATGTTAAATTTTAGCAAATCACTAAATTATAAGACAACATGTCTTAATGTGATTTTGCATTTCTTGAATAAATAAATAAATAAATAAATAAATTGAAACTTTCTTAGTTATTTATCTTTTTTAACAAAAAGGCATAATTTTTTTGATAAAGGCATAATTTTTTTCGGAATGAGGCATAAAAACTTCGATCCGAGTTGGCAACACTGGCCCCACCCAACTCGTAATAACACAAATTAACAGAGCGAGCACACGTGCAACAAAAATGCATACACGAAAACGATATGAAACAATGCGATGATCGTGGGGAGAGAGGCCAGAGCACAACCCTCCGCCTCCATACTCACAACAAAAAATATTCACCATGCTCTCCAATCAAACCTCACAAAAGGTATTTCTCCTCAACTCAAGCACATCTCCTACTTTACGAAACTAGTTCACAAATAATTAGGATCTGAATGCATCCTTTTTCTATCAGCTATTGTCCTATTGTCATAAGTTTAGCCATATAGCCATAACTTCCATGTTCAAGGCACAATAAGATAGAACGAGAGGAGAATATGCGTAAGCTAGTTCACAAATAATTAGGATCTGAATGCATCCTTTTTCTATCAGCTATTGTCCTATTGTCATAAGTTTAGCCATATAGCCATAACTTCCATGTTCAAGGCACAATAAGATAGAACGAGAGGAGAATATGCGTAAGCCATTTTAACTTTAGTGAATTTAACTAGTTTTGCGTTTTTTTTTTGTGTGCCATTTATGGGCAGATTAGTACCTATTGCCCCTTTTTTTTATTCGAATCCCCTTTTTTTTTGCGACTTTTTCAAAATCTTCGAAGTCAGCCCTAGCCACTTAGCCACAGCCACACCCTCTTCGGAGTAATTCTCTGTAGATCGTTTTCAACCAAACACCAATATGGTGACAATGGCGTATGCGATGGGTATGCATTGGGATTGGAATGGAAGTTCCAATTGTGGCGATTGATTGAGTTTTTTTGTAAATATCTTCTAAATCATTAACTTTTCGACATAACAGTCTTCAGCACATATACAGCTACGAAGATCTACGAATACGAAATCTAAAAATCAACAGTTTTTTGTGCGAATGAACATATTTTTTCCACGAAATTAAGAATAACTCAAAAACCAGCCGATGTATTGTTGATATTGGTATTTGTCGATTATATTGGTATTTGAGGTTAACTGACACTGTGTGCAAATTCCAGCTACTTTATGTAGTTATTCGTGTCTTGCTTTTGCCTTGTTTGTTTAAGCCTAAGTAAACGTGTTAACAATTTAAAATATTAAATATAATCGATATAGGTACCTACTAGCTGTTACAATTAAATATTATTCTGCACCAACCCTTATAATCTGATATCCATATTCTAATGAATATGGACATGACCACTCTTCACATATATTTCTTATATATAAAGTAGATACTGCTACTGCTATGTCTCGCAGACACGAGAAATTCTCTGCGAACTCAAAAACAGCAAATGTCCTTGGACAGAGTTAGCCTTTTAGCGACTTGCGAGAGTGGCGACGTAGTTGGCAACACCGCCCCGATAAATAGATGGAAGGACATAGTTAAGCTGGCAACTAACTTTCAAATTCTTTTTTTTTTTCTTTCTTTTTTTCACCCATCCGAAAATTATCGCATCTAGGTCTAGGTACTGATCAAATATCTGCGGGCCTACGTAAATTAGTGGTTGGGGTAGGAACGCAGCTTTAGGCCGAACGCCGAAAGCAGGGAAGAAATTCCTACCATACAGAAAACTCGCTTCTGAAATCCTGTTCAACCCTCCGACATTTCGAACCTCTTCAAAATCATTCGAGCAAGTAAATCTCATTTTCCCACTGGCAAATAAAAGATTACCGAAGTCGGATATATCAACATGGAAGGATGGAACCCGTGTCTCCTTTGGCAGTAACAAAAGGCAGATCAATCATGGCTTTCGAGCCATATCTCTCTGTGCTTAAAAATACTATGGGGATGACCTAGCGAAAGAAGGAACGCTTCTCCCGATACTAAAACGCTGAGTAATATACCGACCACCCTGTTCCCGCCATCTATGATTTGGTCTTAAAACTATTAATATGTTTCTAGCTTAAAGATTAATATTTCCAAACACTTTCTAAAATGAAATCTGTTAATTAAGTTAAGTTAAGATGGAAGGTAGTTCCGTGAAATTAAATTATCTTGAAGAGAAAAGACCCTGGGACGTGTTTCTTTTACCTTCCCAAAAAAATCCTCCTTCATCCTCATTCATACAGGTCAACAATCGTGCTTCAAGGCACAGTGCGAATAAAAGCGAACCTAATGGTCCTTCGAGCCGGACCTTTTCGAAAAAGTGCAATTAAAATACCTAATATTAAAGTAATTAAAACGTACTACTTGCGTGGAAAAACTTGGATATTCTCGCGAGCAATACTGAGAAGAAGGCTGGTGAACTAGTTCTAGGCGTTAGGAGCTAACAGGCGGATATTGTCGGAGTTGGAGTGAGGCGGTTGCTGGATAAGAAACAAGACATTTCATTTGGAGTACTCGCATTTTGATATCGCAGTCACTACACACCTTACATTCATTTATATTGGCTTATAAATTCAATACATGAGGCATGGAGAATTTACGTAAAAAACGCGGTGTGGTTAAAGGGAGCCTGACCCGATTAGAAAAGTTGGTAGCTGAAACAAAAGAGGGGAGCGTATCAGTTATTGATGCTCAAATAAAATTAGAAAAGGTTGAGGAGGTTATGAAGGCATTTGAGAATGTTCAAATTGAAATAGAAATGCTCTTGACAGATGACGAGGTAGAAACCGAAATCAGTGTGAGAGAAGAATATGAGGCGAAATACTACAGTATAAAGGCGATGTGCTTAAAGATTTTGTCACGCGGTAATCACATAGCGGAATCAACGGTCATCAACGCAGATCCAATAGCAGCTGGCCCTTCAAATCAGGGCAACGATACTACGAACTTAGAGCATGATATTTCACCGTTACAGGAAATTTATACTTCTCGTTTTACCAGTGAGCATGATGAAACTCTTCGGCTATTGCAGCAGCGCTTGCGTCAATTTCAGGCGATCGTTTTAATAGAGAGTCAGTAGGTCAGGGTATTTCTAAACTACCTACTTGTCCCCTTCCTACATTTAATGGTGACATTAGGGAATGGCCTACATACAAGGATTTATTTAAAACCACAATTCAATTAGTTTATCGGGGGCTCAAAAGCTACAATATCTGAAGCTCTCTTTGAAGGATGACGCTGCTTCCATTCTCAATCATACCAATATTTGTGATGCTAATTATGAACAAGCCTGGATGGATCTTTGTGTCATGTTGCAAGGAGAAGGTGATTATCAATACACACATCAAAACAATTATGGATCAGTCATATCTTGGCCCCAACCCTGTGGCGAGTGGCATTCGTAGGCTTTATAATACCACCAATGAGTCAGTTTCAGCTTTGAAATCATTAGGGTTACCTGTAGATGCATGGCTAATTTATGTGGTATCATCCAAATTAGATTCTGAGTCAAGGAAATTGTAGGCACGGGGTTCGGCATCTAACAATAAACCAGTTTTTAAGGATTTTTTGGCAAACAGGCAGTTTAAACTTGAAGCGTTTTCAAACAAATAGGGTCATGCAACCGTGTCAACCAAATTAAATCGTCAATCGGTGCTGGCAGCAGTTTCATCAACGTGTTCAATGTGCAATGGGGCACATTTTATAATATCCTGTCCTCAATTCGGTAAGCTTGATCTCAATGGGAAGAGAAATATAATATCTCAAAGCTTAGAGCTTGCAACTCGGAAAATTGTAGGAAGTATAAGGCGCGGCATCACACTTCAATTCATACGGATTCCAGACCTGGTCCGAGAAGTCCAAACGGTTTAGCCAACGACAGCCTAGCTGCAACCCAAATGAGCGATCAAGATTCCCTAGATAAATCAAAGGCAGTTCTAACAGTTAGTAGTAATGAGAAGGTTCTAGGTTGTAAGGGGTATAATCTGTTGCCTACTGTCATTATCCTAGTGGAAAACAGATTTGGAGAATGTAAGCCATGTAGAGTTCTTTTCGATGCAGGCTCCCAGGCAACGCTAATACTGAAGCATGTGTACAGTTTCTGGGTTTGGCAAGACAAAAATGCTCATTGGCCATAAACGCAGTAGGCGACTCTGAAACAAAGGCTAGGGGAAAGGCTTTACTTAAAATTAAATCAAGGACATTTGATTTTGGTCTATCGTCGCAAGCGGTTATTTTGAACCGAATTACGAGTTTTATACCACAGCGTAGGGTGTCGTACAACCCCTCATCCCGATTGAATGGGATCGAATTAGCTGATCCTAGCTTTGGTGAACCGGGACCAATAGACATTTTTCTATAATCTGGCATGCTGTTTAAGGTCTTGACGGGTGGTAAATTACATGACAACAATAATCGACTTCTTGCCAACAATGCAGAGTTTGGGTTGCAGGAAACGAAGTTCAGTTCAAAAGACTCCGAATTAGTGGAGAAAATTTAGCTTAGTTACTGTCCGAACCAGTCACTTTAGTTTTAACCCATTATTAACTATTGTCATTCCAGAACCGCCCGGAAGCAATCCGAACGTCTCTGAAAGCGTTCGATTGGCACTCAACTGACTGTTCTTCTACTGAAAAGAAGATAAATTTGCTTCTGGATTTGAATTCAGAATCGCGGAGAGTTCTGGTCGGCCAACAGAAAACGACATATGTCGCTGCGAAAAGAGGTTCTTAACTTAGCTACTGTCTGAATTTTCCAGAATTTTTGTCGTCGACCTTTTTAATCAAATTTAAAATAATTTAAAAAATTGGAGAGAATTGGAATTTTAGCAGTTTTCAATTTAATTATTAGATTTTCGACAACAAACGCTTCTTGTCGACTTTTTACTTTTTACACACAATCAATTTCTAATAAACGAAAATTGCAAACATACATGGAAAACAATGACAATTAGTAGACCAGACTAGAAGACTATTGTCGTTTCCGATCTAGGATGGTTAGAAAGTAAAAGCTAGGAGGAAGTTGAATACAAATAGGGTAAAAGCATAGTTGAAAATAATGTCTATGTTGTTGACAAATGTGTCGTGATAGGGAAAATAGAAATTACAAATTGCAGTTTTTTTTTTTGTCTTGGCAAGTGTCATTCGGTGCGGACCTAAACTTGTACACTCGTCTATTTTGCGGCAAAAAAAGTGCCATTAATCGATCGTGTGTCGCAAACGCAGAAAATCTGATGTATTGTACTCAGAGATGATAATTTACTTCATATGTAGTAGATCCACTTCATTTTTGAATTATTGTTCATCTGCTACGTAGCAACTTATTTCTACTTCGTTTATTTATGGTTCAAAATATCATTTAAAATAGACAATATTGATCAATTTGACTCTAAATACATCAACAACGACGAAAAAATCAACGAAATATAAATATCAGGAAAAAAATGTGTCATGTATTTTGTGTAGTTTGCACTATAGAATATCATTTATGTGCTTCTGTCACACTACACATCCATCTATGGATCCCATTATGCAATTGAAGACCTAATTTTATCATTTTGAGCATTTCGCCAAATGTCTGCTTCGTTTTTTGTAAATCTACTTCGTTTTTTTTGGGCAATTTGCTACCTTTTTTGGGTTCAGCATTACCATCCCTGATTGTACTCCTCAGTGAGTGCCCGGACAGCTTTGGACGTAAAGTCCGAGCAGGAGACCTCAACTTTGTCATTAGTGCACTACGAAATCACCAGCAACAGCGACCGCATCAGCCAGTCCAACAGCAGAAAACTCGTATTTGTGAGGAACACAACATAGCCTCAACTATACACGCCACCAGATTGCACATCATCTCTAACGCCTGCAGCGCCTGGACTAGCGCAATCCACAGAACAGCTGAGCATTATCACCTTGGACATGGCTAGTTTCCTCCAAATAAACGCAAACGTCACCAACAAACACACCGCGGGCAGCCCTGCAACATTGAACGTGCCTTGCAAGCCTACCACCACCAGCATCAGCAGCAGTACCCCCTTAAGCCAAATCCACTGTAAGACGCCACAACTCGGCTTTTAGGCTAGCAACCGCAACAGGAGCAGCCAATTCAGCCATCTAGCCCTAACCTCTTGGCCCGACGCATCAGCGGCATTACAGTGAGAAAGAAGAAAAATCTGCATCCAACACCGCAACACCGACAACAACAGCAGCGAATCATAATCCGCACTTACTGCAAACAAGCGAAGTTTTAACTGCGCCGTCCTAATTTACAAGCAGTAGCATCTTACTTGTCGGCCACATTCCCCGGAACATAGTACTGCAACTCAATCTAGCCCAGCTACGCACCAGCAACCGCGATATAACCATCAATTGCAGCGCCTCATCATCAGCGCGGAAATCGAACGACAACAACAAAAAAAAAAAAAAAAACAACAACAACAGCAGCACCAATAACAGTCAGCGCCCAAAAGAAACCAGAATGAGATAGCCAAGCCCGCAACCACTTTGTCAACATATCGCTCATTTACTAGAAGACTGTCATAACTCAAAAAACGCGATTTTTGAGTTAATGATGGAGAAATATTCGTTTTATGATGCTTCATTATTGTGTAAAAGTTTCGTATTAATAAAATGTATACCTTCCGCGTTAGAAGAGAATATGCCGTTATTTCATTTCATATATCCTAACATTTTTTACTCCTAAGAGCGACATATCTCAGTTTGCTACAGTCGTCATCGTGTGTTAGTTGGTTTGCTTTTCTAAAAAACCGGCATATTTTGTGTTGTGAAATTATTCGTTAAAATGTTATGATATTTGTAATGTAGATAAATTTCATATAAAGTGCATTATTTCGTGTTGTGACTGATTTGTTGAAATATTTTCCTTGAATCAAACTCCATATACTGCAACATGTGACGTTCTTGATGAAAAAAATACTTTCGTCAACTGAAGTATTTCTTCTTATGACGTTATTTTTGTAAAAAAGACTGGCTGTTTAGAAGTCAGCCGTTTATATTATAAGACAATGTGTCGTTATTGAAGATAATTTTGTCGATGGAAACTCTCAATAGATCTCAATAACTCAAAATGAGACGAAATTGTTGATAAAAATTATAAATGTTTAGAAATAATACACAATGGCCACCGCACACGGAATGATTTCTGCCGGCATAATAAATTGTATACATGAACTTCTTTTCATTGGAGTGCATTTTTTTCTTCGAAATGTAAGAATAGAATAGGAACTATTAATTAAATATGAAATAAATGATAAATATTTTAATTCATTCATTTTCTATGGCCCGCTTATCCATTAAGTGGGTCGCGGGTGTAGGTTGCTGAAGTGGACCCTCCATACCTTCGTCTATGGTTTCGTTATCTAATTTTTCTTCAGTTCGATCAATACCACCTTGAGTTTGAACAGAATACTTCTTTTTCGAATCACATCACTTCGGTGAATCGAAGATTGTTACACTTGATATTTCAAAAGCATTTGACAGAGTTTGGCACCAAGCTCTTTTGTCGAAAATGCGTGCTTATGGGATCGATGCGTCTCTTATTCAATGGATTAGAAACTACCTTTCTGGCCGTTCAATTCAAGTTGTTTTGGATGGTTTCAAGTCTGAAACTCACCATATAAATGCTGGTGTCCCCCAAGGCTCCGTTTTGTCTCCGACTCTCTTTCTCATTTTTATAAATGATCTCTTGTCTGCAACATCTAATCCAATCCATTCCTTCGCTGATGACAGCACTCTTAGCTTCTCATATTCTTTCCAGGACTCACGTCCCTGCTC
This sequence comes from Cheilosia scutellata, assembly GCA_955612985.1. Classification (NCBI taxonomy): domain Eukaryota; kingdom Metazoa; phylum Arthropoda; class Insecta; order Diptera; family Syrphidae; genus Cheilosia; species Cheilosia scutellata. The sequence goes on along the minus strand of OY015314.1, from coordinate 23,577,948 downwards.
TTCGGCCGTAGAATTGGAACGGCAACGTATGTTAAGCTCATTAAATTCCGACATTGACAGCATTTTAAAATGGGGTTCAGCCAATAGAGTGGAATTTAATGCTTCGAAAACACAATGCTGTCTGCTGTCTCTAAAGCGAAACCAGAACCTACAGCCATTATCCATGAATGGCACTTGCATCACCGAAACCGAAAGACTTTCCATTCTCTGTATGTGCGTTCATGACAACCTTCGTTGGAATGACCACATACACGAAGTCGCCAAGAATGCTGCGAAATGTCTAGGTTTTCTCAAACGGTGCAAGAAATATTTTACCCCTTCTGATCTGGCTACAATATATAAAGCGTTCATACGCCCCAAACTAGAGTACAATTCCCATATCTGTTCTGGTGCGCCAAAAACCATATTGCACCTACTGGATAGGATCCAAAACCGTGCGTTGAAACTAATCGGAGATACAAGTGTCGCGAATTCTATTCATTCGCTTGGACATCGAAGAAACGTTACGTGTCTCACACTGTTTTATCGCTTTTTTAACAAACAGTGCTCAAATGAAATTGCCAGCTGCATTCCGCCCCTTCAGCAATTCAACCGCAATACTCGCTTTGCTAGGAATGCCCATCAGTTTACCATTCAGCCTATCTTCGGGCGTACTATGAAATATAAAAAAAATATAAATAGGTGGCACAACAGGCGGTAGACACCCTAGGCCTAGCTTCTCGCAACCATTCGTTTTGTGTGAGTTTCTATTTTTGGGACGAATGGAAGGGACCTACAATTTTATGCCGAGTCCGAACAGCTGAATTGAGAAGCTTTTTCATGACAGTTATACTCTCGGATGTTTGTCAGACGTTCGCGAGAGGTGGCGCAGTAGAAAAAACCTTAAGATGTAATTTGTGTTTTTCCGGGGATCGAACCTGGGATCCCTCGCACAGTAGTCCAGCACACTAACCACTGTGCTACTGCGCCCTCTATGAAATATAGAGATTCTTTTATAAGCCGTACAACACGAATGTGGAATGCCTTGCCCGGCTCTGTCTTTCCTCCTCAATACAATTTACAGACATTTAAAACCAATGTGCATCGGAATCTCCTATCTTCTCTATCCCAATTTCCTTAATGCCCGCGCTGTGTAAATCACATTGCACTATAAAAGTAGTCATATCCTCTTTAGCGCGTGTTAATTATAAAAAAAAAAACAGCGTGTCCGGCTTCGTTTTTTATCCAATGATATCTATAAGGCGATGTACGACATGTTCAAGTTGATCTTAGTCTTGCAATTTTTCGTACGTCCACGTCCACGTCTTAGTCATGGAAGCAAATACTCGACCGTCGATCAATACAATTTTTCAAGTTTATTCAAATAGGAATAAAACAGTATGATTACACGATAAAACAGGGTTTTTCTCATAATAAATAAATAAATAAATAGGTGGCGCAACAGGCGGTAGACACCCTAGGCCTAGCTTCTCGCAACCATTCGTTTGTGTGAGTTTCTATTTTTGGAACGAATGGAAGGGACCTATAATTTTATGCCGAGTCCCAACGCCTGAATTGAGAAGCTTTTTCAGGACAGTCATACTCTCGGATGTTTGTCAGACGTTCGCGAGAGGTGGATATATTAAATATATAAAAGTTCACTAGTTAATTTCGAAATTATAAGATTTCTTCAGATTCCTGCAAGGCGGTAGTCAATTGAAAACTTTAAACACGTTTTCTGCAAAATCGAGTTTTATGAGTTATGACAGTCTTCAAGTAAATGAGCGATTATGTACCTAGTTAGAATCATCGTCATCATCTGCACATATTCCCCTCACCCCTGGACAAGAATCAACGCGGCGTTTAACTAAACCTTTTTTTTTTGTATCGGTAAGTCTTTAGAAATGTATCTAATAATTTGAGCGAACTACTTTAACATACAAAAAAAAAAGAATTAATTTAATTTGATTAAAATTACCAAAGTGGGGAAGAAGAACAAAAAAATAATATATATTTTAAGAAATTGAATCGAAACAAAAGAAAAATTAAATTGAAAATTTTAGTACGTATACGCCAGAGTACACGAATTTTGTACTCTTATTGATTTGAAGTCAGATAGTAATGGAGTGATGACATTTTTATTTTATATTATTAAATTGTTTAACTTAATGAGTGTGGTATGCGGCTCTAAGATATATTGAGATTAGGGCTTTATCTATATACACATTTACATATGACTACTAAAAAAAAAAGAAAAAAAAACATATTTTGTTTTGGTATCCATTGTACCACTATTAGATATAGATTGGTTAGGGTATTATTAAGGTATGTTAGTTCTTTTTGCCTAGTTCTTTTTATGGATTGCTGTTTAGGGAGTAGAAGTAATTCGTAACACTATTTAACAAAGCGAATAAAATGGATAACGATTGTAGAAATTTTCGAGTTTTCTATTCTCTTTTCTTTTTTTTTTTTGATGAAGCACAGTACAAATAAGCGGGTTTACCTGCAGTTGGAATTCTTATACCTTGCAGATTAAGAATATCATGACGTGTTAAGTTTTCGGATTTGGTGGATGTATGGAAGATTATGGATAACCCTTGGTAGCTTTGGGAGAACATTTTTCAGATTAGGGGCTAATATAAAGAGATGGTGACATATAATCCATAGACGCATAGTAGGGCTAATATTCCGAACTATGTAGGGATGGGTACACCAAGGGAGCAAATAACAACTCGAGCTCCCTCTTTCTTTCAGCATTGACAAGGTAGCTGCTGCTATGGGTATTAAGAAGATATTTCGAGTCGGAGGTTCATCCTTCCATTAAGGGATGGGGTCATCCCAACTCATTTATTCAGTTACACGGTGGCTGTTGGCAAGCGTCTCTATCAAAGCAGATGGTTGCTTCGAGAGGAAAATTCTTCGAGTAATTTTCGGTCCCGTCTGCATAGACGGTGAATGGAGGAGGAGATACAACGACGAACTGTACGGGCTGTACAGCGACATCGACCTAGCCAGAAGAGTGAAGGACCAACGACTGCGGTGGCTAGGTCATGTAGGGCGAATGGAAGTGAATGTTCCAAAACGGAAGATCTTCGTCGAATCCACACACGATGGACGGCGCAGTAGAGGAAGACCGCGACTCAGGCCCAGGTCCACCCCGGACTGTAGCGCCACCTTAAGTAAGTAAGTATCCGTTCTATAAAAGGAATGGATAGATAATAGTGCCTATGGAAGAATGTCACGTTCAATACAAATAGAAAGAGCGAACATTCATTTTAAAGACTTTACTGGTTACCAGACTGTAACTGTAGGATTAAAGAGACGAAAATATGAACTGTGTAAGGCAAAGAGTATTATGGGTCGGAAGATTGGGGGCTTCCCTTTGAATGATCAACAGAATCCATTGTTATACTAATCGGAATGGTATACACAATTGTTGATGCTCGTATACTATACGAAAACAACAAATGAGAGCAACGACCAGCCCTGTATCCTTTAAGTAGGTAGGTAAAGGGAGACTGTTGATGTTAAAGGTAGAATTCAGATTACACTACATGATCAGTAGTGCACGTTTAAGTGAATAGATATTATAAAAAATAAAAAAAAAAACATGATTTAAAAAATTCGTCATTTGCTGCATAATAAAATCTTTATTATATAAAAATGGATAGTGGTTTGTGCTCGGCTACTTAAAACTTGAAAACCAGGTACCTATTATCTTAGGTATTGGCTCAGTAGTGCACCTAAGAAGATTGCTCAAAATTGGACAAAGGAGCGTATCACCGCCCATGCAAAAAAAACATTCAAAACCATTCAAACCGCCGAATCGACTGAGTTTAAATTTACAGACAATCTTAGAAATTGGCCCGAGAGCGTTCCCGTGAAGATTGGCAAAAACTGAACAGGGCGTGGCACCTCCCATACAAAAAACCTCTTCTATGGGGTGAAAATCGATGAAGTTATAACTCGATGACCGCTGAGCCGATTTTCAATTTTTCATGATTATTTTTTTGTTTTGTTCGTGGCAGTATTATACGAGTATTTGCGACGAAAATATACAACTTCAACGCAGGAGCGATCGACAAAAATGTCATCCGAAATGTCAAATAAGGTAGAATGCATTTCTCCACGACGATCGTCGGTATTGCGTGAGACGTTTTGTGACTACATAGACTCTGTTGTAAGCTCCAGCAATAAAGTGATCAGTCTAAAAAATCTGGACGAGAAACGACATAGACCAAGTCAAAAAGGTGCAAGTTAAAGAGCATATTGGCAACAATCAGGTCAGAAAATCTTCAACCCTACTCCAAAAGACAACGCGGTAGACTACAACCAGCATAGCGTCCCCAACATGCGGCAGCTAGCAATGGATCGAACGGATCGAACTGAATGGAGGCAAGTTGCGTGAAGCATAAGTCTGCTCTGGATGGTAGCCTTCAGCGCGTTCGCCATTCCTTAGGAGATGATGTTAATATGTTGTTAATATTTTATTTTATTTATACTATATTTTATTTCTACTCCGAGATATTTGCCACCCCCTTTAGTATACTGAAGATAGTCACAAAATTAGGACGAATTAGAGAAGAACCAAGTTGGCAGAACAGTGCAAAGTTTGAACTGATGGTGAACGATCAAGATGTAGCCATTATAAAATTACAGATTCAAGAAGAGTGCATTTTTATCAAATATCTGTACGAAGCTACTGAAAAGGTAACACAATGGGAATCAGATCCACGACAATTGCGTTACAGCTGGGTGCCACCAGGTAATAACATCGCCAAAGGTCCAGCGTTACTTTGATAAGATCCCTCAGGAGAAAGTTCCAAAACTCAGTTCAAACGGTGATATGTAAGAACCTTGAATATTTACGGGCCGAGGCCTGTGCTAATGTCTCTAATACATACATACATACATACATTATTTTTTTGTTTTGTTCGTATTGCTGTATTTCAGGTTAAGGCAGAAAGAAAATTTCAGAAAATTGAAATATTCTCATTTTTCGCATTTTACAAAAGAACATTATTATCTAAAACCAAAGCAATATAATTCCTGTGCACACTGCACGGCCAAAGCCGGGCTAGTTAAACTAAAAAAATAGCATCATAGCAGTGTATAAATTACACTAATTACAGTTATCGGTAAATAAGCATATGTACGTACTTACTCATCAGAGTCCAATAAAATGAATCCTTCTTCAAAAATTTCAACTCCATATTCCGTGCGGAGCGTATCTTTTCGGCGAACACTTGCTCCCATGCATTTAACTTGATCAGTTTAATGCCCCAGAATACGTCATGAGTCCTCTTCAATCGTTCGTCAGCACATTTCTGCAAAGATTTTTTGCTTACTTTTATTATATAAATGTTCGTACGAGGTGGTTCGAGTTATCTCCAAATCGTTTCCGGACGTCGTTTCCGGACCGATTAAATACTCACATGTAAAACAAAGAAAACAACTTACCGCAACAATTTCGGAATTATTCGACATTGCTTTTCCAATTAGAAACTGGAGGGGTGTCATTGTCAGGATACACACGAACGAGCCAATAATGGCACTTATTCCTAATCGCAAATAGAGCAGATACATCACCAGGCCAATCTATAAAATATGTACAAGACGAATAATAAGATGGAAACAAACATGTGTATGTGTATATAGGTATTATATGCAAATTTTGTTAGCCTCACTCTAATATATACTTTCGTAAATTACTTCAAGGGTCGTGCAAAGTATTCTAATTGCCGTTGACGAGGTATGTCTGGGTCCTTCCAAGGGATATTCTAATTAATTGCATGTTTGCTTTTCTTTTCAGAGTTAATGTTGACCATTAAGTGAGAAGAATTAATGCTAGTTTATTCTTTTGGCGAACGAGTGAATAGCAAATATTCAAAGACAGCGCGAAAAGGGGAAAACTTTCGTTAATGTAGGTATACGTAAGGTATACGTAATGCAGTACTTTTACACTGTATCTCCTGATTGGGTTTGGTAATTCGCAATAGCACATATTAGCAAACCTATACGTTGTCGGAATATTTATTCGCAGTTAACTAATACTAAAATAGGAGCAGTCAATGGATGGGGGAACATGTTTAAATTCACGCAGCTTCTATCCGACATTCTGACATTACAGAAAAAAAATGTACTAGTCTATTTTGGTTTAGCCCAAGCCAAGGTTGTCTAACAGATTGGTATTTAATTAAGTATAATTTGCTTAGGCAGGCGGGCGTCGCGTCGTGTCCTCTAAGCTCCATGTAGGTTTAGGATGAAATTTGTAGTTCAAGTTTTATTTACAGAAGTTCTGCCCGAAAAATACATAACATAAATACATAAACGATTTAGATTGGGTATAATGTGCCGCTGTTCGCCGAATAGAATTTAATATTGCTTCTGAACATACCCAGTTGATTGACAGTATATAGGCAAATGCCGGTATGGTCACTATACTGGCAACATCTGAAGACTAAAAACAGTTTTGTTAAACTTACGATATGGCGGAACTTCTAGAATGAAGCTATAATCTGGGCGGAATCGTATTGAAAACAACTGTTTTGTCAAAGGAATGATTCGATGCCGAAATATACGCTGTTTCAGGGACAATGCATATCGAACGGTTAGTATGAGTGAAAAATTGCGGCCAGCATTTACGTTTACAAAGTGCAAAGGCAATTTTGTTTGACAGGAATTTTGTTGGCGTAAAGAAAAAACGACTACATATTTTGAACAAAGGTATAGATTTCCGAAATTTGAAGTTTGTTTGAAAAATGCAGGTGGCAAGAAACCAGTAGGTATTGTATTCGCTGATTCGATTTGCTTTGCTCTTGTAACGCACTCAAGTTACTCATCGATAATTTATCAATCATGAAAAAAGTGGCCACCGAAGAAGACGAAAAATACGGGATTCCTATGTTATCCCATTTTCCAAAATCCCTTATTGGTCATAATCTCTCATTTTTTTTTCTTTTTCCAAAATCTTCCGTGATGAAAACCCCTATCACAAAATCTCCCACCTACATACACAATCTTCTTATATATCTACTAGCGTAACCCGTGCTCACTTTGTAGTGCAAAATGGTTTAATAGATAAACAGTTTTTATTGTAATGCTCTGTGGTACACAATAATTTTAGTTTTTCCAGAAATTGTATTGCCTAGATAATATTCTTGACTTTCAGGACAATGTATTAATCATATCAATGTTACAAATTTTAAAAACTTTGGCTTCCAATTCCAAGACTGTCGAAGAAGCTGTACCCGCCGAATTTGCACAGGAATTTTATTATTTAGGTCTTAGATAATAAACGCGAGAAATGAGAATAAATCGATTTGCTGGAATTTTCTTTCTGCCTAAATATGAAAAACAGCAATACTAACAAAACAAAAAAAGAGTAATGAAAATCGGCCCATCGGTTATCGAGATATAACGTCATCGAGTTTCAGAAGATGTTTTTAGTATAGGGGGTATACGATTTTGAATGTTTTTTTGTTTTGTGTGAAGTGCCACACCCCTTTGTCCAATTTTGACCAATATTCACAGGAGTACTCCACGACCAATACCTAAGATTATATGTTACTTTATTTATATAGCTCAATCGATTTGGTGGTTTTCAAGATATAAGATTTTGAATGTCTTTTTTGTATGGGCGGTGCCACGCCCCTTTATCCAATTTTGACCAAACTTCACAGGAATCATATATGGAGCAATACCAAAGATGTGTGAAAGTTTGGTTAAAATCGGTAAATGCGTTAAGGCGTGAATCGACGACAAACATTTTAAGGCTCAATTTTTATATATATCCATACTATCCATACTTCCATACTTCCATACTTCCATATCCATATCCATACTTCCATACTTCCATATCCATACTTCCATACTTTTACTTATAAAATGCAACGTCCGTCTGTTCGTTTCTCCATAACTCGAGAACCATTCGTCCGATTTTCATTATTTTTTTCTGATTTATAGATGTGTGACCAACTTAGTCCGTAGAGTGGGTGAGAATTACTCAGGAGTAAAAGAGTCGCGAGGAGTAAGGGGGGCCTCACGAACCGTTAGCTGTATGAACTTGAAAGTTTGTATGTTGATAAATAAGCAAACATTATTACATGCCTCATTCATCGTTTTTCAAAATTCGTCCTATAAGGGTTGAAAAACTTTTCAAACAAACTTTTATATTTCGACCTTACTACGCTTAACTTGCCATTGTACTCATAAATCTATGTATGTCAATTCAAGATATGCTTTTAATTGTTAGGCAATACTTCACCGAGTATTTTGAGCTAACATTCATCTTTCTGGTCAATCCAGAGGGTGAGATAAAATAAATTTAAAATAGATCTTATTTGGGCAAGTGCGAACTAGCTTTATCGATTGCAGTTGTGATCAGGGGTAGTTTTATATTGCATTCTAAAAATAGAATGATTACTCGCACCTCGCACGACAAGCATTTAGGATGCACATTGCGTATGTATGACGTAGTTGAATTTGATGTAGGGAATGGATATGTATAAAACAAACTATTTACACATGTACATACATATAAGTAGTTTGTGATGCGTATGCATAATCGTACATACATTTATACATATATTTGAGATCTGCAGCTTTGGAAAGTGTAGCGATATGATCGCGTAGTATAAATAATCAAATCATACCTGTTATACGATATAATGGACATAATATTTCGTTTATGTGAGGGGGGAGGGGAAGGTAAAGGTGTGGTAGGGATGGGAACTAACTCTGGAATTATTTGGCCGATTTTTAAAATTGTGACAACATTCTACTGGCTACATCCTCCAGATTCAGTATAGGTTACTTAGGGAGAGGATGGGGGAAGGGGAAACGGAGGTATAGGGACTATCTTTAGAACAACCGGAGTTGACCTCCGACAGCTATGTTTTTCACATGGACAGCTATAAGTTGCATGTTCGCGAGTGAGCTGCAGTGGTAATTTGTTTATACAAAAAACAATAAAAAAAATCTGTAGATATAGTTTACAAAAAGGCATTACGTTAAAATATTTTGTAAGCTTAAAAAAGGGGAAAACATTATATTTTTATTTAAAAGAAAAGAAACCGGCGAGCAGAGCCGCGGGCATTGCTAGTAGATATATTTTAAAAAGTGTGGCAAAAATGTATAGTAATTCATCAATTGAGAACGGCTGGCCCGATTTGGCTCAAATTTTTATTTCAATTGTTCGTAATAGCCAGGAGAAGGTTTTTACGAAAGAAAATTTCGGGAAAACCCTCCGAAAAAGTCCGGAAATTGGAAAAATCGAAAATTGATTTTTTGTATGGAATTTTGTGTGCAATTGTTCCGAAATGGATTTTCGAATAGAAAAATAGAAAATTATTAGTGGAAAATTCGGAAAATTCACAACATTGCCTGCTGGCGCTTGGCAATGTCCAAATTCCCGTTGATTTTTCTACTGGATTGATATCGTTCCCGGCAAATTTTTGCGAGTTCACATCGTCGGCATTGCACAAAATTATAAAAATCTTGGGCTAGTTAACGGGCAATACTAGCAGCGAAGAATAAGGACGTCGATAGCTTGAATTTCATTATTCAAAGTCAAATCGCTGGAGAACTGCATTCGTACAAATCCGTTGACAGCGTGACCAAAGAGGACGAAGCGACCAACTATCCGACGGAATTTTTTAACTCGCTTGATGTGCCTGGAACTCCACCGCATAATGTTGCGGAATATGAATCAACCGAAATTGTACACGGTACGCGGTTGTCCGTTGAGAAACTGATGAACAATGTGATTCAAGCGACGATCATCAAGGGCAACTGATTTTCCATTCCAATTCAGATTCAGTTCCCCGTTCCATTGGCTTTTGCGATGACAATCAATAAATCGCAAGGCCAATCGTTGGAAGTCTGTGGGATTAATCTCGAATTTCGCTGTTTTCGCACGGTCAGCTGTATACGTTGCCTGGTTGCGTGTTGGCAAACCATCTTCGTTGTTTGTTTTTGCGCCGGAAAACAAATCGAAAAACATTGTTTATCACATCGCTCTCTACTGATTTCGATTCCATTCAAATAAATCACATTGAAATTTGAACTATCTGTGTTTTATTATCACTCTGGAGTTTATCTGAAGGTGTTAAATTGGGGCGAGACGAAGTTCGCCGGGTCCGCTAGTTACTTAATAAATTGTTAAAATCCCCTGTTCGCACAATTTAAAACTTATCAGTTTAACTTCAATTTAACTTCACCCAGAATCAAACAACATAATATAAACATTGCATAGGTATACCCAACCTTGCAGCTAATCAAAATCCTACACCTACAGTGACCACAAGCAAGTGGGTTGCAGGGGGCAGCATTTCCCCGCCATAGCCCATACGCATCTCGTATTTTAACACGAACGATGAAATCCCCTATGCCAAAATCTCCTATTTACATACATCTATTATCTATTATAATATTAAAAGCCGACCCGATTTCTTGTGATAGTCATTTACCCTACTTAAAGAATACAAAATTCATTTTTCTTTTTACCAAATTGAAGCTTACCACTCATAGATGTGTTATGAAGAATAATTATTTGAAAAAAACATTTGTAAAATAGGTAAATTAATATTTTTAAATTGCATTGGTTACAACAACAACAAACAAAGAAAATGAATATTTCCCCTTCTCTCAGTCGAAATTCTACTTTTTGCGATCGTGCGACAGGACAAACAAAAACAAAACCACATCTTCATAGACGTGGGGGTGGTGTGCCTGTGTACCTCATTCGAAAAGGGTTGATTTGTTTTCTCAGTGAGTGCTATGATCAGCAGGAGCAGCTGTATGTACATAGCGTGCTGGAGTATAGCATGGGGTAGGTATATTAATAATCTTCATAAGAGAAGAGACGTACAAACCAGGTAACAGGGTAAGGTTGGGTTGGGGTAGTTGTTTGGATTTCATATGAAGAGGGAAACAAAGGAAATGAGAAGCAGTATTGTATGAACAAGTACCATGGTCATGGAAAGGGAGGGCGGTGCAGAGGGTGCACATTATATTTGTTGTCTTCCATTCTCCATTGGCGTAGGTATATGGCGATCAGTTCTTTTTAAGAAGTTTCACTTCTTTCACGCGTACGGACTTGCACAATGCACGGTCCCTGGATGGTTTAACTTTAGATTCACAATTGGACCCGGTAGGTGACGCTGCAATCGAGTTCCAGGAATTTTATTTATTTCCTTCTAAACGCCTGGACCGATTTTGCTGAAATTTAGTGTGTGTGTTTGAGGGGATCCCTGGATGGTTAATGACTCGGTAGGTGGCGCTGCAATCGAATTCCAGGAATTTTATTTATTTCCCTCTATACGCCTGGACCGATTTTGCTGAAATTTAGTGTGTGTGTTTGAGGGGATCCCTGGATGGTTAAAGACCCGGTAGGTGGCGCTGCAATCGAGTTCCAGGAATTTTATTTATTTCCTTCTAAACACCTGGACCGATTTTGCTGAAATTTGGTGTGTGTGAATGAGGGGATCCCTGGATGGTTAAGGACCCGGTAGATGGCGCTGCAATCGAGTTCCAGGAATTTTATTTATTTCCTTCTAAATGACCCGGTAGCTGGCGCTGCAATCGAGTTCCAGGAATATTATTTATTTCCTTCTAAACGCCTGGACCGATTTTGCTGAAATTTGGTGTGTGTGTTTGAGGGGATCCCTGGATGGTTAAGGACCCGGTAGATGGCGCTGCAATCGAATTCCAGGAATTTTATTTATTTCTTTCTAAACGCCTGGACCGATTTTGCTGAAATTTGGTGTGTGTGTTTGAGGGGATCCCTGGATGGTTAAGGACCCGGTTGGTGGCGCTGCAATCGAGTTCCAGGAATTTTATTTATTTCCTTCTAAACGCTTGGACTGATTTTGCTGAAATTTGGTGTGTGAGTTTGAGGGGATCCCTGGATGGTTAAGGACCCTGTAGGTGGCGCTGCAATCGAGTTCCAGGAATATTATTTATTTCCTTCTAAACGCCTGGACTGATTTTGCTGAAATTGGGTGTGTGTGTTTGAGGGGATCCCTGGATGGTTAAGGACCCGGTAGATGGCGCAGCAATCGAGTTCCAGGAATTTTATTTATTTCCTCTTTAAATGGATGGTTTATAGTGGGTCAAAACAATACAAACCAAAACAAAGCAGAGCAAAGCAAAACAAAACAGTTGTTGTGAAGTTTCACCTCAGTAGAGTGCTTATGTACATAATGAAGGTGAAGCACATACTCATTTTTTTTTTGTCGTTCTACATGCATGTTGCGTTGCTTTGTGTTTAAATCTATGGTGGTCGAATTTCGACCACTGGGTGAGCCTAGTACTTATTAAATTCCTCGTTAAAATCCCCTGTTCGTTTGAATCTATCCGTTTTTTAAACGCGTAGTTTTGGCAGTAAAATTAAGCAAACAACATAATACAAACTTTGCATATACCCAATTTCGCACATATACCGCAAATCTGTCAGCAAACCCAAGCAGGGGGTTGCAGGGGGGCAGCATGCCCCCCCCATACGTATCTCACTCTGTCGCGCGACAGAATTAATAACACCAAATTTAAAAATGGGAGATTTTGTCCCGTGGGGATTTTCTCTCAGGGTCTTTTGGAGGAAGGGATTCCAGGAATAGGGGATTTTGGGAAGGGGATTTTGGAAAAGGGATTTTGGAAAAGGAGATATCATCACCAACCCGTGAAAACCGGATTCAACTCTGACTCAACTACAATTGAATGCAAGTTTTGTAGAGTTGGTCAGAAAATTTAATGACACTATGTATCCAATCGCCAAACTCATCATTTAGTGGCAAAAAAGTGAATTTTCCCTAAAGGACTATTTACATGAGAGCGACCAACTATCTACGAACGAACGAATATTCGCGAGTTTTGACAGTCCGTTCACATGAAAACTTTTCTTGGTCGTGGCAGTTCGCGAATCACCATCAGTTTCTACCAGCAGTTTATAGGTTGAGGTTAAGTTCAAACGAATGTTTTATTCGTTAGTTGGTGGATCGCGGCTCAATGATGTGCATGTGCACCCCTATCTTGGAATCAGTCGCAATTGAGTTTCACTTCACCTATTCGAATGCCTTCCACTTTCTACTGTTATCGTGGAATCCGACGGAAACGTCTGCTTATTGACATGTTTTTGGAAAAGGTAGTTTCACTGTATTTAATTTAATAATAATAATGGACATGATAGCTCTATTTTTGGAAGCAGAAGAGGAAGAACAAGATGAGCGTGTTCCCAGAGAAGAATACAAGACACATTAAGAGGAGCAGTGAATGATTTCATGGAACTTCCGGATGAAATGTATTTTAAGAAAGATTATTTTTGATTTAAATAAAGTTCAATATTGCACAGATTTGTTAAAATTTTTCGGCTTAATAAAGTAGCCTTTTTTATGTACCTACCTACATTTTCTTAAACAAAATTCTCACGAAGTGCACCAACAAAGCCAACTTACATAAGAAATCCGCATTGATTTTGATGCGGGCGAGAAATGTATGTAATTTTGTTCGGTAAAAATTCGATGAAAGTTTTGGTCCTTTACTGACGCCACCAGCCGAGCTTCGAATACTTGAACAAACTCGCTTCGAGAAAAGCAACGTCTTCAACAATGTTACAATGGTAGTGAACTTTTTGCAACCAGTTCACCGCGGCCTAAAGTTGAGCAATTCTCCAGAAAAACGAAGTGAACGATTACATTCTTGAGTTACTCGATTCAGATCGATTGGTGCAAAGTATTTTTCACTTTAGTAGAAATAAAAACAAATCACATCCCTGAAAACATAGATAACTACTGTTTCTACTCAATGGGGCAACATCCACAGCTTGTAGAACTCGCGACATTCGGCCGTCGACTGCGCCCTAAGAGCATTTCGAATTGGTCATTTGTTCATAGAGACTCGAAATATGTTGTTGGTTAAATCGTTGAACAAATTCATCATGGAGAATGGACAAAAAGATACAACCGCGAACTATACGAGCTGTATAAAGATGTTAATATAGTCAAAAAAAGCTTAAATACGTCGACTACATTGGCTTGGCCACATCGGAAGCTCGTTAAGTAAGTAAGTAAGTCAATAAAATAAGGTTTAATACTCCAGGACGAGTACACGACATAATATGCAACTATAACCCATAAAATATGAAAGGATGAAATCTAATAAAAGTTAAATAAAAAATATAAAACTATGTGGAGTCAACAATTAATTCGTTTCCCAGATTTCGCGAGCACTTTATACCAAGTTCTTCACCCCCAATTTATCGGAAGTATTGTGTAATTGTGTAATAATTTTGACGAACTACACTTACCTTTAATGGTATGGCCCAAACGTAGTGTGCTATCCAAAAGAATGACATAATATTCAGGGTGTCCTCTGACATAAGATTCGTTATCGCTCCAACGTCGTTTACACAACTAATCGATGTTGTGGCTTTGACATCATTATTTCTCGTATCCTCGCTATCGGATTGACCATGTTTGTTTTCTTGTTCACTTCTATCACCCATGTCTCCATTCTCATGCGAGCTCTTGTTAGCAACTTGATTATTTGCAAGGCAACTAGAGCTCAGCAGCAATGTTTTGCGATAAATCAAACCCTGTAGGGATGTCTTAATTCGTATCCCAGTCATATTGAGGATGTGTGTCGAGGCCTGAGAGAGGGCGCCTTGTGCTAGCGACGCCACAAGAACAAACCATGCTATTACCCATCCATTCGATAGTAAATCCGTCCAAGTGGGATAGTAAATTTTGATATTTTCTTCAAATACAAGAGGCATTGGCAATTGCCGGTGGTACTGCATGTCGAATGTATATTGAGCACTAGTCAGAGTACCCGTCCAATTGCCTAAAATGAAAAGGTTCGAAATGCAAACGGTTTTGTTTAATCCCTTTTGGGATAATTGATGAATAGTTATTACCAGTTTGTCGAAGAGTTTTGTTCGACTGTTGCTCAAAAATGCTTTGTTGTCCTTTAGCGAAGAATGATGATACGCCTGTTGTTGCAGATGCACTCGATTGGTGGTCGTATACTCGCTCAATGTACGTAACTATTTGATGGATAGATATTGGTCCGACAAGTGCTGTTAAATCTCCGAATAGTTTAAGTAGGCCACCGAGAGTAAACATTTGCCAGCTACTCTTCAAATAGCATAACCATAGAGATGGATATTTGTTCCGCTATAATGCCAAGAGTAATTTTCAGAATTATTTAATATATATTATGTGCATGGAGTGCCTACATTATTTCGATGTATGTATATAAGAAACATTTCAATTTCTGGTTCAATATTAATATGATTATTATAATTTTTATACTCCGTTATAAAATGTGACGAACAACTTCTGCATTTATTTTAAAATAACCAGACTTATAGCTTTACTAATTGAATAACTGCCTTTTTGAATTTTTAGGAAATATAAAAAAAAATAGTTTTCTTAAATTAATAATTTTATAGTTGGTACCACCGCTATGATAAAAAAAAATGTGTACGTCTGGGTCGCACGAAACTTTCTCGTTTATTGCGAATCTCGCAGAAGCTCAGAGTCATTTCAGTAAAGTTTACGTTTAAAATCATACCCACTCAAGATGTACTCAGGTTTAGTAACTGAAGCCTTGTTAATTAAAACGCAATACACACTATTAGTAATAAATTTATTAGTAATATTAGTAATAAAGTGTTGTAGTTAATACGTATGTTTATGTAGTATGTATTGCGCTTTTAATTAACAAGGAGGCATGTAGGCGATGAATTTCGAATTATATTGCCATTTGCCACTGAAGTTTTGGCCTTGTCATTTTTGAGAAATATTCATAAAACGGTTATATTCGAGTTTTCTGAAATAAACTAAGTACGTGATCATGTTTAGAATGCTTATGTTGTCTTAAATATGTATTTTGATCAAAAAAAATTTTGTAAAATTATGTTGACAAATGTTCCAAATTTGGATTCGAAAAGCACTGTTACTAAACTGTTTAGCTGAAAACTGAGTACGATGTATTCTTCAGGATATAAACATTACCTAGTAGTTACATTTTCATCCAAATCCAAATTGGCGTTTTCGAGATATGAGAAGTTTTTAAAGTACCATTTTTAGCGATTGGGGTGAAAATCGAAGGACGCATTCATGGTTAAAAAAAACACTGTTTTGCAACTGTTCAGCTCAAAACTAAGCAAAAGGTATTGCTTCGGATTTAAGCATTACCTGCCAGTTACATTTTTATCATAATCGAAAATGGCGTTTTTGAGATATGAGCAGTTTTTTAAAGTACTATTATGTATTAGGGATCTGGCGTGCAGTTGAGAGCGAATAGCCAAATCACCCCGGGCTATAGCCTATCGCAGTAAGTACGTAAGTATTAACTGTAACATATTATTCAATGGCAGGATCAACTTATTAGTAGATATGTAATAAAACGCAGCAGTTTAGAATGCCGTGGCGCACACTAAACATATCATGTAATATTATCCTCTAATTAATTCGAATTAATAATACTTTAAATATACTTATATTTTAATACAATAGAAAAGATATTACAATTTTAAGAAAACAAAAAACAAAACAATTTGACTTACCGCACCGGCTGCCTTGTAAATAATTAGAAACTGGTCATAAAACGCCCTAGCGCTGTCCTCTTCTCGCATGTGTCCAAGATCATCCTGTTCCAGTGGTTCCTTGTATCCTTGCCATAAGAGAGGGGTAAGCCACCAAAATGCTACTTTTGAGTAAAATGTGGAACAAGAATGCAGATAGCCAATTTTTTTTTCCTCTTCGCTTGCTTTTTTTGATTCATTAGGTTTAAAACCCTATTAAAAACAGATTTATTAAAAATATTAAATAATTTATTTTTGATTTATGCAGGGTTTAGTAATTCTTTTAACAGGTTTGTGTGGGCCATATAAAGTCTTAAAATGATCACACAATATAGCGAAGATGTACAAATAAGATCACAAATTATTCCCTAAGCATTTTATCGCAATTTCCCTAGTGAAATAATGGAATTCAAAGGAACACGGAGAATTTACTTAGATATTTACAAACAAACCACATATTTTCTAAACATAGATAGATATATACGAGTAGTAATATATCTGTAAATGCTAATAACTAAAAATAAAAATAAATAAAAACCAAAAGTGAGTATAACAGTTTTGCATGTAAAACCTAAAGTGAGTATAACAAAACCAAAAGTGAGTATACCTGTTTTGCATGTAAAAGTAAAAGTGAGCTAGTTATAGATTCTCAAAAAAATACGCTTATAAATAATTCATTCACAAAATACATATGGTACTAATAAGCGTTCGACCTATCGTTAAAATCAACCATAACTCTTCCCAAGTTATTAAGAATAAATAACCATACTATTTTTGTTTCCTTCCATAGCAAATACGATTGTCAATTGAAAATAACTTATTGGAAAAACCGGCCAAGAGCGAGTATCACTCGCGCACCGAAGGCTCCGTACTTGGCCAGAGTAGTTGTCTTGAAACTTTTGTATGTCGGTTTTTCTTTGATTTGATAGACCTTGGTACAAAATTAAACAGTTTTTTGTATAAAGGAAAATATTTGTTTCACCAAATTACTAATTACTCTAAAACCAGTCAATGTATCCCTATCATTGGTATTTGTCGTTTAACTGGATGTTATATGCCGAAAGTACTCCCATAGGAGTATTGTACTACTTTCAACACCTGCGTACTCCTCCTCTCACATTCGAACTCCTATTTCTTTTAAAGACCTAAAATATCTTACGTTTGCAGCAAATTATAATTTCAACCTTAATAAATTTAATTCATTTCAAAATTAATGCTAATTTTGCAGCATATCTTCCAAACTGTCGTCAAAAAGGCAATTTCCAGTTTGTTTTTTTTTTCTCTGGGCCCTTGGGCGTTGACTTGGCTCTCTTGGCTCTCTCTCTTGGATATAGCGCCGGGCAGTTACATAGTAGGTGGAACGAAGTTTCCTCCTCCTCCTCATCCGTGCATCTGCGACAGAAGTCATTAGCGGTAACTCCAAGCCTTGCGGCATGTCTTCCTAGTACACAGTGGCCTGTTATTACTCCGACAAGAGTTCCGATATGTGTTCTACTGACGTTTAACAGCACCTTTGTCCTGCGCCGATTTATTCGTGGCCAGGTCTGTTTTGCGTGGTTGCAGGTGTCAAGATCCCGCTATCTCTCATTAGCCTGTTGCAGTGCTAGTGCAGAGATGTTGTATCTTACCGTTTCAATTGGCACATGGGGCTCTCCTTTACCAATAGAGAGTTCCATCGTGCCGTTCCTTGCTAGTTCGTCTGTTTTACAGTTACCTGATATATCTCTATGACCAGGGACCCAGCACAGCGTTAACGTGCACATATCCGAGATCTCATTTAAAGATTTGCGGCAGTGCCTGACTTGGTGATTCGAGTGCTTTTATAGCTGCTTGACTGTCGGTGAAGACGACGATGTCCGAGTTCGATATCGATCTCAACTTTAGTAGTTCAGCGGCTTCGCGAATAGCCATAACTTCTGCTTGGAAGACACTACAGTTATTTGGTAGTCTAAAAGACTGGTTTAAGGAGAATGGAACTGAGAAAATCCCGGCTCCTACTCCGTCCTCCGTCTTAGACCCATCTGTGTATACTTCTAGCGTATTTTCGTCTATAACCGTATTCTCTTCCCATTGGTGTCGGCCGGGAATACTGGTCTTGTATTTAATATTGAAGTCCAGGACCGTAGTTACGTAGTCTGTAAATTCTGTTGTAACATTATTAGTTTTTAGAATATTGGCACGCGCTGTGTCACTGCTTCTCCATTGCAGTGATTCTCTCAGACGCAATGCCGATTTTGCCGCCATCTCTTTACCGTCTATGTCCAAGGGCAGAATGTGTAGCATGGTTTCCAGTGCTGCGGTTGGAGTTGTCCGCAGGGCACTGGTCACACCGACACATGCCACTCTTTGGATTCTATTTAGTAGAGAGAGATAGCTTATTTTGTCTAGTGCTGGCCACCAGACGATGATTCCGTACATGAGTATCGGTCTGACTATACTGCTGTATACAACCAGGGCATTATTTTCGGGCTGATGCCCCATCTAAGGCCCAGGATCCTTTTGCAGGAGTAAAGTGCAGGAACGGCCTTCTTAATGCGTTCATGCAGGTTTAGTTTCTAGATCAGTTTCCTATCCAGAACCAAACCTAAGTATTTGGCGCTGTCAGAGAAGCTGAGGCGGATTCCCTTTAGTTTGGGTGGATCGATTTGAAGAATTCGGTGCTTCTTCGTGAATAGCACTAGCTCTGTTTTACGCGGGCTTATATCCAGGCGAGGGCCGATTTTATCAAGTCCCGTAATGTTGGGAGGTATTTCGCAGTAAATAAGATGGCGATATATCGTCTGCGTAGGCTATAACTTTACCACCTTTTTTCTTCAGGGTTACAAGTATTTCCTTTACTGTTAGCAGCCATAGCTGCGGTGAAAGTACTCCACTCTGCAGAGTCCCGCGTTGCACAGACTTTTTCAGTTTGCAACAGCCAAGTTCCGAATTGAATCGCTCATTAAAAAATATTTGTACATACTCAATTTTTTTTTTTTTTTTTTTTTTCAAAATACTGCCTACTTTTGACTGCATAATAATATTTCTCTCCGGCAAGACTGCTTATACTTATACCTGATGCTGTGTGCAAATTTCAGCCTTCTACGTCAATTAGTTGTTGAGATAGACATCGGACAGACATCAATCGTAGCAAAAACAATAAGGTTCCGTTTTGTCCCTATGGGTACAGAACGTATGGGAGTCGTAAGCTTAAAGTACTGTTGACTGTGTACCATGACCATCTATACATATATTTACTACATCATATAAAACTGTAGCAATTTTCTTTGGCTGTTAAAAACTCGAAAACTACTACACAGATTTCGATGAAACTTTTTTTTAAATGTTCCTTAAGACTGTGAAACTGCTATAGTTCATAAAAAATACAAATTTATAAGGTCAAAATTTTGAGAAAAAGTAATTTTATATAAAAAATTGTAACAAAAAATTTTCAAAATTTTGAGTTTAAGGAGCCATAACTTTTTGGAAGCTGCACAGGTCTACCCGAAGTGCTTAGGACTTGTATGCGCTACTAAATTGTCTTTTCAAAATGTATAAAACAATTTTTGTAGCTATAATAGTTTAGAAGTTCTAGCGTTTTAAGTGGTAACACCTCCAATTGAGGTCCACCTAATTTGATGGATTATAACGGGAAATACCTACGATGAAAATAGACCCCCCCCTGCCATACAATTTTTTGTTCGGCAGAACTTCAGGAATCTTCCTTAAAGGATTATACTTCTTAACTGGGACACCCTGTATTGTATAGAAGAGTCAGTTTTGCCTAGATGCTAATCTATTTCTTTCGACGAAATGTAGCCTCATTTTCATACATACAGTGACGGCGAAAACATTCCGGATTTTTTCTTGATATATGTAATATTTTTCTTAACATCAAGGAGAAATCCTTTAACTTAATACAATTAATAATTTGAAGAATTCCATTAGAAACCTTTATAGTTACCTACCTTTAAAATATAATACCTTTACAATATACCTAATATAAGGAAAACATTAGATATAGAAAAAATCCGGAATGTTTTTGCCGTCACTGTAGGTACATTTGCACAACAACACATCGGCTGTGAATAAATCTCTGCAATTCCATTTAAAAGTGAAGAAAAAAGAACATTCTTGCTGCAGAACGACTAAAACGTAAAATTTATTTGCCGCATATTCAATTAGAGTTCCGTATCATTTAACTTACGACGAATATTTGCTGTGAGCTGAGTTCATTGCTGCCTGGCATGCCTTCCTGCATTAAACACCCCTAACGTACTACACTCACACACACACACACATAGTACATTCTGCGAATTGGTGGATACGGATTTTTCAATTTCCTTACGTATAAAGTTTTATTTTCCATTATTCTTATGCCTTTCAACTTTGAAGTTGGACGTTTTTTACTTCGGTTCGTATCTTCTTAAAAAATGAAAACGAACCTACTTGCCTAATGCAATAGTATCACATGCAACGCAAGGCTGGTACTCGCCTTTACTGTTGCGGCAGCAAGTGCAGAAATCTCAGCATGCCGAATACCCTTCCCATGCATACCAATTTTAAGGATTTGCTGCTCGCTTGTACATATTTGTGTTTCTACATATACGAATGCGATTGAAGATAATCCAAAATACAAAACATGGTGGGTAGCCGCCTTTTACAAAATCTATATACAGCAGGACTAACAAGAAGTAAGTGATCCGAAAGAGAGGTAACTTTTTTTAAATGTTGGTGATTTAAATACGTTTAACGATGCATGCACTAAAACAACCACCAGAGAGCTTCAGAATGATTCCTTGTGGAGCAGTGCTCACCACCGTAAAACAGAGCTGTATCTAATAATTGAAAACATCAGATTTTACATTATTTGCATTTGATAAATTAATATCTGTTTCGAGTTTTATTGCAGCAGAAAGATCAATCCAGATCCAGTCGGAGGAAATTACGTTCATAGTGTCCGTTTTCCGAACGCGTATCAACGCATTTTCTTTATTTAAATATGTATATTTCCGCGCGGAGAGAAATTGACGTAAAAAACAGATGCAAAAAACTCAACCGATCGCAATGAAACGTAGACGGTATGCATTACCATTTATCGAATAAATGCTCTGAAGAGCTGATCGGAACGGAACGATTACCATGAAGTAAAATTCTCCGATTCGTACAAAATCGTACACATATTTTTCGCTCCGAACCAAGAGCGCTAGTTTATGTTGGCGTCATTTTCTGGGCAAAATTTGTATAAACTCACATTTCACTAGCAGTCCATATATAATAAGTCAATGGCTTCGATCGATTGCTTTTGGATGTAAGCAAAAAATAAAATGCACTTTTGCTGCTTTGTAAGCTGGGTTTTGTGTATAGTGCTGGCAGTTATTTATCAGCATCCCTTAAATGTATTTTCAAATGAATGTACGGCATTGGCTGGAACATTTTCATGTTATACTTCTTATCATATTAAATTTAGATAGCACATGATAACAACGAAAATTCATGTAGACATTAGATGAATTTGACACACACCTGACAGGTGGTAGACAGGGACCCATCCCCTTATCGTCCGGTGAGATACCACCACATCATGCTATAGGCTCCGTGAAGTAGTCTTAACTATGTTTCGGAGTTTGGCAGATGGGCCGGTGCAACACGGATGGGAGGGCTGAGCTCAGGCTACATTAGGGCCACAGGTGGCGGATTGTGGACGGCCTGCAGATATGTAGGTTAGCTGCGAATACCCAATAAGCAGTCCCCGACCAAGAGCGACAGGAAAGGAGGGCGTGGCTTAAAAGGCCACAGGAACCCCTACGAATTTTCTGTGACAAGACGTATAGGCACCGTCTTCAATAAAGTGCCCCCCACCTCACAAGGTGGCTACGGTGGATACAGAATAAGGTAAATGGCGAGACCCAGATGTACCCGCCACAACGTGGGATACACAAATAGGTAGTGAAACAGCGGCGCGACGTATCTGCCCTCGGCGGAAAAGTCGGGCCTATTTTTAATAACTTTTACCGTTTCTTTTACAAATTGACATCGGTACCCTTTTTTCGGCATTAAGACTGAGCCCAGTAAGGTCTTAATTATGGCATACTTTGAATGATAGCTTTGAGGGCTGACGCTCGTAGTATTCTGTTACCTGAGTAAGTAGGAGTGAAATCCTACCGAAATGGCTTCCAGGCAAATGCTGCGAGCGCACCCCTCTCGTTAAAACCTTGGCAGGCCTCAGAGAACGCTCGATGTCTGGTCGCCATTAAGTTGGTGGTGTAGGTCAAGATGTTATATTCCTTGTTAAATCCGATCCGGCTCTGGCACATCACCTCATAAGGGCTTGTGTCAACCCCTGCATGGCCTCACTGCTTGCAAAGACAACCATGGGATCCCAAGGTAACTACACATCCGGACATTGACAACGACTCTGAGTGGGGACCCAACAGCAATGAATACAAACAATAACAACAACAACGTAAGAAGAGAAGTGGAAGGGGAAATGGAAAACCCATTCCAAAATAGTTCGAGGATGCTGAGATCACCTGTAGACCGCGTATCTCCGTGCAATGGACAACAGCGCGATACACCCATAGCAAGCGCAATGTTACCTAGCCCAAGCCCTCAGCAATGTGCCTTCCACAGCCTTGGAGAACAGATTAGAAGACTGGTGGATATGCTAGAAGATGGCAAAAGGCGTTCGATTCATCTACCGATGAGAGATGCCTTTGAAAGTATTAAAGCGCTGTATGAACTTTCGGCCATACAAATGAAGGACGGAAGAGCGAAGGAGGTTATTAGGAAGAACAACTCCTCGCAGACTTCTCCGTTATTGAAATGTAACCTGGAGCCCAAAAGAAGACAACCCCCTGATAATGAAACTCCAGAACCAAAACGGAAGCAGAAGCACTCTACGGCCCCCAAAACAAAGGAGATGAAGGCAGCGACTGGAGCTGAAACCCCTGCAACCAAGGAGAAACAAAACACCGCCAACACTAACAAAAACCGCATTACAGGAAGAGACGGACACATGGCGAAGGAAACTGCGGATATCCTTTCGAATAGAGATAAAAACACCACTACGAAGAAGAGGCAACAAAAAAACAAGGGAGAAAAGTGGCCGAAGGACATAGGAATCAATTCCGCAAGGACGAAACAAGAGGCGAAGAGAACTAAACCTGACGCCATCATCATTGAAGCAAAGGGGCCACTATCCTATGCGGATATACTACGCAATGTAAAGGCAAACCCCAATCTGGAAGAGTTCGGTAAAGCGGTATCCAGGATAAGGAGAACACAGAAAGGAGACCTTTTAATACAGCTTAAAGATACCATTAGTAAGGTCGTAGGAGAGCAGGCGAGCGTAAGGACTCTCACTCATCGTACAACCATAGAGTTTAAATACATAGATGAAGTTACCACGAAAATGGATATATGCGAGGCAATTAAAGCCCAATTTGGCATCGAAGAAGTCTCCCTTGCAGATATTTTATCAATGCGGGCAGCTTACGGAGGCACCCAAACCGCGACGGTAAGTCTACCGGTACAAACCGCAAAAAAGCAGTTAGAAGCAGGAAGAATCAAAATCGGGTGGGTAGTCTGCCGCATTCGCGAACGGACACTACTTAAAAAATGCTTTAAATGTTTAAAGTTTGGACACATAGCCAAACAATGCAAAAGCGGAGAAGATCGATCCAAGCTATGTAGAAGATGCGGAACGGACGGGCACATCGCGAAGAATTGTAAGCTGCCACCATCATGTATGTTCTGTAGTAGATCACCCGGAAGACGCGAAGCACGCAGCCGGCAGTAGGAACTGTCCATTCTTCAGAAGAGCTATCACCAACAAGATATCATGAAGATAATGCAGATAAACCTAAGCCACTGTGAAGCAGCCCAGGACCTCCTGGCACAGTCAGCAAAAGACGAGGGAGCGGACATAGTCCTGATCAGCGAACCGTACAAAACTCTCGATAGAAGCATATGGATCAGCGACAAAACAAATCACGCTGCGATATGGATATGCGGAAGACATGCTTTCCAAGATACATACAACCAAGCTGAGGGCTTCGTACGAGCTAAAATAAATGGAATTCATTTTTACAGCTGCTACGCTCGACCCAGCTGGACGCCGAATAAATACCAGTCGATGTTAGACATCCTGGTACAAGATGCTTCCGGGAGGGTTCCAGTCATTATTGCCGGTGACTTTAACGCGTGGGCAACACAGTGGGGTAGCAGACTCACCAATGCCAGAGGACGTACGCTTTTGGAAACATTTGCACCCCTAAACATAAGCATAGCAAATAACGGTCGGGCATTTACATTTCGGAAAGCACACAGAGCGAAAAATGACTACATAAAATCAATAAGATTGCCTTATTGCACTGATTTACTATGAAATCTCATTAAAAGGAGTAAATAATATGATTTTTCCATAGAGAAATCTTAATGGTTTAATGGAGAAAAACTTATTAATCTTTTTAAGAGTTTTTCATATCATTTTTGCATGCCAAATCATATTAAATGATACAAATAATATGAAAACCTTATTACTATTTGGCTTTAAGAGGTCAAGCTTATTAAAAAATTGTGTCTATAAACTTTTAAATGAAATCTTCTCAAATCTATAAGACTTCTTTTTAAAATTTTAAAGAGATATCTCATTAATTTTGGGTGGGAATATTAGATTGTATAATAATAATATGAAAACCTTGTTAATATTCGGTTTTGAGAAGACAAACTTATTAAAAGAGCTTGTATTTAAACGGTAATAAGGAAATATTTTTAAATCAAAAAGGATTCCCCCTTAGAACTAAAAGTGTTCTCATATTTTGTGTTGTATTGTATTGCCTTGTAGCATTCGACTTTAGATTTCATGGCAAGCGCGCGTCTACGTGTCGAGGAGGGTAAGTAATTTACTAAATAAAAAAATAATAACTTTGCATTTCTTTTCTTTTTTTAAAATAATATTATAGGTTTTTTTTATTTTATTATTACTTTTTTCAGAAAAAATTGTTAATTTTGTCTTTATTGTATACCTATGTAAAATAAAAATAATAATGAATAAATAAAATATTTTAAAAAGATAATAAGTTTTCCATATTTTTCCAATCGGTTTTACATATACTTTCAATAAGTTTTTCCTATTGGTGCGAAGAGATTTTCATATACTTTTCAATAAGTTTTCATATTGCTTTAAGAAGCCGTCGTATTGATATGGAATAAGATATCTTGTTAAAAGTATGTGGTTTTCTTATAGAATATTCATAAAGATTTCAATAAGATTTTCTCTATTGTTTTGATATGACTTTCTTCTTGGATGAAAACCATAGAGAAATCTTATAGTTTTTCTTCTACTTTATGTGGTGGTTTTCTCTCTGTGCAGGAAAAGGCTCGATAATAGATATCACATTCGTAAGTACCTCTCTTCTACGGAACGTGAAATGGCGGGTCAGCGAAGATTATACGCAAAGCGACCATCAGGCAATAATACTTGAAATTACTGAAAGGAGAAAAGTTCAACAATCTAAGCTAGTATTGGGGCCAAAATGGAAGGACACACTCTTTGACGAGGATATGTTTGAGGAAGCGATGAGCACCGGCAACCAATGGAACAATGGAACTGCAACTGCAGAGACCCTTTCGCTTCAACTAATCCGCACCATCACCACAGCGTGTGATGCAGCAATGCCCAGGAGAGTAGGGAGTAAAAGGGCCCAACCGTGCTACTGGTGGAATGAGGAGATAAAAACACTCAGAGCAGCGTGTCTAAAAGCGCGACGCAGAGTCCAACGATCCAGGGGGAGACCCAACTTCCAACAATTCTTGGAGAGCTTTAGAACCGCCAGGCATGCGCTTAAAAACACCATCAAAGAAAGCAAGACAAAATGTTTTAAACGTATATGTGACGAAGCTGATATCAACCCCTGGGGAACAGCATATAGAATGGTTATGAAAAAGCTGAAGGGTAATAGGTCCCCTCAAATAACATGTCCAGTTATGTTGAAAGCTATTGTCGAGCACTTGTTCCCGCAAAGGATGACGACTGCATGTAATATAATTAGAACAAATACAGCGGAGGATACACCAATCATTACTCAGGACGAGCTCTTTCAGGCGTGCAGAAAGATAGGCGATAAGAAAGCCCCTGGACCCGATGGCATCCCAAATAAAGCACTGAAAGTCGCTGTTCAAAAACTGCCGGAGCTTTTTGTAAAAACAATGCAAAAGTGCCTAGACGAAGGTATTTTCCCTGATCCGTGGAAACTGCAACATTTAGTATTGCTACCAAAAGGGAACAAACCGCCTGGAGAACCATCTTCATACCGTCCAATATGTCTACTGGACACTGCTAAAGCGATAGAAGGAGAAAGATGGCGATTTGGAAGCAAAGAATATTGTGCAGTAGTAACGCTGGATATAAAAAACGCTTTTAATTCGGCTAATTGGACATTCATTAGGAGATCACTAGCCAGAATGGATACACCATACTACCTGAAAAAAATAGTTACAAACTACTTCACCAACAGGAAGCTCAGGTACGAAACTGAGGAGGGAGTGAAGTACTACAATGTATCTCCGGGGTTTCCTCAAGGATCGGTTCTGGGTCCCCTCTTATGGAACATAATGTACGATGGAGTCTTTCGACTATCACTACCTAAAGGAGTCCAACTCATTGGGTTCGCTGACGACATCGCTGTTGTTACCGTAGCAAAACAAATACGGGAAATAGAATCAGCTACCAACGAAGCCATCATAAGAATCAAAGAGTGGCTAGTATCAGCAGGTCTGGAATTAGCCGACCATAAAACCGAAGCAGTTCTTATATCTAGCCGGAAGGCGGTAGAGCACATAACCATTCAGGTTGGAAGCCAATCAATAAGATCAAAGGAATCAATCAAATACCTTGGAGTTATGCTTGACAATAGGCTAAAGTTTAAAGAACACGTTCACTATGTGAGCAGAAAAGCGTCATTATTGCAGGCAGCACTCTCTCGAATTGCGAACGCTTCCAACAATGGAGAAATAACGTACCCAGTCCCCCACTAATTATAAACGAGATGGTGAACTCGGAGGATACCTAGACGGAAATCAGCACACTAGTTATTAGTGTACAAAATGAGCTGCGACGAATAGAAAACAGAAGGAGAGAAGAAACAACATACTCTGTGACTAGAGCATAAATAGCTAACCAGCCCCGCGAAGTAATACCTAACGGCAGTCCCGCGGGGAGAGTGGTTGAAGGACGTAGGGTGTGGATTAGTACGTAAGGCGCACTCCTGGCATCGATTATTCGGGTTTGCGAATCGTGCATGTTTTTAGCACGGGCTACCGCATCTTTAGAAGATTACCACATCCGTTGGCGCAACCAAAAAAAAAAAAAAAAAAAAACACACACACACAAAATTTCATTAATCCAGCCGTTTAGGAGGAGTTCAATTACAACACACGTAGAGAAGAATTATATACAGTATAATCTCGATAATTCGTACTCCGTTAATTCGTAAACCCCGCTTATTCGAAATAAACTGCTGGTCCCTTGAAAAAATCCCGGTTATTCGTAAAAAACCAGTGCATTTTGGTCCCCTCGGTAATTCGCAATAATTTTCGTCTGACTTTGCCATTAAACGTCTTATAATTCGTAAGTCTGTGTTGACAATCCCGTTTATTCGAAAAAAAAAACTCCTTCCCTCTCTTTAATACTCTGAAATACGTTTGTTAGGTACATGTTTATGTTTAATTGGAAAGACAGAATAAGAATTTGGTTCTTGGAAAAGCAAGAGAGAGCGAGATGAAAAACTCTCACACTTGAGAATGTGTGTAAAATGGGACCACTACTACAAAATTGGGTGCTGTTTCTGTTTAAATGTTAGTTATTGTACTGCAATATAAATACCTACAGCGGACCCGGCAGAGGTTGTCCTTCCTGCATTATGCATTAGCACGAAGGCGTTCGTTGAGTTGCTCTTTATTTGAAATTTTATTTATGAGCTTCTTGCTTTTTAACTTTTTTTGTTGAGTGTTTATTATTTGAAATGTTATTCATGTTTTTTTTTTGTTGAGTGTATATTATTTGAAATTTTATTCGTGAGCTTATTCTTGCTTATTACAGTCTTTTATTGTTGAAATTTTGAGGAATCGGATCGCAGCGCCACCTACCGGGCCCAATTGTAAATCTAAACCATCCTTAGACCCATTCAAACACACACACAAAATTTAATTAAAATCGGTCCAGCCGTTTAGGAGGAGTTCGGTTACAAACACGCACAAACGTACGTACGTAAACGGCTGGACCAGTTTTGATGACATTTTTGGTGTATGCTTGAGTTTGTTTAAGAATGGTTTAGCTTCACATTTGGTGAACATTCGACTAAAGGTTGTGGCATCTCCCATACAAAAAAAAATCTTATAGCTAGTGGCCCAAAGGTAAATTGGATAAAGGGGCGTGGCACTCCCATATAAAAAAAAACCCTTAAGAATCGTATATCTCGAAAACCACTAATCCGATTGAACTCAAATTTTCAGACAATCATGGAAATTATACACTTCCCGTATAAAAAAAAAATACATTTTAAACGCTATTTCTCGACACCCATGGGAGCTAAAGTTGTAAAATTGTAGACATTGTAGACAGAGACGGATCCGGTAGTACGGGTATATAAGGCAAGGCATTCAATACAAATTTAAATATTAATAGAATAGTCCAAATGAATTATATACTATTTTACATTTTTCATAATGATGCGTAAACAAATCCACACAATAATAATAGGGTTAAGTGCAATATTATGGTCTATTTGCACCCTGATTATACCCTGAAGATTGGATATTCTCTCTTTAAAAGTCCCGTGCTGTACCTATTATAATTTTTGCTCTGACTTTGTCTTGATAATGTGTAGTGGGTCAATCACGGGTCAATGTATTGTATGTCCTTACATCGTATTTGGTTTCAAACACCAGAGTAATATGTTCTAGTTCTAGAGTGTCGGTCTATAGTCACAGAATCTTCGGAGTGCTTTGCTAAAATTTCCTCAGGTGTTGACTGAGTTTACAGTGTCCCGTTAATTTTTGTACTGTGTTCTTAATTGACTAATAATATGTTTGCCCAGTGCACCTATCCTATACATAATAATTTAGGACTTATGAATGGTACCACTTCGCTAGAGAATCCGCTGCCTCGTTATCCATGATGACTACATCGCCCAGTATCCATCAGTCTGTTATGCTCATGAGGATACGAGAAGTTTTTAATAGGGACCTGTGGTGACAGTGCTTCCAAAGAAATAATTCCAACACCAAGAGATTGATCTAAAGGGTGGGCCATCTAGTAGTTTATTTTTAAATCATAGGTTGTTTTGACACTGACAGCTGTTTCCCGCTCGAAATCTTGACGGAAAGTCAAGAAAATATTTAAAACTTATTTTAAAAGTGAGTGCTGTGAAACCCAAACAGTGCGTTTTTTTAAAAGAAGTTTTGTCCGAAATGAGGCACTCACCGCGCCTGCTGTTCGCAAATTTGTGCAAAAAGTTCGTGAGACTATTCGGACTATTGAAGGCGCACGACCATCCGCTTCGTTATCGCTTCGCAGTTCGGGTCTTAGAGCTGCTTGAATTGGACAACGATTTTGGGCGAAAAATCATCCTTTCTGACGAGGCGCTTTCTCATCTCGGCGGCTACGTTAACAAACAGAATTGCCGCATCTGGGGCTCGGAAAACCCGCAGGTTATTGTCGAAAAGCCAATGCATCCACAGAGAGTGACAGTTTGGTGCGGATATTGGCCTCATTGGACCATTTTGCTTCGAAAATAAGACTGGGAACAACGTTTCGATCAAAGGTGGACGTTACAGAGAGCCATGTTAACCGCCCTTTTTAACTTTCTCGTATACGTAGTAAGAGAGGCGCAGGGACATAAGTCCATGCGACATAAGTCCATTATGACCTTATGTCACACTTCCAAATTTTAATTATGGACTTATGTCCCAACGAAGTGGGATGGTTGGTTTGTTGGTTGAAAGTGGCTGTCAGCTAAAAACGCCAACACACTTAGACCAGTATAGGTCCATTGTGATGCCACGATGAAGGATCTAAGATCTCCCTACTAGTTGAACCATTTTGAGCTCTTTATAAAGCGTAAGAGGCTTCTGATGTCTATGCTTGTCAGATCGCCCAAGTCGTTGTAATAGAAGGCTCCTAAGTGAAGTTTCCTTCTGCGGGAGAGAGCTGGGCAGGAACAAAGAAGGTGAGAGATAGTTTCCTCCTCTTCCTCGTCCATGCAGCTTCTACAAAAGTCGTTTGCGAAGAGGCCCAGCCTTGCGGCATGTTTGCCTATCAGGCAGTGTCCAGTAATGACACCTATTGTGGTGCCGATATGCAATCTATTGAGAGAGATCAATTTCTTAGAGCGTTTCAAATCCAGCTTAGGCCAAATTTGTTTTGTCGCTAGACAAGTGGTTAAACTCGTCCACCTAAGATTTGTACTCTCGATAGCATTCAGCTTCACTTTTTGTTTGCGAGTAGCGATTGGTATCCCTAGGGTGCCTTTATCCGGCAGAATGGGTTGAGTTGTTCCTATTCTAGCGAGTTCATCGGCCTTATACAATTCCCTGGAATGTCTCTATGCCCCGGCACCCAAATTAGGTGAATGTTGAACTGTTCGGCCATCTCCGTAAGAGACGATCGGCAGTCGAGGGCTACTAGAGAAGTTATAGAGATCGAATCCAAGGATTTGATGGCTGCTTGGCTGTCCGAAAATATGTAGATATCCTTAACGGATATGACGTTTTTCTTGAGCCAGGATAAGACTTCTTTAATCGCCATAATTTCCGCCTGGAACACGCTACAGTAGTTTGGTAGACGGAAGGAGAGCTTAAGATTAAGACGTTCCGAGAAAACACCCCCACTAACTCCATCATTGGTTTTTGAGCCGTCAGTATAGAAGTGAACTGATTCATTTTCCGGGAAGGCATCTCCATCCCAGGTTGCTCTGGATGGGATTGTGACGAGAAAATTCTTGTCAAAGTTTAGAGATGGGGTGGTGTAGTCAGTGTTTTCAGTTGAGATCTCGAATTTTTTCAGAATAGAGGCGTGGCCAAAGTCTTTGCTTGACCACTGTGAGATGGCTTTAAGGCGAATGGCTGCACTCGCTGCCATTTGCTTGCTAAATATGTCAAGGGGTAATATATGAAACAATATGTCTAGTGCCGCAGAGGGTGTTGTGCGCAGTGCACCGCTTATGCACATGCAAGCTGTGCGCTGGACCTTGCTTATATGGTCGCGGTTTGTGGCCTTCTCCAAGGCTGTCCACCAGACAATTATCCCATAGGTGAGTATCGGTCTTATAACTGAGATATAGAGCCAGTGGGTTACTCGAGGTTGTAAACCCCATTTATTCCCAATAGCTTTTTTACAAGAGAAGAGTGCTACTGTAGCCTTCTTGACTCTTTCTTGAATGTTAAGTTTCCAACTAAGCTACCTATCCAGGATAAGCCCCAAATATTTAGCTTTGTCAGAGAAAGTTAGGTTGATACCATTGAGTGAGGGTGGGTCGACTGTCGGAATTTTATATTTCCTGGTGAAAAGCACCAGATCAGTTTTGTGGGGGTTCACACCTAAACCACAACGACTCGCCCAACTGGCTAGCTTATTTAAAGCATTTTGTAGGAGTTCTTTTAGAGTATTTAAGTGCTTTCCTGAGACGGCTATAGCAACATCATCTGCATAAGCGATCGCCGTGCATCCTTCACCTTCCAGGATCATCAATAGTTCATTGACCACCAAATTCCAAAGAATAGGGGATAGAACACCACCTTGCGGAGTGCCTCTACTAACAGATCTTCTTGCGGACACCTCACCCAGCTTTGAGTTGATAATCCGGCCATTGAGCAGTAGATTGATCAGTTCGCCAAGTGAGCTGTCGACATTCAGAGCTGAAAGCGCATCTGCTATCGCTGATGTATTGACATTGTTAAAAGCGCCTTCTATGTCAAGGAAGGCAACCATCGTGTACTCCTTATGGAACAGGGAGTATTCGATATTACGTACTAAAGTGTGTAATCCCGTCTCCACTGATTTACCTTTGCAGTATGCGTGCTGGGCCGCAGACAGTAGTTTTTTATCGATGCTGGGATATAAATCCATAATTTGGGATATAAATCCATAATTTATTTTTCAAAAATGGGACATAAGTCCACAATTTTATTGGTAGCATAAATGGGTGCCGTGACATAAGGCCAAATTTTAAAATTTTACTATCAGACGCTTTGGAAACCGACATAAGACCAAATTATTTTGATACATAAGACCAAATGCTATTTTTCCATAACAAAAATTGTTTTTGATGTTTGAATTAATATTCGGCCACTGATTGCAATATTAACATTTTGAGGACCCTTTTTAATTTTTCTAATTCAATCGAGATGATCTATATCACCCAAGACATCACAAAGAAACAGTTATTACGGCGTCTTTCCTGTTTTCCTAAAGCATCTTCAATTAGCTTTGAATGCACTTCTTGTCCAGTTTAAAATATATGCAAGGCAAGCAGACTATTGTAGTATTCCCACCATATGAGGGATAAACTTTTGCGCGGGAAGAATCTAGAGGCATAGCCGAAAAAAATGTTGAGCAAGGGAGGATCGATTTGGGGTGTCACACCCCAATAAATCGATGAAATAAGGCCCAAAAAAAATTAAATAAGGCCCCAAATCTGACAGTAAACCCAAGCAGGGGGGTTGCTGGGGGGCAGCATGCCTTCCCATACGTTTTCGTTTTTCGTTTGGGGTCTAATTTCATTTCTTCTTTTGGTGCCTTATTGGTGCCGTGAATGAAGGCCATATGAACTAACGCCATAATGGCGATAGTTCACTTTCAAATGCGAATTAACGCCATAATCCAATTATGGCTTTAATTCATTTTTAAATGAGAACATAAGCCATCACTTATATGTGAACTAATGCCATATGATGTTCATTCACATTCGAATGTGAACTAATGCCATAAACGCCGTAAAACCAGTAACATCGACCCCTGCAACCCCCCTGCTTGGGGTCACTGTTGGATTTGGAGTAGGTGCGAGGTTGGGTATATGAAAAGCTTCTTTTGGATTTAAAAAATCTTTTGGATTTAAATAAACCTTGGATATACTAAACCTCGCACATACTCCAAATCCAACAGTGACCCCAAGCATGGGGGGGTTGCAGGGGGGCAGCATGCCCCCACATATCGATCTCACTGGTTTTACGGCGTTTATGGCATTAGTTAACATTCGAACGAGAACTAAGGCCACTTTCTAAAACGAGCTAACACCATATGACGTTAGTTCTCATTTGAAAATGAATTAAAGCCATATGTGGATTATGGCGTTAATTCGCATTGGAAAGTGAATTACCGCCATTATGGCGTTAGTTCATATGGCCTTCGTTCACGGCACCGCCTTATTTCCTAATGAAAATTGGGGTCTTATTTCAAAAAAGGAAATAACACCCCAAATTTTATTAAAAATCGTTTTTGTTGTTTCCTGTATAATTTGCTGGGGCCTTATTTCATTTTATTTTTGGGGCCTTATTTCTTTCGCAGAGCCATCATTTTAAACGTCTTGGCATCTCTTTATTATTAGAGCCGAGAGAGATAAGCATCCTTTTTGTTGTGGAGACCCCTCGCTCACTATCCATCCACTGAACCACTGCGCCCACGAAAAAATGAAAATCTATCTCGTATTAATTCTGCATGCAGAGTCGCATCATTTTGAAATAACCAACATCATCCACTTTAGGAGATTTTGCTTATATCGTAGTTTCAAAAACCCACAACCACAAGACTATGTTCTTTATTCTCGTATATTATGTGTCCTTGTAATGCAGTTTCCAACCACTATTGCATCCGCAGTGACCAGTTAAGTTTTAATAGGAAATCCCTTTCTTATCTTTCTCCTGTTTGTTGCGGCTACACAAAGGGATGCTCAAGTGTTTGAAAAAAAAACTAAGGCCAAGGGTAATATGAATTCAAATAGAAAAACTTTGTTCAGTGCTGTACGCGCTGGATTCAACAATTCAGAACTTCCACCATAAACGAAGAATCAATATGCAAACCAGGGCTTGAAGAAGTTTCTACTTTGGCGCTTGTTGTTGGCCACGTTTGTATCCAATCCCCCTGAATGAATGTTAAAAAGGTCTTGTTTTATGACAATGCAAGGCGCCATACTTATAGGAACTTATCACTTATGTCCACTGTTGAAGAGAGACCGTAAAATCTGCCCAAAACATTTGAACACGTTTCGCTGATATTATTATATTATATGAACCCCAAGCTAGTGACATTTACATAGTTAGGTATTCTATGAAATATTGGCGGTACGAAAAAATTATCTGGACTCCTTAAACCTACTTCTAAGGTGCAACATGTTTCAAATTAAATTGTTTGTCTCACAGCAATGATTTGGTTAGGAATTAACTGAAATCTGCCTCAGAGTGAACGAAATAAATACAAAACTTTTTATACGCTTCACTATTTGCCCTCTCTTTCAGGCAAAGTGTTAAAGTTAATGCAATTTTGTCTACTATCTTCCCTTTGTTCATTTCGGAGTGGAGTTCTCATCCCTTTTAAGGATGGAATTATCGTTGCAGACGATCATTTTTTCCTTCTTTTTCGTAGAGGGAAATGGTAACTTTAAGGATTTCCAAATGACGATAATGGGAACAGGGACCAAGGAAATCATTGAAGTGCTCCAAGTGCCTAAATATGTATGAACCGGCTTCATGGCTTACGGAGTTGTTGTTGGTTGAGCGGTTTACTTAAGTTGTGTCAACAAAACGCTAAGCAAGCAGCACACGATGTATAAAGACAAACAATAGCAAACATCTTGTAGATATATTTTCCTATTGGGGGTTTATAAGATTGTTGCGATGTCAAATTTCTTGTAAACGAAAATGCTAATATCTGAGCTAACCCAAAGAGGGGTTTATTTCAGAATTGAAGAAAAGTACCATAAAATACATACTATATGGACGCAAGAAATAGATAAGAAAAAAACCGAGTTCGTGCGATATATTGCAGATTTAGCAAATTATATTTGTAGAACGCCAAAAGGCCATATCCTAAATATAAGCCATAGGCATTGCTTACGCCCCCATAGCAGAGAAAGTTACTGCACATAAGGGCAAGTTCTGTGAGAATCCATTGAAGACATTAACGCCAATAAGAAAAGTGATCATCTTTAATGAGATCATCGAGTTTGCAGATGGCAAATGTTTATAATTTGTATTACAGATGTACCAATTTGTAGACGCAATGGATTGTATGCTGCTCTACTGAGCGTGGAGTCTTGAGCTACGATTACACGGCCATTTTTTCGCGTCATTTAAATGGCGCTTTGCCGTAAAAATCGCGTCACAAAACCGTCATTTTAATGTCGTTCTGAGTGATCGCCATTTTTGTGATAACATTTTCGGCGTCATTTAAACGACTAGGAAAACGGCGGACCAAATGACATGCATTTTTGTGCCACTAAAATGACGGAAAAAATGACCGCGTGATCGTCTTTAATGACGCTTAGGAGAAATGACTAAACTTTTTGGCTATTGCGTCATTTAAATGGCAGCCTCCAAAAAATGACATGGCACGAAACTCATGCCATGCTATTTTTCTACGCAAATGTCAAATGACGCAGCATTTAATACGATATCTGTACTTTAATTTGGATTTTTGTCTCGTGGCGAAAGGACTGGTTTATATTTTTTTTTTATGTGTGTTTCGAAAGCTGGTTGACTGTATTTATATTTTTCCTATTTTTTCTAAGCAATTAACGTGAAACAAAAGTATTGAAAAACAAAATATTCCTCGATTGAGTTGATGATATTATTTTTATAGTTTAGCTGGGTGTCTTAAACACACTCCCCCCTTAAAGTATTTTCTTCAAAGTCAACTGGCAGTCGACACAACTTCTGAACCGAGCGTTCCTACCTGCTTTTTCTATCTTTTGCATTATTATTCCTTGCTTCCTACCAGCAGCTTTGGTTCCTCACGCGGCTGTAGTGCGCTTCTTATAGGCATAGTTGTCAATAGTAAGTAAAGTAGTAAGTAAGTAATATATATTTATTAACATTTCAATTTATAGTTCGTTATTTGAATTTAATTATTTAGAAATATATATAGAAAGAAAATAGCAATGTGTATATTCAATTTTATGAGACGAGAATAGAAAGTAAGAAATAAGATACGGGCAAACTATTTTAGTTAGTGCATAACTTGAAATAGAGTCTATACTTCAAACCTTGAGAGTAGCCAAGTTTTAAGGTTCTTAAGGAACAGATAACCATATGATATTTGTCTGGATATATTAGACGACAGTTTGTTGAAAATATAAAGTGCTATAGAATTAATAAAACGTCTGCTGTGCTCTTTATTAACTGCTGGGACATCCATCCTATTTCTATTTTTCGGCGAATACATTTCATTTCTTCTAAAGACAATGTTACCACTTCTAACAAAAAAAAATCTTTAGTACTTTATATATAAACAGATACCGAAGTGGTAGTACATTCGCTGATTCGTATGCTCGAATTTATTTTTGTTTGAAATTACCCGAATTATTTTTTTCTGCGCTGTAATGATTGGCTTCAGGTTACTAATATAATGCACTACCCCAACATGAGAGACCATAATTTAGCCGAGAGTGAACCAATGCATGATAAATTGTTACAAGTAAACTATGAGGCACCAACTAACGTAGGTGATAAATTTTATTCATTGCAACATACCTATACATTATTTTTTTTAGCCACATTATATGAGCTTTCCAGTTCAGTTTATTGTCCACCAAGACACCAAGATATCTAAATTCTTGAACAAACTCTAGACCAACGCATTTTTCAGAGCAATGCACCTCATCACAGCTAGGGTGCTGGAGACCCTTGGTTGGCAGCCCATTGGACGTTCTGCATGTTGCCTATTGTGAACAACTATCACTGTCCATTAGCTGTTCGAGTTGCTGCAGCAAAATGTACTCAGCGACTTTCTCCGGTGTGAGCATTATTGAAAGCTGACGATACGTGACGCGCGTTCCATCTAAAATCTCACGCAACGCCTCCGCCCTCGGCACACCAGAGCATAACTTATAACTTATAACTTCCTTTATAGCTTGCTTGGCCCGCCCTTCCAGAGCTTCCAGCAACTTGCGCAATCTTTGTGAATTTGATAGTTGCAAATTGCTATGCACCTCAGCTTCGAAGTCTGCTTTGAAATTAGCTCAATCAATTTCTAGGCCCGAGAATTTTGGCACCTTGGGTGGCTCAGCCAGCTGAATCTGAAGCACTTGCCCACTACTAGTTGCTGCATATGGGGTAAAATGATCCGGGTAAAACTTCGCTTACGGGCACTGCTGCTTCCAACGTTAGTTGCTTATGGCTTCTGAGCAGCTCAGCACTCCGACGCAGATACAATCAAGTTATGTCATTGTAGAGCAGTGTTCCGTTATTGAGCTAGACTGGTGAAAGTGGAATGTTCGTAGCCATTTCCCAACCGACCTCGACCCCACACCACAATGTGAGCAGCTGCTCCATGTTGGCTTCCGTATTAGCAATGCATGCTTGAGCCACCGCCATATCGCTCTGTTGCGCGACAAATCGCCGCATAGCAATTGCGTACATGCACATAGGGTATTTCGCGAAGCTATCCCTTTCAGAAGTGTGCTTTCTCTTTCACTGAAATGTCAAAAAAACTTGTAGGAAAACAAACGAAATTTTACATGGCGGGAGATAGGTTTTGCTCATTTTATTTGTGAAAAGTTTATAATAAAGTGCCAAATACAAATTGAAAACATTGCAGTCTTGAAATTTAGAGTTTCTTAAAAGTGTTTACAAAAGTTCAATAAATAAATTTGTAGAGATTGATTCAAAAAATCCAAAATGAATTTAAACCCTATCTCCCGCCATATAAAATTTCGTTTGTTTTCCTACAAGTTTTTTTAGCTGTCACTTTGATTTTTTTTCTCATTTGACACTGACGTTGTCGCGAACTACCCTATTCCGACTGGCAGATAATTTAATTCAGCCAACTCTGGATCGACCCCTAGACTAGAGGTTCTGAATCAAAAATTTCGGCATCGATCTTCGAACGAGGTTCAATCTGTAACGCTATACATATAAATATATGTTACCCTTCCACCTTAGAGATATAGGAATCTCAAGTTTTCATCGGTGGAAGGGCTGTCCGGTCGATAAAGCAAGGCAGGCATGCTTGTTTAAGCCAGTGCTAAGCTCGTCGGGTGGGTGGGTTATTTTACTTGTCTTGCGGACTACCGTACTTTCATATGCCTGTTATCCTGTTAGGGATTTTTAAAAATAGGGATTGATGAAGGGATAGGAAGAAAATTTGGAAAATGAGGTTTGATTTGTCACATTGATTTTTTTTTATTTTTTTTATTCTGTAGAGTGTATGTAGAGGTTAATCTTTTCTATAATACTTGGATTATTTTATTGTAATATTTTAGATTGTTTTTAAGTTTTTATTTAAGTAGGTATTATAAAATCTGACTACAATTTGATACGTATTGAAGCACATGGGCATTTCGTAGTAGATATTCACTATTTAGGTCGATTTTAATTTTTGTTTTTCTTTTCTTAAATATCCTTTCTTTTGTAGACGAAACACAGTTCAAACAGAACAATTCAAAAAATCACAAAAGAACCACTAAACCAACCGATTTCCGGTAAAAATCGGAAAATTTTATGCAAAATTGTTCCAAGAAAAAAAAAATTGAATATTATTGACTTGATATTACCAAACTAACCCGTTTGGAAATCACAGACTGAATGAAATAAATTTTGAAAATGTTGCCAAGAAAAACATTTTTTTTGCGGTCGAAATCAAGTAGGCTTTAATTTTTTTTTTTTTTGTTGCCAAGATATAGGCCAGATGGGAAAAATCATAAAAAATGTTAGCGAAGAGATTTTTGAAAAAAAAAAAATTTGCAGTCACTATCAAAATTGTTTGAAGAAACTTTTTGCATCAAACATTTTTTTTTACCGAAGAAAAAAGTCAAAAAAGTAGACTTTTACAAAAGTTCTAAATTTTCAATGGGTACTTATTGGGTTAAGGAAGGTTTGGTATCATTCAAACGGAATTTAAATGACCTTTCCACTGATGCCAAAATTTACATGAAGTAAGTTCAAATTTATGAGTAGATTAACTTTACTTTTGTGTAAATAATTTTGCCACTGACGTATCATTCCAAGTGACGCGCAGTTTGCGTACACTTATACTCACTCTCCATGACCACCGCACCTTGGTCATATTCGTAACTATCACCGCTACCGGACAGTTCCATGCGTCATCATGCGCTTACCGGCGGACAACAATACCGGCTCTTCTACATATTTATCCGGTTTCAGAATCATAGTCACTTCTGCTTTCCATTGACTAGGGACATACTTACTTAAGGCTGAACGCTGCATTAATTATATGTAATAGTTTTCGCATAGCTTTTTCAGATATCATAATTCTTTTAGTATTTGCCCTGTTATCAAGTCGTAAGCTTGTGATCTTTGTGCGTTCAAGTTATGCTTGATTTCGTTCTTTAACTCTTGTAGTGTTATATTTTCTATAGTCAAATCTTCTTCTGTAGTTTTCATAGGAAATGAAAGAAATGAAAAAAGATTTGCCTTTTCTTTGGAATTTTTCGCCCAAGACCCATTATCTTGCTTTATAGGTGGTGCTTGTTTCATTGGTTTTATTAAGCCTTTCACCGCCTTCCAAAGCGAGTAATCTGCGGTTTTATGGGCAGAGAGGCTGATGAGATATTTGCCAAAGGACTCGTTCTTAACTTTTTGTATTGGGACCTTTAGTTCATAGTGCATTATAGACTATTTTATTCTTAGGTGTTCGTATTATTTGCCAGATTTTTCGCGCTTTTCGCTTTCTTGTTAGAAGTTCATTTACTTCATTAGGGTAATTAATATCCACCCTGTTCTTTCTTTGGCAGGTAGGGGTGCTTTGCCGTGCTGCTCGCTGTATGTTTCTATTGAATAGCACAACTTCTTCTTCTAGTTGAAATGAGTTCTTTATGTTGGAGAAATATCTACAATCAAGTCTTACTATGCTTGACGTACCGGGAAAAGCTTAGGGTGATTCAATTGAACCTTCATCACAGCAAAGCAGCGTCAGCGATGATGACTAAATGTTTTGACGAGGATTCGTTTGACATAGCCCTGATACAGGAGCCTTGGATTTTTAGAGGAAAGATTAGAGGACTCCCACATAGCATAGCTGAATTGCACTATGAGCAAACCAGCGATAGAATTAGGTCCTGTATCCTGGTAAGGCACGGAGTTCAGGCATATAAATTGCCGGATCTGTGTGCCCCAGACCTAGCAGCAGTACGGGTAGGATCAGGTGCGGGAAGTTTTGTCATCGCATCTGCATACCTGCCGTACGATTCACCGGAACCTCCTCCGACAAGAGAGTTAGAGTCTTTCGTGAATGCATGCAGGAACAGGAACGAGGATCTAATAATTGGTTGTGATGCCAATGCACATAATACAGTGTGGGGCAGCACCAACGATAATTACAGAGGAGAAGCGCTATTCGAATTTGTAACATGCAAGGATCTAGCTATCTTAAACAGGGGAACAGAGCCAACCTTCGTGGATGTGAGGCGAAAGGAAGTGATTGATGTGACCCTGTGCAGTAGCAAGATAATTGAAAGGGTATCAAATTGGAGGGTAAAGGATCAGGGTACACTGTCGGATCACAGAGCCATCTCGTTTGATGTTCGTTATGGATCTAAAAGAAAGAGAGATCGGAAATACATCAGAATTCCGAAGAACACGGATAGGACAAAGTACCATGAAGTGTTGGAGGAAAAACTGAATGTAATGGCATTAGGAATACCGAAAAATACTTGGCATGTAGAATCACAGCTAAAGCATTTGCAATCAGCTGTTGAAGAGGCGTACCGAGTGTCTTGCACACCTACTCTAGTGGAAAAACAGGATCCTACGCCTTGGTGGTGTCGGGAGCTTGAAAAGCTAAAGAAGGCTATGAGGAAGGCCTTCAATCATGCCATGAGAAGGGGAGAACCCGAAGCATGGGATGAATACAAGGCGAAAAAGAAAGAGCTGAATGTTACTCTACGACGACGTAAAAGGGAGTCATGGAGGGACTTTTGCTCGAGTATGAGGAGCACATCTGAAGTCAGTAGACTACAAAAGATTGTCTCCAGAGACCCAGTTTCCAAGATCGGACTCATTCGTAATAGAGCGGGGGAGATAGTGGAAAATCTGGATCAGACAAACGAGGTCCTGATGGAAGTACACTTTCCAGGAAGCTATAAGTCAGATCGGCCCTGGGCTCCAAGGAAACAAGGAGCGAACAGGATGGATATGATGGAAGCAGAACGGATCGTGACACCAGAGGCGGTTAAGGGGCGATAGCAACTTTTTCACCCTTCAAAACCGCGGGACCAGATGGTATATTTCCAGGTCTAATGCAATGGGGAGTAGACGTAATTGCACCAAGGCTCAGGAATATATACGTTGCATGCCTAGCAATAGGCTACATCCCGATTACATGGAGGGAGGCAAAGGTGGTCTTCCTTCCAAAACCGGGAAAAAAGGATTACACCGAGGCAAAGTCCTTCAGACCAGTCAGCCTAACATCTTTTCTATTGAAAACAATGGAAAGGGTGGTGGTGGACTATATGGAGAGTACGGCGCTTAAGATGTATCCTCTGAATAGTAGACAACATGCCTATAGGGCAGGTATGTCTACAGAAACAGCGCTACATCAAGTAGTACGCGCTGCGGAGGAAGAGCTAAATACCGGGGGTATTGCGATGACCACTATAATGGACATTGAAGGTGCCTTCGATAAGATATGCTTTGAAAGTCTGAAACAAGCCTTGGAAAAACGTAGAGTTAACCCACTAGTGGTAAGATGGGTGGACAATATGTTGAATACAAGAGCGATAAATATCCAGACGGGAACCTCAAAACTCCGAGGAAGAGTCAGCAGAGGTTGCCCACAGGGAGGTGTTCTTTCACCTACACTATGGAATATCACTGTGGACTCTCTTCTCGATAGACTTGAGGCAACTGGCATTCACACAGTGGGATATGCCGACGACATAGCAATAATGGCAAGAGGCAAATTCATAGACGTCACAGCGGATATCATGAGGAATGCACTCAAAGTGGTTGAGCGGTGGTGTCTGGAACAAGGACTCTCTATTAATGCGGAGAAAACAGATTTAATAATCTTCACTAGGAAGAGGAAAAATCTGGAATTTCAGCCCTTAACACTTTTCGGATCTGAACTAACAACGACCAAGAAGGTTAAGTATCTGGGAGTATACCTAGATATTGGACTTACTTGGAATCACCATGTTGAGGAGAAGGTACGGAAGGCAAAAAGGGTGCTACATCAGTGCAAACGTGTGTGTGGACAGAGGTGGGGATTCTCTCCTAGGTCAGCATACTGGATGTATACGATGATTACTAGACCCATTATCACATACGCTTCGGTTGTATGGTGGGCAAAAGCCTCCCAGAAGACTGCTAAGAAGCACCTGGATAGGGTCCAGCGTTTAGCATGTATAGGAATTACAGGTGCAATACGCACAACACCAACATGCGCATTGGAAGTGATCTTAGGGATTTTACCGCTAGACTTATTTATTAAGAAAACAGCGGCCCTAACAGAACTTCGTCTGCATCGGGATGCGAAATGGCACAATAGTGGTACCATCTATGGACATAGGAAGATCCTGGAGCTTGTCAAAAATGAGATTAGGGAACTGAACATGCCTATGGATGGTGAAATGGTGAAATCGTGATTTTCACAGATGGATCCATGATGGATGGCGGAGCGGGGCCGGAATCTTTTCAGAAGATCTGGAAC
Organism: Cheilosia scutellata; assembly: GCA_955612985.1. Lineage (NCBI taxonomy): Eukaryota > Metazoa > Arthropoda > Insecta > Diptera > Syrphidae > Cheilosia > Cheilosia scutellata. The sequence goes on along the minus strand of OY015314.1, from coordinate 23,534,524 downwards.
TAGCCCGTCATATTAGCCTCGGGCAACACACTTCAGTATACCAGGCAGAGATGATTGCTTTGCTGCATGCGTTGGATTACTTGCTTGAGAGTCAGGTGGAAGGAAGAAATATCCTAATAGCACTGGACAACCAGGCGGTGATTAGATGCATGGGACAGACAACCATCACAACATCACTGGCACTGGAATGTGTACTCAAGCTCAACAAGTGTTCGTCTAAAAACCAGGTAACACTGACTTGGGTACGAGGACACATAGGGATCGACGGCAACGAAAAGGCGGACTCCCTTGCAAAACAGGGGTCAACTGAAAAGTTGCTGGGACCAGAACCATTCTCTTCAATTGGTAGAGGAATGGTATAGAACAGCTGATTCACAAATGGATCACGGCAGAACACTTGAGAAGGTGGTCAACCGTGGAACAATGTAGACAAGCTAAAATGGCAATACAATGGCCAACCTGCTCCACTCAGAGAAAGGTTCTAAGCATGAGTCGAGGAACAGTGAAATGGGTGGTGGCGTTAACTATAGGTCATGGTAATTTCGGGTATCATTTAAGGAAGATGGGCCTTATAGAGGATGATACTTGAAGCTATGCCTGGAGGAATCTGAGACAGCGGCACATTATATTGTGTCAATGTCCAGCTTTGGCTGGCAGAAGAATGAGGATCTTGGGACAACATTGGGTCGAGACCCATTGGATGAAACAGATCTCACATAAACAGATGCTAGCGTTAACACTAGGAATCGAACTCAGGGAAGAACTCTGGAGAAATCCAGAGAGTCTCTCTGGGTAAGGTTATTAGTGGTAGGGAGACGAAAAGAGACCCGACAATGGTGGTCTGGTTCGAATATCTCTCGAAAATTTATATATACTATGCTTTTTCTTTTATGTAATATAAATTAATATTCTTAGATTTTGTGTTGTCAATAAATGTATTTAAAATAACCTCTGCGTAAAATAATCTCAGCTAATAGGTTATCGGCTCATTTAACGCGAAGATCAATTGACACACACGCGATCTATCTGAAAAAAAAAATCAAAAGGCGAAAAAATGTCTTACGTAAACTTCGACCGACTGGACGGCAGTAATTATGATTCCTGGTGTATTCATATGAAGAGCGTCCTAATCAATCAGGAGCTATGGGGATACGCAAATGGAACCCAGACTAAGTCGGCAGCAAATGCGTATGAATGGATTGCGAAGGATGAAAAGGCGCAGGCATCAATTCTTTTACATATTAGTGCAAGCCAACTAATTCACGTGACGAATTGCTCTACGTCAGCTTTAACCTGGAAACGTCTTACAGAACCTTCACAAAAGGTTTCTCCATTCAAACAACTTAAACAAAGTTCTTAAAGTTCAACGACGGAACCAAAATGCGAGATCACGTTCAAGAATTGACCAACATAATCGAGAAGCTTTCATCTCTCGGTGTCGTAATTACAGAAGATTTGATCACACCAAAAACATAAATGTAAAAAAAAGAGCCAAGTTCTGTTATATACATTTCACTGTATTCGATTTCGATTTCAAAATTTTCGGAATTGAGACAAAGTGAAATTGTGATTTCGAAAAAATTTCGGAGTTTCCGAATCGCTCGAAATGCAGAACACTGAAAACGAATTCTCTCGATTTGCAATTTCGATTTCACTCGATTTCTGGAACCTAGCTGTATATAACAGAACTTGGCTCTTTTTTTACATTTATGTTTTTGGTGTGATTTCACTACTTTTTGCGACGTTTTTCTTTATTCGATTTCACAAACAACGTTGAACGTCTTTATTTGTTAATATAAACAGACACTGGGCTACCACTACCGTCACTTTCGTTTTCTTTCTAATACATTATTCATTAAAATTTCAATCAGCAGGTAGATTAATATCTATTCATATTTTAAGTGGGCAGATTCCACGCCCCTTAAATGGAAAATTTTTAATTTTTGATATTTCTCGAATAATGCAAGTCCAAATTTCATAACTTAGCTGTAGCTTAGCGGTAGTATCTATGAATTTAAGCGCAAGGGTTTTACCAACATTTCGAAAGCAACACTCGATTTAGGGTGAGGTAAAATTGCTTCCGTCAATCTTGAAGAAATATATTCAGCCCTATCGAGGTATCCGTTCGGAACGGAATTTTTTTCGATTTGTAGGAAATCTGAGAAATTTTATTCGAGATATCCGTTCCGAAAAATTCTCCGATGACATGCAAGCGTCGCCGCATTGCGATATGCCGCGTACGTCATCAACCTTTGACAGCTACACGGGACATTTCTTCCGAAGTTCTCCGAAAACCAATTGCTGCGGAATATTTTGCAATTATGGAAATGTCAAATGAACGCATTTATATACGAGTACACTTCATTTATTTGGTTTCGAAATGGATATTTCGAACGCAAATTCGTTTCAGATTTTCTTCCGAACGGATACCTCTATAGGGCTTACTCACTCACTTACATAATGTTGAAACCTAATTACCTAATTATGTTGTAGTTTTCTCAGTTACCTACGTAGATATATTATGCACAACCTAAATTTCACGACGCGAACGAAGTTGCGGTCACATCTAGGTACCTATCTTAAAATAAAAACACATACCTAAGTAACAAAATCTAGGGCTTTGAAGTTAACCTATCCTAAGTTTAAAAAATCAAATAAAAGTAAGTAATTTCAAAACAACTTTATCCACATGTTTCTATTAACTTTCCCCCCAGCTGAAAGTTAATAAAACTTTTCATCTTCCCCCATACCTACAAGAAATGGTCATTCGTATCAACTAATATTTATGCAGTCAATAATAATGTCCTACTTTTTCAAATAAAGTCCAATTCAGGCCGCTCAATGAAAATCAGCTCGCTGTGAAAATATTCTTCTAAGAAGCAATCAAATTAGTTTCCATTCGTGTAAATTAAATGGAAATAAATGAATATCAATATCCGCTTTTGGATTACAAATTGGTAATACTTCTCTCATTTCTGTTGTTGTGGGCTGTGGCTGTGGCACACTTCAATATTTCAATACGTACTCATGTAACGATTTATTTCCCCGCTTTCGCATGATAATACCTACTCAGACTCACCTCTTTATAAATTGTGAATCCATCAGTTATGCCCAAGCTAAATAAACACAATCCGCTGAGGCACTGTATAAATGCTTCCAGTTCGAACACGCTGATGTGTTCGATGGTGATTTCGGCCAATTTGTAAAAGCGTACAAAAGAAATATAAACCGAAACCGCTGAACTCATATACAAAAATTCTGAAAATAAAATCGAATAATTTTGTTTTTTTTTTTTTTTCAAATTAATTTCTTTGGCGCGAAATTCTAGGGTATGTATGATTAATTATTATTATTGGCGAAGTATTAACGATGAGTAGATTATTGAAGTTAAAGAAAAAAATACACACTTACCAACAGCGCTTTTCACTTCGATTATCCTGTGGAAGGTCATTAGAGTGAGTGTTAGAAAAATAGCCAAGCTGGCATTCCACTTCGTCTCTGGGCCGGATAATAAAATAAGCGTTGACGGCTTTGGCAGGATGCTATTATCCCCCACCTCTGAGTTAGTGAAATTATTCTTGTCACCACCCTCGGCACTTGAGCTATTAACTGCTGCGAAGAATTGTTGACTCAGCGGGAGGCACGCTCTTGCCAACTCCAACGAGTTGATGACCAGCAGAGATACAGCAATTGCTGAGCGTAGATTATGAAATGTAAATAATGTTCTGTAGCACCTGTAATAAATGGAGGGTGTAAATTTATTAAGGGAGGTTTCAAGCAAATATTAAAATGCATAGAAATATGAATACGTAGGTAGAGTGATAGGGGGAGTAGGGGATGGTGTAAACGCGGGGCAAGTGTAAACAAATCATACTGCTTCTATCCAATACTATGTAGCAATAAATATTATTTGGTAACACTTACGAAATATGAACACGAATACACTATGTAATAACCGTGAAGCTGCGAAATCAGTCTGACATTTTGTTCAAATGAGAAGGTTTTTGCTATCTCAAAGTAAAATTTGGAAAAAATTTTAAGTTCTGAATTTCAAGAAAATTGTTTAACTATTTTAAAGTGTAAGTGTATATTTTTGTAGCTGCAATATAGAAGTTTTGTATTATTATGGTAAGTTTTCGTTTGATTAACCAATTTTTTTACGAGACAATGTTTTGCTCCTAAAGACCGACTGGGGCAGGTGTAAACGACGAAAATTAATTAGTCTTGGTCAATGCTGACCACAAGGGGCGGCCAATTTATTACGTTGGAAAAACAATTCAACTACATAGCCGATTAGAATTGGACATAACATTTGAAAGTCTGCATCTAAGACCATAAACGTCTGCATCTAAGACCATAAACTTCATTATTTTTTTTTTTTTTTTATTATATCTATTGTATCGCGAAGCGATATAACATTCTTCCCAGTCGAGCAATACAACCCGGGACATCTCGTTCTGCTTCTAGATACGTCTTCAACACCGATTTGAATAATTTTGTATGGTGTTTATATCTACCCCATATGAATCATAAATTTGTTTACACTTACCCCATGAGTGGGGCACATATAAACGATATTACCTTTTTTTTAAAAGCCTAAAATTACTACATTGTTTCTGACATGTCTCCAAACAATTAATTCAAATTGAAGGCCAATGGTTCAAAGTTAAATTGTGTTGGATACATTTTGACAGTAAATGCACCAATTATATAGTGGAAGGAATTTTTTCAAAATCGTTTACACCATCCCCTACTCCCCCTACTGAAATTATGCGGGAGCTGTTTGTGCCCATGTTTGTCAGACAATTACGGCACGAACCTAAAATCCAAATATGTACATAAATATCAGTTGAAAAATCTGCATAACATGAACCCTACTTCCAACCATAGACACTTACTCATAACAACATCAATCTATTCTTCTCAATACCTAAATCTTGTAAGGCGTATATGTTCAAGGGACTATCTCTGGAACTACTCGGCTGATTTTAAAAATTCTTTCAGTGTTGTAATGGTAATACTATATAGGTTACTTAAGGTGGGCGGGGGAGGCCTAAATGTGACAACCTACATACAAAAAAAAACATTGGAAACGCTTTCCTCGAAAATTCGAAAAGTAATCCGTCGATTGAGCTGAAACGTATCCAATATATTTGCTATATGAAGTGGGAGTTACACGTAACTCTAAATTTTTCAAGTTTTCCTATAGATTTCGCGGAATACCCAAATATCAAAATTACACATGGGCCTTGCCAATAATCATGTTTAACCTTCATCATAAATATTTTGACGGTCACAATCGATAATTTTATATGGGCCAATTGTATATTCCTAGCACTTTTCATTCTAGCGCTGTAAATCTCACTTTTAGCACTGTGTTTAATTTATATTTTCAAGCATATAGCATTTAATTATTACTATAAATAAGTTTTGCTGTTAATTTTAGTTAATTATTTAAAATTAAAATGTTGTTTCAGTATTTTGTACATCAAGAATGTACAAACAGTGGCCGCGTTCCATTGATCGCTAGATGACTATAGCGGCATGCCAAACTCCATATAAAAAAACTGACATTTTAGCATTTGCACAAGAGCTCTAGCACATATGCTGAAATATCATAGCACATATCGGAAATATAACCGCTATATTTGAAAAACAAGTAAATAAGGGTATTCATGCAACGTCGTAAGTTTACCATTTGCGTAAAATTGTAAGTTTACGACAAACGTTTCATGAACGCCCCAATTTGCTGTTTGTGGTAAATGGTGGTAAACCAATCAGCTGTTACACATGAGAAGGAACGAACGAATTGATAAAATGCGAACAAACCACTTTTGATGCAATTATAAAGAGAAAATTGCACATTTTACTATTCCAATTGTAGGATAATTAGTTAGTCCATCAAATTGTATTAAGAAAACGAGTATTAAAAGGGTTTAAATAACGAAATTTACAATTCCAATCTTTTTGCCGCGAACGAAAACTACCTTTGTTTGGAAATGAAAATTTCGATATTTAATCTCTTTTAAAACTTGTTTTCTTAATACAATTTGATGGACTAACTAATTATCCTACAATTGGAATAGTAAAATTCGCAATTTCTATTTATAAATGCATCAAAAGTATTATAAATGCATGCAAAGTAATTTTTTTCTGATTTGGCGCCTTTATTTCAAATGTGAAATGTCACAATAACCTCGTCGTAAGTTTACCATCTCGGTTTTCCACACAAATTCGCGTAGTAAGTTTACCATCTCGTCGTAAATGATTTTCCATACAAATTTTGACAGTTCATTTACCACGTCGTAAACTTACGACGTTTACGACGAGTTTACGACGTTGCATGAATACCCCTAATGTATTATCAAAGGCCTGGCTGATGGAGTGTTCCCAGATTGAGGGGAAAATCGCAATTTTTTGCCGATTTTTTAAGACGAAAGGAAATAAAAAGGCGAGAGGGATAAAAACGGGGAAAAAATCCAAAAAGGGGAAAAATCTTAAAATCCTATCAAAAACAGTTTGTAAGAAAATCTTCTAGAATGAATAAATGTTAACAACCTACAAAAAACAACCATGCTCAAGAAATGTGACCATTCAACACCCCATTTAATTTTTTGTTTGGTTTCTGAATGCATTCATTCTTTTAACATTTAATAAAACTATTACCATGGCCATACATCAGTGATTTTACATGTAGGAAAAATTCCCTACATGTAGGGATTTTCGTAACAAAAAGGGGAAAAAAGGACAGATTTTTCATATCAGCCCAAATGTAGGAATTTTTTTATAAAAACTCTCTCCTAACAGCCCTATTATGGCTATCAAATATCAATTAGTTGATACTTGATAAGATCTATCAATTCATTGATAGTTTGGTATTATGAGTATCAATTGATAGATTTTACCTCATTGTGAATACTTATCGAAATTTCATTGAGAATGGGTTCTGTTTTGACGTTTGACGTTTCTGATTTGTAGTTGGTTTTTGTTGTATGGCTGACTACTAGTTTTGGTTAAATATTTTGTTGTTTTTTGTAAACAAAAGTTGTTTTTTTCGCAAATCAAAAGAACGAACAACACACACACATGCTAAAGTTATTCCCAACGCTCAGTTAATAGTTTCCTTATTGAGTAAATAATTTTAAAATCGCTGCTACTCCTGGTTTGAGTACATTTGGGATGTCTACCGAAGACATTTCGCTCTAAAGTCGTTATTTAACAATAAAAACGAGGATATACATTTTTTAATTTGATGCACCGAATATTTGATACGTATCAACGAGAAATTTGTGGTTGATAGAAAATTTGATGAATATCAAATTTTTTGATAACCGTAATACCAAGTTTATCGATAAAACTATTCACAATAGATCTTAAATCTAATACAATTCACAATTCATCAAAAATGTTGATAGGTTGATAACCATAATACCGATTCATTCATTTTGTTGATACGTATCAATTATTATCAAATATCGTGTTGATATTTGATAGCCATAATAGGGCTGTAAGTCTCACCACTATGTATTTCAATTTCATTTGGAACTAAACAGAATGTTGGACAATGTAAATGGCTTATGGAATATTCTCAATTTCGCAGTAATTTAAGCGTATGCGTCTATGCGAATTCGAATGCGAAACCGTTTATATGAGAGTAAAAGTGAATGGATTTGAGAGAAAATTCTAAAGCCAATTTTTTCGTTTCTTTTCAATTTCGTTAGTTTAGTGCTATTTTTTTTTTAAATATATAGTGAGCGTCAAAAGTAAGTGAATACACTGGTCAACAAAATTTTTGTAACAAGAAAAGTGCTTAGTAATTTTGAATTACCCGCCTACACTCAGCTTACCGCCATATTTATTTTTTTTCCATCAGGTCTGGTTTTCATGTTACAGCTACTTCCCACAAAACTGAAAAAAAACCGTTTTTGCTTCATTGTCGGCATTCTAAAGTTATGTTTCATTTGAAGAGCGTAGTGTGTTTTTCTGTTTTCTGTGTTAAGTGATTCTTAAATAATGTCAAGAAAGTGTCAAAATGATCCCGACAAGTTTTGCTGGCATTTGTGGCGGCATTACTTTTAAAACTCAGCGAAGGAATTTGACACCATTACACTCACCGAAAAAAATGTTTAAATGCTTTTATTGTAAAACCATCTATTTACAATTTAAATAGCAAATTTGGTTAATTTACTATTTTAATTGCAATTTTTTTTGTTTTACTATTTTATTTTTTTTTTAATTTGTGTTTTTATGTTTTTTTATCGTGCTGGGGAACCGCGAGGGTATTTCCTGCATTGTGACATCAGAATCGAAGCTTTCCAAACAAAAGAAGTCGGGATACAGTTCTTCACAAAATGGATACGACCAAGTTGGCATTGAGGGACCTATCCATCGGCCAGGCGATACATACCGATTTACCCCCGTGTCATAAAACTTCAGGAAATGTGGCCTCCCACAACAGATAGTAAAACAAAATTCAAAATTCAATTTTACAATTGAAAATAGTAAAAAAAAAATAAGCGAAATTTACTATTAAATTGTAATGACTATAGTTACAATTAAAATTGTAAATTTTACGCAGAAAATTGTAAATATTAAAATTTTTTCTGTGAGTGTAGTAACTAAGCTATATAAACAGTATTTCCATCGGACAACAAGACAAAGCAGGGGTTCCACACATCTGTTGTGTTACATTTATGTGTGTCTTCGTACTGGATGGGCGAGAAGATCTCGATCTATGCCTTTTGAAATACCTATTTGGGCGCCGTTACCGATGAACACGGTGAAGGATTCCACCAAGATATTTATACCATAGAAAAGCGGTACCAGGGCAAGTGGAGTCAACGTATGCTAGCGGATTACTGTTGGATATTAAAACGAGATGTCCCTGAAGCAAAATATAGAAGAAAATCATAAAGCTACATTTATAATTATGTTACAGTTTAGTGAAATAACTTAGTTTTGGTGCTTAAAACTAGACATTTCTAAAATTCAATAAAATCTAAATTACAAAAAAACTATTCGTATTGGAATCATTCTAATTTTATTTCTATTATCCTTATAACTGTCCTAAACATAACCAGACAAAAGTTTTCATGTTACATGCAAAAAGTGTTTTTTTGTTGACCAGTGATATCAATGCTGTTTTCATATGTTTTTGGATTTTGAAAACAATTTTGTTTAAATATCTACCTATAAAAATTGTCGGCATACTGTAAAGAGTAAATAAGTTTTGTTATTGTTATTTCGATATCAAACTATTTACAAATTATAGCTTTTTTAGACCTGTTTCCAGACCCCAAAGAAAACTCAAAGGAGCATCTGTGTTCACTGTTCATGTAAATTGAAAATGCAATACAATGCAGCAGACGCTATTCAACATTTGCTCGATAGGATGAAAATGGATTCAGAATGTACAGAAAATCACTTTTAAAAAATTACATCTAGAGAAGTGTATGATCATCATAAATAGTTGTAGGATCATCATTATGTAGCTAGCTATAAGCCTTAACTTATATGAAAAGTCTGCTATAAACTTCGTATAATAAATAAATTTATAAAAGCAAAAAAATCAAGCATTTTTTATTAAACAATTTTCGGTAAAACTTCGAGTAGCTTACATTAGGAAGAAGAACCATCGTAGTGGAAACTTAAGACAACTGTAGGGAAAAGTAGGGAATTTTAAATGCTGCTGTAGGGATTTTATAAAAAATCATGTAATATCACTGCCATACATTCCTTACCATGAACGTCGTGTACAGAAAGACAGATAGATTTTGAGTGAGTAGAAAGGTAGATGGTACAGAGAATGGACCACAAATCCACTTTCAGAAATAATTTTCACATGGGCATGGCGCATGATTATGAAGGTTATTTCCCGAAACCATATCGCTTTTGATACAAATCTTAATTTGGTATTTGCATTGGTAGAGTGAGGATGTAAAAAGCGGGCGTTCACTTCGACTTTACCATACACTTTTTGTATTTTCGATTTCATTATTCCTGTACCTGCCAAATTTTATTTCATTGCAATGAGGCCTTGTTTTTGTGTGTAGCCAAGTCGTTCATGTAAATGAAAGTCATGCCCGTGTAATAAAAGTCGTTTCGGGCGGACAGGTCGATTTAAAGTGAGTAGAAAAGAGAAGGGACTTTCAGTGTAATATACGCATCTTTTCTCAACTAACCTAAAAATCTACCCGTCTTGATCGACACGACTTTTATGGGAAGGCATGTGTGGCTCGTATGAATAAAATGTAGCAATTGCTTTTACTCAGACTAAATATCAAAATCGAAGCAATTGCTAAGCTTCGTATGAATAAAAACTGATTTGAGTTAACTCCAACTTTTGACATCTTCGAAAAGCGGCGCCACCGACCTTTTACTCAGATTGGTATGAATAAAACGTGGAAGACAAAGCAATTTCTACGAAAATTCCGAGTCTGCTATTTTGTTGACTCAGAGCATTTGCTAAATATTTTGCGCGCACATTTTTTTGCAAAAACAGTCTAGCCTTGTGAGTTGCAGTGTTTTTTTTTTTTAAATACATGGTTAAAATAATGTTTGCTTGTGAAAGAAACAAAAATGGATGCGATAAGTTGGCACATTTTACCTATTGTTGGTAACGTTCGTGAAAAAAAAAAAAAAAAAAAAAAAAAAACAGTATAAGCTAAGAAGAATTACGAAGGTTACGATAACAACTTTCAGCAACTGTATCGTTTCAAGCGTCGAAATGTGGATTACTTTTAGAAGAAAATCTGGAGACGCGGGGTGGTTTCAAATATCCAGAAAATTAAATCTTTCCTACTGCTTCTGACGTTTGCACTAATACCACTATTTGATCACTATTGGAGATAAAAGTAGATGGAAATTCCTCATCGTCAGCTGCAGAGCAATTAATTTGTAATCGAATATAGGTTATGCACTTATGCGTACCAGTAAGCTCTTCCAAATACTCTTCTTCATCACCTCTCAGGCCAAAGATTTAACTTTTTTTTTTGTATTTATGTGTATTTTTTTTTTATTAAATTACTTTATCATTTGTTTATTTTTCCTCAAAAATTGTTTTTCTAATTCTAAAATTCAAATTCAAATTTTGACAGAAACTGCAAGGGAAGGACACATGCGGTGAAGTAAATGATTTGTTCGAATTTTCTAACTTACTTTAGCAAAGTAAGTTTTTATTCACACCGATTCAAAGCAATTGCTAAGTGCTTTTACTTTGCTACCACCTTTTACTCAAAGCAAATGCTAGTTTTTATTCATACGACCCAGTGTGTCCTTGCACTATGTCTAAATTCAAAATATTACGCGAATTTCTATACAACGACGGAACAACTTAAAATAAATAATAATATAAAATAATTCTCATATCTCATTCTATTTTGGATTTTGAAATGAAGGAAGAACCAACAAAAAAAATACAAAAATCTCAAGCAATTGGAAGCAAACAAAAAAAATCATGTTGGTGTTAAAAAAGAGGATTTCTTTTCTTAAAACCTGGGAACCCTGGGCCGAGCTTTGATTGATACCCTTCTCTGCATACAAGCCAAGGAAAATATTAGGCATGTGAGTGAGTACACAACTAACTTATTTTCTGTGGTTATTCTAGGCGCAAGCAGATGTGACATGACGGACGGAGGTGAATCATTATCACAGAAGAGGATGTATGATTCTGAAACACGTAATTAATTGGATTCGAGTTTCCTATTAATTTATTTCGTGCGTGCCAGTCAGTCGGTCTCATATTGTCGACATTACTCATCCTATAAAAAAGTGTAATTGGAAATATTTATTTTGTCGCTGAAAGTAACTTTTTAAACATGTTAACAGTAAATTTAAAATATATATCCATAGGTAAAAGTTTTCCAAAAGTATAATTTCATCCGATGAATTATTGCAATTGCGAAACTAATGTGAACATTTTTTTTATATTTTTGTCATGGGAAATATATGCCACATTTATGTGTAATTAAGGATGAATACTAGCCCTAAAAGTGCACATCCAATTAATTGTCAAATATGTTTAAAGTAGTGTATTGCTAGCTCCCATTCTTTGTAAGCAGAGAAAATCTGTATTGAGTTCTGGTTTTTTAAATGTCATATCCTTGTATTGCCATTTATCATAAAAGTACTACATCGTATTACAGATGATTTTTTAGCCTCTCAACAAAAGACTGATTTTTGAAAAACCGAGGATAATCTATATTCAATACCCAGTTTCTGCCAGTGGACTGTAAATTACATTAATTAGGTAACTAAAGTATGAACTTTTGTTTTATTTTTTAATATTATAGATAATATTTATTTTCATTTTCTCAAAATCGTTATTTTCTTTTTTCTATACATGAAAACTTGTTTGGCTAAAGTAAAGTAATCACTCCCCTAGTTTATTTCGGTTTTTATGACGTGTTTAAGATGTAGGGAGTAGTCGATAACACGATACAACGCATTCAAAATATTATTTAAATAATTGTGACTAGCCGCTCAGGAAAAATTAAGTGATTTATTGACGGCGAAGCACATAATCGGGTTGACTGACTTTGTTAATAAACAGAATAGCCGCTATTGGAGCATCGAAAACCCTATTTTAATACACTAATGCCCAGTTGCATAGTCAGAGCTTAAACTCTCGTTTTGGTTTAAACCTTCGTTCAACAAATTTTCGGTTTGATTGTGTTCGTTTAAACCCAAAGTGGAGTTCAACTCTCGGTTTAAGTTAAACGCCTGCATTCTGCCGTTTAAACTTTCGTCTCGCATTTTGAGGTTTATTTTGACAACTGCCATTTCATACAGAGAGATGAGAGAGAGAATAAAAGAGATAAATTGTCTGGCTGCTCCACTTCTTGAATTTATATGAGTGAAAACTAGAGTTATGATTAGTTTCAGCATTACTGCGGTAAACCCACTGTTAAAAAATGTCATCAGAAAATTTCAAAAGATTTCCAAACAATATACTTTTCAAGGAAAAACCCTTTTTTTTTTCAAGTGATTTTAGCCCAAACATAATGTAGACAAGCGTAAATTGTATTGTAGCTTTTTCAATATCTACAAATTAATTATTTTAGTATGTGAAAATGACGATTATTTTTTTGTAATGCTACTAGTGATTTCTTTAGATTCTTGGCAAACAAAATATATCTATACATACTTAAATCTTTCACATATTCTTTTGGCTGAAACAAACACTCCGATTTTGAACACACTTCTCGAGACAACGCATGTAAAATTTAACTTGTTCAGTTAAGTTCAGTTCATACCATTTTTGTATACAGATCTAGATTACATTTTTGTTTTAAAAAAGTATTACCAGACAATGACCTTAATTAGAGGCTCATAAAATACTTTCAATATTCATTATCATTACTGGCGACGGGTGATCGGATGTGGTAAAAACCTAGCGAGTGAAAAGAAGCAGTACCTATGATCGCAACCGTCCAAATGCCCACTACCAAAAACTACATATTATTATTATTGAAAAAAAAAAATTACTGCAATAATTAATTGGTGAAAAGTATATGACAGTTCAAACATGTATCAAAAATAAATCAATTCACTTCGTTAAAACAAAAATACATAATGTACCTAATCATATTGCACACATGCGTATGATGCTAGATGCAATGCTGTAAGTGCAAAGGTATTAGTACACGGTATGTAGCACGCCACATATATATGTGGCTCTGACGTAATTTTGAAGTCAACGTATGGAGCCAATGGCCTCATACGTATGAGGCACTCGTGACACATACGCATTGTGTGGCCTTTCGACATTCCGTGTACTGCCCTAGCCCATACGATTTGTACCAATACGCTACATAATGTCGAGTGGTTACCTGCACGGTTCGTATGTATTTTTCAATGTAATTTCAGCATTTGGAAACGGCTTTGCGCGCGCACACACGCACGCCCACACGAATGGCTAGAGCTGGATAGATCTACGAAACAAACAACCCTTATTCGTATATTGCTAAATCTTAATTTTTGCAACACAACTTTTTTTTTGACAATATTAATTTATTCAAATAGCACACGGGCTATCCCACTTCTGATAATAGGGACCATTAAAATAAAAACCATCTCTCTAAAAATTGCCGCACGAATTCTGTGGCGCATCGATAGCTCGCGACTGCTCCTCTGGATCGACTGACGATCCGATTCCGAGCTCTCACAGATTTCAGCTCAGTCAATATCCTTGTGAGTGAGAGTGAGTTGCACTCACCACTCCACATGCAAATGCAACTATTCATGCAATTAGTCACAATAATATCCTCTAGAATCTAGACCCGAGTTTCCCAAAGTGTGCTCCGCGGAGCACTTGGTGCTCGGCCATGAAAACTCAAATGGTCCGCGGAAAGATGGGAACAAATATGAAAATTCCATCAGATTACCTAATTTTGTGCTTCTGAAACTTTTTCATTTCGTTCTCAGCAATGAAACGAATCAATGGCGTTGATAGTGAAAAGATTTGGTTGTTCTATGAAACTTGTTTTCGGGGAAATACAAGTTTCTAAAAAGACCGGAACCCGGAAGTTTTGAGAACCACAAAAAAGGAGATTGGACGCAAAACTACTCCAAAGAAAGATTTACCGGACAAGTAGAGCCAATCCATTTTTGATGCCATACAAATTAGGGAGATTGTTTCACCTAAACTCCATCAAGAACTCACGGCCAGGGCTGTTAGTGTCTGTGGTGCATTCTCTTGGTTCGGTGGTGGTTCATTAGTGTATAAGGTTCGACCCTTGATCAAAACGCTTATAAAAGCAAATTAAAGAAAACCCTTTTTTTCATACATGCCAGTAACATATGACTTTTAACACCACAACGATCCTTACTATACTCCGCGGAGAGTGAAGCAATAGCTTACAGATAACAAAATTAATGTTTTGGATTGAGCCGCGCAAAGCTCCGACCTGAACCCAATCGAAAGAGCATTAAAAGCCAAAAAAATCAAGAAATTCTGAAGAACTTTTCGAAAACATTAAGGAGGTCTGGAAACTGGAACTATTAGGCTACGTCCATAGTGAACCAGCTTCTCGCTTACCAGCTTTTACCGGAATGCATTTTTAATTCTTGTTGACGCCGGTAACCAGCTTTCTAGGGTGAGAAAGCGAGAAGCTGGTTTCACTATGGACGTAGCCTTAGGATGCCCGATGGGCGAAGACTCTAACTGTCTAACTGTAGTGCAAAATAGTTAAATAGATATACCTCAACAGTTTTATTGTAATGCTCTGTATACACAATATTTATGCATTATTCATATCAATGTTACAAATTCTAAAAACTTCAGATTCCAATTCAAAGACTGTCGAAAAAGCTATATATACCCGGTTTTGCTCGTTCACAAGAATGGTATTGCTGGCATTTCTTTTCAGCCTAAACCTGAAATACAGCAATACGCACAAAACAAAAAAGAATAATGAAAATCGGCCCAGCGGTTATGGAGATATAACGCCATCGAGTTTCACCCCATAGAAGAGATATTTTTTTTGTTTTGTATGGGCAGTGCTCCGCCCCTATGTCCGATTTTGACCAATCTTCTTTTTGAGATCAATCTGGGGTTTTTGAGATATACGATTTTGAATGTTTCTTTTGTATGGGCGGTGCCCCTTTGTCCAATTTTGACAAAACTTCACAGAAACCATACATGGACCAACACCAAAGATGTCTGAAAGTTTGGTTATAATCGGTATATGCGTTAAGGCGTGAATCGACGAAAAACATTTTAAGGCTCAATTTATAGATTTTGGTACACCTAATTGTTTTTAAATTTGAAATTTTTTTCAAAGAAGGGAGAGGGGGCGTTTTCAATTTAAAATCCCAGTAGCAAATTTGTCACGCGCCTGTGCTTAGTTGCAGCGCCTAGGTAGACAAAGTCTTTCACTAGGTATACCTCAAAATTATAGCTGTCCATTGTCACGTTCTGTCCAAGGCGCCGATGTTGAATGTCCTTTCTTGTGGACAGCATATATTTCGTTTTGCTTTCATTCACCGCGAGTCCCATTTTTGCCGCTTCTGACTCAATACTCACAAATGCACCACTGTTCTACCGATTATGTCAATGTCATCGGCGTATGCGAGTAATTGCACAGACTTTTGAAAGATTGTACCTCCGGGGTTGGCTTGTGAGTATGATGTTAAAGAAATCACATGACAGCGCGTCACCTTGTCTAAGACCTTTTCTGACATCAAACGGTTCGGTGGTGTTCAGGCGCGTGGTGGGAACAAATTTGCCTCTCCCTTCTTTGAAAAAAATTTCAATTTTAAAAAGAATTATACCAAAATATTTTATAAACTCTAATTTTATTGCAAAATATGTATACATAAACTAGCGGACCCGGCAAACGTTGTTTTACCTGCTCGTCCAATTCCATTGTCCGTCAATTGGTTTGCGGTCGTTTTATTTAATCGATGTGTCTGGACTGATTCTGTACTCCGTTCCGGGTGCTTCGACCGATATTTCCTCAGACGTGTGCGGTGTGCCCTCGAATTGTATTGTCTAGATATATTTGTTCCCATGGCTGTCGAAGAATAGCGTTTGAAATGTAAATTTTTTATGAGAGGTGTCACGCCCTTTTGTCCAATCCCGCCAGGTTTTGTAAAATGCTTCAATCAAGCAATGTTTAGATAAAGTGATTTAAATAACTTTGTTATAAGGGTGGTCCCATGGCCCGTTTTCCAATCCAATGCACATCAATGTATACAATTTTTCAACTTTAGCTCCCATGGTTGTCGAGAAATAGCCTTTAAAATATATATTTGTTGTATACGGGAGCTACAACGCCCCTTTGTCCAATTTTGAGCATACTTTCACAGAAACACCTTTGGGCCAGTAACAAATATTTTCTTAAAATTTGATATACGATTATTTTGGTTTTTTTATGGGAGGTGCCAGCCTTTTTGTGGATAAATCCACCGCGAATTTGTCGGTTATATTTGAACTTCAGTCAATTATTTTGAAAATCTCATGAACTTCAATGGGTAACAATATATGCAGTACAAAAATGAGAAATAATTTTAAAATAAGAAAAACCAGTCAAGTGCAAGTGTCACTCGCGCACCGAAGGTTCCGTACGTTAGTTCATAATAATATGCATGCATAGTTAAGGTATTGTTCCCTAACGTCGGTCGGTCGTCGTCACTCGTCAGTTTCGACCTATGCCTACTTGGATCTTCGAAAACTAACTATGTAGTACCTATATACATACCTTTACTGACCTACCCCCTAAAAATAGCAAAATATTTCATTGCAAAATCATCGGCCCCACCCAACTCGTAATAATAAAAATGAACAGAGAGAGCACATGTGCAACAAAAATGCATACACTAACACGATACAACGAATATGAAACAATGCGATGATCGTGGGGAGAGAGGCCAGAGCACAGCACAACCCTCCAAGGTAAATAGAATACCATTATATTCTATATACCTTGACAACCCTCCATCCTCCGTGACATCGACCGAGATGCACAACAAAATGATATTCACCATGCTCTCCCACTAAACCTCACAAAAGGTATTTCTCCTCAAGCACGAAGCACATCTCATATGCGAACATGATAAGAAACAGAAATATAAGGTATGCTGACTCAATACACTCAAATCGCCATTTTGCATGGGCTGTGACGTCACAATCATCTGAGAGCTTGACAAGCAGAATTGTTTATGTTTATTGGAGTTGTTCTATTTGAGATTGTTTTTGTGTTTTCAGTTAAAAAGTAAAGATATTAAATAAGAAATGGTTTTTTGTGCTGTTTTGGGCTGTAAAAATTCGCCGGACAAGCAAAACAATGGAAAAACATTAAGATTCCACTATTTTCCGAAGGACGCAAAAGTGTGTAAACAATGGATTAATAATATGATAAGGCTAACGACATTGCTATGTTTCCAAAAAAATATGCACAAGTTGTTATGGTAAGAGCAGAGGGCTAGGGCTAGTCAAAAACTGGAAGCAAATTGTCTACTACGATCTTGATGCACCCATGACTGTCACTGTTTTAAAGTCCATTATTTCGAAACTGGGAGAAATTTGCTTTACACTCATAGCTGTAGTTTTTGACATGGGACCAACAAATGTGTCTGTATGGAGAGAACTTTCAATTTCGGAAGTGAAACCTTTCATTCTTCATCCATGTGACCCTATGAAAAAGATATTCTTCTTTGCTGATATTCCGCATATGATTAAACTTTTGAGGAACCATTTTATTAACACTGGATTTATCCTAAATGCTAAACTAATTAATGCCGCACCAGTCAGAAATATTCTCGATCTAGAAACGCTTGATTTAAAAATTTGCTTCAAAATATCAAATAAGCACCTGGAGGTAAAGCAAAGCGATCGTCAAAAAGTAAAATTTGCCACTCAGTTATTTTCTCATTCGGTTTCTGCATCCATAAGACGATGCTTGGCTCTCGGAAAAACACTTCCACCTAATTCCTTGGAATGTTCTCAGTTCATTAAAAGCACCAATGATTGGTTTGACGTGTTCGATTCCAAATGTCCGTCTATAGATTCTACAGAAAGGATGAAAGCCTTTGGATTACCTTTAGAGGAACAGCGCAGCATAATTGATGGAATGAGTGAAACTATACGCAATATGCGAACACCTGCCAGACGTTCACTTCTCCCTTTCCAAAAGGGAATTCTGTTGAGCAATGCTTCTTTGCCTCTTCTGTTCGATTATATCAAAAACAATCACAGTTTAAGATATATTATTACAAATAGACTGAACCAAGATGACTTAGAGATTTTCTTTGGAGTTATTAGATCTAAGGGTGACCTTCATGACCACCCAACACCACTAGAGTTTTAATATAGATTACGTTCTTGTATTTTGGGTAAGTCAGGTTAAATTCAATAAAACATACAGTTCATGCTGTCTTTGTTGGTAATTGGTAGTCTTATTAACCAAAATTTATAATAAACAAATAAATAAATATGTATTGCTTAAGTTACTTTAACAATAAGTTTAACATTTAAGGACGTTCCGATGCAACACAGCAAGTTAGCGACTACAGCAACGTTGAAAGAAAAGACGAAGACCACTGCAATGAGAATCAACTAGTTGCTCAAATGATTTCCAAAGTGTTGACTTCAAATATGGATTCAGAAGCTGTAGAAGAACGCAATATTGAAATTTCATCACTTGAATTCGACGAATTAAAAGTAGATGCCCTTGAATATCTCGCAGGATTCATAATAAAAAAAATGCAAAATAACCAATTCCCCCAACACTTCCAGCAGTTTTACGTGGGTGGATGAAATATCCGAAAATGGGCTTAAAAAGCCAAGAGACGCGTTCCTCGAAAACATTCGAAGATTAGAAAATATTTTTATTAAAAACAATAATGAACTTTTGTATACAGAGGGAAAGTTTATGGAAATACATGCATAAAACAAGCAGAAGCTGTACCCCTGGATATAAACGTTAAGCAATTGTTTTTTAGATGTAGACTGTATTTTAGAATTAAGCATTTAAACAAACTATTTTTAAATAATAACGGCTGTAAAAATAGAAAAATAAGAAAAACCATCAAATGAAATAAAAAGTTAAGAAGAAGCTGATTTTGCCCGGAAAAAGTGGAGAGCAAATTAGGCAATCTTCAAATCTTCTGCAATGACAGAAAGAAAGCCAAATTCAGTTTTTATTCAATTTGTCTCTCCCAACTGATCACCCCTTGCATCGTCCCCCTCTCATAACACACAATTCCTACACCATCGTAATCGTATTCTACACCATTCTATTGATTTATCTTGCTCATAATATTGCATCTCCTTTCCTTCGTTCCTCTCTTCTATAAGAAAACAAAACCAAATGCAGTTCCCTACCCTGTTACATCACATCAGAAATAATTGTGTAAGGCGATATGAATGAAGAAAAAGAAGAGGCAGACCAATTTGACTTTAGGCGTATTTTTTTGGGAATCTATAGCTAGCTCACTTTTAATTTTACATGCAAAACTGTTATACTCACTTTTGGTTTTGTTATACTCAATTTTGGTTTTACATGCAAAACTCGTATACTCACTTTTGGTTTTGTTATACTCACTTCCCAAAAAAATACACCTTTTGTTTTGTTTCTTTTGATTTTCTCTATACACATTTCCCCAATGCTCGGAGTGTACATTGTACAAACTAATGTCGTTTTCGATTGGTAATCCAGAACCGTCCGGAGGCAATCCGAACGCTTCTGAAAGCGTTCGATTGGCACTCAACTGACAGTTCTTCTACTGAAAAGAAGAGAAATTTGCTTCTGGATTTGAATTCAGAATCGCGGAGAGTTCTTCCTGACGCTTCTGGATTACCAATCGAAAACGACATAAATCAACTGACGCGAGTTAAGTATCCATAGCAAAACATATTGAGAAAAAAGATAACATTATTTGTATTCAATGATATCTTTAGCCTCTAGTACAGTCTTGCACACAACGCTACAATGATAACATATGTACAAGAGATAATATCGTTTGTATACAATGTTGGAATATTATCTCTTCTTCATTATCAAGCAAGACGATTGTACGCTTGGGTCTCCTTGTAGATAGATAAGAAAAATATATAAATACGACTGTATGATGAATTTATCGATAGTCTTATTGTAACTACATAGTAGCCTTAAGCTCCTTTTAGAATTAGTAAAAAGTATTTCAATAATAAAGGACATAGTTCCAAATAAATATTGTTTAATTTTAAAAGTAAGAAACAAGTGTTTTAATTGGCGATCCTGCCAGGAGGTTAAATATACTTTTTAACTTCAATCGAGCGGACCTCGGGAACAAGTAGTGAAATCTAGTATAAACAGAACACTCGCGTTACCGGTTACAAGAATTACCTAGCATAGCAGGTACAAATATAGCTTCTTCATACGAAGCAGCTAAGCAATTCAGTGAAAGTGTATATGTGGAGAAAAAAAACACACAAATTCGACGACAACAGACACGAGTTCAAAATGGAACAACTCGCAGTATTAATGGCAAGATTAGAAGCTTTAGAAACCAGGTGCAACACAGTAACACAAACCCTAGAGCACACACGCACAGAGAATGCAAGGTTAGCAGCAATAATAACTAACCAAAATCAAATAAACACTAATTTAGAAACAAAACTAAATGAAGTAAAATCTGGATTAGGCATAGTACCAAACATACCTGTGCTAGAGGAAATAAGAACCACATATACAGATGGTAGTGAAATACAGTTAGACGCATTTAAAAGCCTACCTATTTTCAACGGCGATCAATCAAATTATCGGTCGTGGCGCGAAGAAGCATCCAGATTAATGGACAGCATTAAAAACTTCAAAACACACAGTAAGTACGCAGCAGCATTGACTATAGTGAAAAGTAAAATACAGGGTGCAGCCGCGAATGTGTTAACTAATTATAACACAATTTTTAATTTTGAGGCGATACGTAACAGATTAGATTATACGTACTCTAATCAAGAACCTCTATACGTGCTACAAGACATGATGAAAGCCATCACGCAAAAAAGAAGCACACTGTCTGAATACCACGACGAGATAAATAAAAATCTCAATTTAATAATATCAAAAATCACTATGTCAGGTGATCCGCCGAATATAATCGACAGACTAATTAAAAATGCTAACGACGACGCAGTTCGTATATTCATTGATGGTATGAGTGACAACTTTACAAGAGGATCATTATATTCAGCTACAATAAATGATCTAGAACACGCATTCGCAATTGCTCGCAGAATAGAACATGATAATGTGCACAGGCATTTACATCTCACTCAAGATAAGCACCACAAAAATATGCCACATGAACGCAGAAACGAAAGAAGACCAAATTATTCGAGCCAAACAACGAATTATCAACCCCAGAAGCAATACGATAATATGCAGCAACACAATCAAGGACCACAGCCGATGGAGATAAACTCGAGACAAATTGTACATGCACAGCGACAAAATTGGAATCAATGCAAACCCGATGTATATAATCCACCAGCGAAACGTGAACACAGCGGGAGTTTCAACACACACAACAGACCGCAACGATCTTATCAGCAGAACTTCAAGCAGCAGAGAGTAAATAACTCCCGACAACAACGCAGAGACGATGTCAGCAGTACATATGCAGAAGCAGATGAAACGGAATGTATGGTAAATAATAACATAAGAATAGATCATTTAAACTAGTAGACGGGTTGCCCTGCTTAAATTTAACTAGTACTATTCATAAGAAAATTTACAAAATTCTTATTGATACTGGTGCAACCCATAATTACATTAATAGAAAATGCGATTCTAGCGAAAAAATTAAAATTAAACCTATAAAAATAAAAACAATGCATGGTTATTCTATGGTAGATACAAAGAAAGTAGTTAGGATATTAAAGAAAAATATAACATTTTTTGAATTAGAGGATATTCAGTCTTTTGATATGATATTAGGATATGAAGGACTTAAAGTTCTAAACGCGGAAATAAATTTCAGTAATATGACTCTAACTACCATAAGCAGTGTCGAATCTATTCAGAAAATTAATTACATAATTGGGGAAAATAATATTTATAAAGCAGACATAGATAGACTGATGAAGATTAATAACAGCATAGGACCGTTACCCTTTACAGATACTATAGAAGCAAGCATTAGGACGACCAATGATAATCCGGTTTATGTTAAACAATATCCATATCCCATAGCAGATAACGAATTCGTAAACAAAGAAATACAGAAACTCTTACATGACGATATAATAGAAAAAAGCCATAGTCCTTATAACAGTCCCATATGGACAGTACCTAAAAAAGGTTTGGACGAAAAAGGAAAACCAAAACGGCGCATGGTTGTTGATTTCCAAAAACTTAACGCTCACACTGTAACAGACAGATACCCCATTCCGGATGTCAACATGACAATTCAAAATTTAGGTAAAGCCAAGTACTTTACAACGTTAGATTTGGAGTCAGGTTTCCACCAAATTAAAATCAAAACAGATGATAAAGAAAAAACAGCTTTTGCTATAAATGGCGCAAAATATCAATTTAAACGAATGCCTTTCGGGCTCAAAAATGCACCAAGCATATTTCAGAGATGCGTGGACGACATTTTGAGAGACTTTGTAGGTAAATTCGTACACGTTTACATTGATGACGTATTGATATATTCTTCATCTGAGGAAGAACATATACAGCACATAAGTCAAGTATTCGACGTACTCAATAAAGCCACATTAAAAATATCTGATGAGAAAAGTAAGTTTTTTCAAGAAGAAGTAGAATACTTAGGTCACATAATCAGACATGGTAGAATCACTACGAACCCTGAGAAAATAGCAGCTATAGAAAATTTTCCAGTCCCACAAACGGTAAAGGATTTGAGAGGATTTTTAGGTCTTACAGGTTACTATCGTAAGTTTATAAAGGGATACGCAAGCATAGCCAAGCCCCTGACATTATATTTACGAGGAGATAACGGTAAAGTAAACAAAAAACAAAGTAAAAATATTAAGTTAAATCTGAATGATTCAGCATTAGAAGCGATTAGAATTTTAAAAAATTATTTGAAAGAACAAGTCGAACTTTTTCAACCGGATTATAGTAAACCATTCGAGCTTACTACTGATGCATCCAACATAGCTATTGGAGCCGTACTAAGTCAGAATAAGCAACCTATACACTTCTTGTCAAGAACACTGAGTAAGACAGAAGAGAACTATAGCACAAACGAGAAAGAGCTATTAGCGATCATATGGTCCTTACAAAAACTCAGAAACTACATATATGGTATAGCAGACTTAACCATATATACCGATCACCAGAGCCTTATATATTCTGTATCAGAAAAAAATCCCAACACAAAGCTGAAACGTTGGAAGGGAATCATTGAAGACTTTGGAGCAAAATTAGTTTATAAACCAGGAAACCTAAATCTTGTAGCTGACGCATTATCACGTCAACGCATAAATACGTCTACCATAGAAACAGCACATTCAGCTGAAAGTTCTTCTAATGATATAATAAAAACTGTGAATCAGCCTTTTAATGCATACACTGCACAGTTCGAACTTATTGAAGATATAACAAATAATATCGAAACACAAATCTATTTTGGTAACAAAATAAGACTCATAATAAAGTTTAAGGACAAAGACTCTTTACTAAGGCAGATGAAAGAAGTTATACAACCCCAAAAGATTGTAGCTTTGCATACGAAATTTGAAAACATATACAAATATGGTGAAAACATAAAAAAAGAATTCCCACTAGTAAGATTTATATTCACACCAAGAAAACTTCAAGACGTGACAAATTTGGAGGAACAACTAAAACTTGTAAGGGTAACTCATGAAAGAGCACACCGAGGGTTACGTAACAATATACAAGAAATCTCAGAGAAATATTACTGGCCCGATCTAAATAAACAAGCAAAGAGTTTCAACAAAAAATGCATAGCATGTCTATTTGGAAAATATGAAAGAAAACCTATCAGAGAACCTCTGAATAATTCAGAAATACCAACACATGTGGGAACACACATTCATATGGACATATACTTCAACGACAAGTATACTTTCCTTGTAACAGTAGATAAGTATTCTAAATATACAATCCTTCGGGAAATCGAAACTCGAAACAGACTGTACGACGTTATGGAAGAGGTCTTATCTAATTATTTCCCAAAATGTGAACGACTCATGACAGATAACGAGAAGGGATTCAAAACAGAAATGGTGAACCAAATGTGTTTGAAATACAACATAACTAAAGTAGAAACTCCAGTATACAGATCGACAGCTAACGGTCAGGTAGAACGTGTAAACGGTACAATAACTGAACTGTCTAGAATATTCACAATTCAGAATAAAACAAGACTTATCGAAGAAATATTTAGAACAGTGCGTGAATTAAATAATTCTATACACTCAGTTACCGGTTTGAAACCTAGAGACATTTTCTTTAATCAAAATAAATATAGAAATAGTGAAATTATAATAAATAAACTAAACTCAGCATCCAAAAAAGTGATCGAACGTCTAAATAAAGGAACTCGACACAGAGAGTATAAAAAAGGAGATAAGATAATGGTAAGAATCACAGGTCTTAGAAAGAAATCTAACGCTAGATACATAACAAGAATAGTAGAAGAAGATAAAGGAGACACGGTAATCTCTAAAGAAGGAATAAAAATTCACAAGGATAACATAAAGAATTATCATTTTTCAGATGACGAAAATATTAATATTCCTAACATTACTAGGAATTGTACAGAGTCAAGAAGGGCAAGGAAACGTTCAAATAACTGAGATACTAAACAAGAAGTTTATACTTACGCAAACAGATGACGTGTATTTATTCAAAGAACAAACTTATTTGTTACATGCCACCAACCTGACTTCGATATTTCAACCTTACGTAAATATCGTAACTAGTAAATATCAACCTACACAGGAAGAAAAAATTTGGTTAAGTAAAATTAAGAATTTAGCAGACCAATTACAAGAACATACTAGGCATACTAGATCAATTAACTTTTTAGGAACAGCTTTCAAATATGTGTTTGGTAATCCTGACCATTATGACTTAGTTAACATAGAAACGAGTATAAATAATCTCATAGAAAACAATAATAAACAAAAAACTATAAATTCTAGATTTGAACAAATTTTGCAACAATTCGAAGGTCAGAGCCTTAAAGAACATTTAGTAATAGAACAAGTGTACGAACAATTATTATTATTGACCAGAACAATTAATGCAGCAAAAAATAATGAATATTTATCAGAAAGCCTAGACTTAGATGACATTAAAAATATTATTCAACATGAAATAATTCAAGTACCCATAATAAATATACTTGAGTACTCTAAAATATTTTTAGCTAGAACTGATGAATTCTTCATCACAATATATAAATATCCAGTTCTAATTAAATCATGTAAATTGTATAAAGTAACACCTTTAAATTCAAAACATGGAAAAATCATTACAGATAAAACAATTGCCTTATGTAACCAAACTTATTTAAGAACAAGAAATTGTCAAAATCATCTAAGTAAAAACATTTGTGAAATTAACTTTGAAGAAGAAAATTGTCTTATTCCACTTTTAAAGAATATAACTTCAAAATGCAACATTAAACAAGAATACGATTACGACTTAGAAATTGAATCCGGTGTTATGTTATTAAGCGGTAAGCATAAGTTAAATAATCAAACAATTAATGGTATAAACTTAGTTACTTATGAAAATACTATAAATCTAGACGATAAAATATACAAAAACATGCATAAGCAAATTAAAGAAGTTATATTAAGAAATCATAATTCAGAGTCTTACATCGACCAAATAATTAAAGAAGATACAATGTACAAATTCGATAACATAGATACTTTAAAAAAACTAATTATTCCTTTTGAAGAAAAACCGATATTATCAACTATATACACAATTGTAACACTGATTGTTATTCTAGCATTTACGTACGTAATGATAAAAACTATACAATGTATAACAGATCGTCAAAAACAAAAAAAGATTGACGCATATAACAAAACTTATGAAAGAGAAATGTTAAAAATAGCGTCGAAAAATCGGGACGATTTCGTTTAACAAGGGGGGGAGTTAAGTATCCATAGCAAAACATATTGAGAAAAAAGATAACATTATTTGTATTCAATGATATCTTTAGCCTCTAGTACAGTCTTGCACACAACGCTACAATGATAACATATGTACAAGAGATAATATCGTTTGTATACAATGTTGGAATATTATCTCTTCTTCATTATCAAGCAAGACGATTGTACGCTTGGGTCTCCTTGTAGATAGATAAGAAAAATATATAAATACGACTGTATGATGAATTTATCGATAGTCTTATTGTAACTACATAGTAGCCTTAAGCTCCTTTTAGAATTAGTAAAAAGTATTTCAATAATAAAGGACATAGTTCCAAATAAATATTGTTTAATTTTAAAAGTAAGAAACAAGTGTTTTAATTCGCGCCACCTGGATCGTCGAAGACGCGTAATTCAATGCGACGGGATGATAGTACGATAGTACTATAGTGTTTATAAACAATGACGAATGCTACTGCCGTTTATGTTGATCACGCTGATTTGTTATCTTATCATGTATGTAACTGCATGTAACTTCTCCCGCCCAAGTGTGAAATTGCCGATATTTATGAGTATGATTTCACAGACGGGGTAGCGACATATCTCCGCTAAACTAAGAACGACATATCTCCGCGCGGAGATATGTCGTTTTAAAACGTCATAACTCCGCGCGGAGATATGTCGCTTGAAAACGACATAACTTCGAGCGGAGATATGTCGTTCTTAGTTTGGCGGAGATATGACGTTTTCAAAACACAGAAAAGTGCATGTATTTTTATTGACTAAAAATATTATACCTACTGCTAAATACCCCAGAGTAAATATAATTAAACTTTAGCTCCAGGCGCCTGCCAAACTGTTGTTGATACCCGCGGAGCGACGAAGTCGCGTGGGCGGCTAAACCCTGCGAAAAAAAGGGTTAAAATACTGTTAGCGAGCGAAGCGATCCACCCACCCCATACTTTAAATATGTACACCAAACTTAAATAAAAAAATAATTACCTACCTTTTGCATTATCTATATATAAAAGAAAGTGTCCGAAATCCGATGTAATCCCATAACTCGAGATTGGCCGAACCGATTTTGATGATTTATACTTTGTTGGAAAGGTATTTTCTCAGTACGTGTTATAGAAAAAAGAAAAATTGGACAAAGGGGCGTGGCACCTCCCATACAAAAAAGATCTTCTATGGGGTGACAATCGATGACGTTGTAACTCGATAACCGCTTGGGCGATTCTGATGATTCTTTTTTTGTTTTGTTCGTATTGCTGTATTTCAGGTTTACGCAGAAATAAAATTCCATTTTATTCTCATTTCGCATTTTACGATTGAACATTATTATCTAAGACCTAAGCAATACAACTTATGTACACGGCCAAAGCCGGCCGGGTACAGTTATATTACATTAAAGATAATGCGTTGCTCTCTGTCTTATCTACTTTACCCGTTGCACTATGAACACAAACCAGTAAGAACTAGACCGCCAGCTTCGGCCAAAAATGAGAGTTTCATAGAGCCAGTTTCAAAAAGTTACTGTGTGGTTAAGTATGGGTGCAATATAAAAGTAAACGGAGGGTGAATTTGGTCACGCATACACTGGCACATAGTAACATTTACCGTTATTCGGTGGTAACTTTGAAGTAATTCAAATAATTGGCCGTTATCGGGACGTGTTAAGCAAATTGTGTGTTCGGTGTGGTGAATTTATTACCAAACTATATTTCATTAAAAAGCATATAGGTAAATATAAATCGGTAGTTACTGTAATAATGTGAATTCCTTTAACATTATTACAAAAAAATATTAGTTTAAGCTGCAAAACTAAAATGCATGATGAGAAAAAACATCATCAAACATGATTGTTATTAGTTTTTTCTGATATACATTTAGATCTTTCTCTATAAATATTTTAACGAAAATTTATTTATTTTGTTTGATTGTTTATTTTATTAAAGTGTACTGAGTTTTGGAATAAATAATTTAAAAAAAACAGAGAGAAAATTTGTTTTGTCAGGCTTAATATGTTTATTGTTAGATATATTTCATCTACAAGGAAAATGGGAGGAATTGATTTTGAACAACAAATAAATTGGTCGTCGGAATTTAAGCAAACTTGCGTTCTAAACACGAAATACATTTTGGACTCACATAACAACCAAATCGTAAGTGCGCATTGTCATATCCTATGTATTCCTGAATATTGTACTTGGTGTGTTTTTTTGGCTATTCTATATAGGCTTAGAAAAATAATTCCATACAAATTCAATTCTATATAGATTTCGTTAGCCCGAATAATTATCGGGGCTTATTCCTTTAGCGATAAAAACTGTGCAAACAAACTATCATTGCTTTAAATGTTATCGATTCTGTCATAAATGACATCTGACATCACAAAATTCATTAAAAAAAAATTAATTAAAACATTGTGTCAAAAATATGCCTACAAATTACCGAATTTTTATTTTTCCCTGCATTTTCTATGTTTGTAAATTATTTGATTCGAGCATACCTACATAGTGTTTGTGGATTTGTTTTTCTTTGTGATTTTTCAGAATTTTTTCTTTTGCTGATGTGTTTTTTTTTTTGTGAGTAACATTTTACGTATTTCTGTGATATGAGTGCTGCCAAGCTTTTATAAAGAAAGAGGTAAGCCCCAATAATCTGTAAAGCTATAAAGATAGCCAAAAAAACACACCTATTATTAAATATTTTCAAATACACTAATTCACTAATTTTCGATCATATTAATTTGCTCCAAATATGGTTTGAAGAACAACATTGTCCGGAGTAAAGGTGCATAGTAAGTGGACGTCAAAACGAGAACGCAAATGTTATTTATATTTGTGTTTTATTGAATTTTAGGATTAATAGCTACCTATATGTTTTCATTCTGAAAAACAAAATCATTTTTATATGTTCTTTGAACTTCTGAATCGCCTCTAGGCTATAAAAGCGGCACACCGACCTGATTTATATCTATTGTACTATGAAAAACAAAAGAATATGCAAAAAAAACATTTGATCTCTGGTTTGTGACTATGAATTTGTGCATCTAATTTTAGAGGATTCATTAGCTACCAGAAACCAAAATAAAAGAACAACCTTTTCTTCTTTAATCATTTCATTTTTAATAGTCTATAGATATATTAAGGAAAAAATAAAAAAAGTAAATTAATTCATATTCATGTAATGAAAAATGTTCTATGAACTTGGGTGCATGTTTGTTCCTTCTATCGTCCTTTTCAAATATTCTATCATTTACGTTAAATTGTGGAGGATTATTGCGGGTTTCATTACGTTTTCTAATTATTGTTTCCTTATAGGCTAAACTTCTATCATAAGCTATTTTTTTTAATGAATCATATGTTTTTATATGTTGCCGATAGTCTTGTTCTGAGTGTATGTTGTTTGCAGCTGGGAAAAATTCTAGTTTTGTTAAAAAATTACCGGTTAATAATTCAAACGGCGTCATTTGGGTAGCTGAATGTATTGAACTATTATAAGTGATGACTGCTTCATCTACAACTTCGGCTATGGGTTTATTTATATGAGTGATCTAATAATTCTTATTAATTCTGTAAGGGTTGAGTGAAACCGCTCTACAGGTGAGTTTCCCGTGGAATTATGTGCGCACGTTGTGTGTAGATGTATCTCGTATGCAGCTAAGAAGTCCTTAAACAGAATTGATAAAAACTCACTACCCTTGTCTGTAACAATTTTCTCGGGAAAAAAAAAAATGTTTGAGTAATTTTATGAGGCTAATGCTACTCCTAGATGGTAATAACTAATAAGTAAACACTCACAAATCTAGTAAATTTATCAATCACTGTTAGAAAATTTTCTTTATGGATCGAATATAATCCAAGTGTAAAATCTGTAAGATTTCAGTTAGTTCACAATTTAATGGGATCCTTAAGCGGTCGTACTTATGTTTCTGGCATGTATCACAGTTATTTACAACTCGGGATATGATATTCTTCATATAAGGAAAGTAATATTTTCTTTTAATGTGTGCTAGGCTTTCGTTTATACCTCTATGGTTAGAGCTATGATGGTACGTTCTAACTAGGTATTTCTTCTTGCTCGTCAGACTTAGTCACATCATGTAAAAAAATATTACTCCGAACCAGTTTTAAGAGGAAGTTGTTAAAATATTTGGAAAAGACATTTTGTAGGTACTACTTTGAATGTTTTGTCGTCTGTTAAAATACAGGTAACTCTTTTGGTATTAATAAAATTTCGGAAAATGTCGATCATAACATTCTCATCACGAATGCTGCTTCAATCCTGTCTTTTTTTTTTAATAAATAAGATTGAAAAGCTGGAGTGCAGCTTTTTGCGATTCAAATTCTCAACTAGTATTATTTGATTCGAAAATTCATTTATAGCTCTCTCTGAAATCGGAATGCCATCATTTAAATTTTCATGAGAAGAGTGAATGGTTTTCTAGCTCGTCGATGTTGTTATTAGTAGATATTAGGTCTAAGTTGTCTAAATGAAATGTCCTTGTTACCTTCGCTTAAATGAATTTCGATACGAGATAGAGCGTCGGCATTTGAGTTTGATACTTCTTGTTCTCCATCTCAAAAGAAATCTTGAACTAGTTGAAAAGACACAAATTCTACATCTCAAATCTAAAACTAGCCAAAAGTGTTCCCAAACGTTACTATTTAGATGCATTTGTGAGCTTGTATATCCAAAGAACCAACAACATAATGAACTCAGATGAAGGCCCGATCATATCTCCTCTCTTTAACCGCAACCTGCCACCGACCGACACCTTAAATGTTTATAATTTAGTTTTCTTTCTATTTTCAATTGTATAAGACGTTTTTTATTTTCATTTTTATTTTCGTTTGAATGAAAATTGTAAGATTTATTTTAAATTGTTTAATATCGGTTTTAAAATGTTAACTTTTCCAGTTTGTTGCTGATGATGACAATAAAATAGTTTGTCGAAAAACTTTCAAGAATTAAAGAAAATAAGATTTTTTTCTATTTAGTGGGTCTATAAAGGCATAAACAAAAATCATCCCCTTAATATTTGAGTTTGATTTTCCGCTTTTATATGCTATTGTGTAGTCTTCTAGATTCAAACGCCAGCGTACTAGCTTACTGTTGTGCTCTTTTAAGGAAAATAGCCATGTTAATGGCTTGTGATACGTAATGATGGTATGGTGATGCCATAGAGATATGGGCGAAAGTATTTTGTGGCCCAAACTATTGCTAGTAGTTCCCTCTCTATTGTACTATAATTCTCTTCAGATTTAGAGAAAGTACGGCTTGCAAAACAAACCGGTTTGTCTGACCCAATTGAACCTTGCGAATTGCGATAGTACTGCGCCGATTGCAACGTTACTCGCGTCGGTAGTAAGTTTGAATGGCCTAGAGAAGTCGGGATACTGTAATATCGGGTCATTACATAAGATGTTCTTACAGGTTTCAAAGCATTCAATGTATTTGGAGTTTAAAACGATACCATGGCCCTTCCGAAGGCATTGCGTCATGGGTTTTGTTACTTGAGCAAAGTCTCGTATAAATTTACGATAATAACTGAATAATAGATCGACGATGTGTGTTGGTTGAAAGTGGTGGCAAAAGAGAGGGATATGACAAATCACAACGAGGTTACCCAAGTAGAAATTTGTGACTTTGATTCCCATTTATTTTGAATTATAGTCACCGTATGGTATATTTGACTTTGTTTTGAGTAGATAAAGGCATTACTATGAATATGGAAACAGTTTGACAATTTTGTAACCAGTACGTGCCTTAAAGAGACAAATGTCGTTTAACGTAACATTTTAGTAAATGTTGTATCTATTAAACTACTGAATAGCGACAGAACTAAAGTCACAAAAACCGATGAGTTGCTATTTAATGTTACCACTATACAACTACACGAATAGACTACGCACAGTCTGAATTGTGACCATGGAATGTCACCATAGAGTGCATTAGTCGCTTTTGGTATTTAATTGCACACAATCTCCAAACATATTGTCTAAATAAATACTAGAAAATTTTACGCATTAGTATCTACACAAAGTAGTTGATTGTCATTTCCAGCATTACTATATTGTACCAGGTATTGTATCAACACAAAGTACGATCTGAGGAGGATTTTTATGACAACTTGTGTATGGTTAATGTGTCTTCACATGACTTTATGGTATTGCTCATTACATAATATTATATAAGAATTAGACCTTAGGCGTAGAGTCTAAAGGGGGCACAGAATAAAAGAAAAACATCGTTCATCGTTAAGTTAAAGAAGCCGATTAAAATATGGAAATTATCTCATATTATGGTACTGTTAATTCTTTTATTGACTTTTGGCGTATTTTTTTGGGAAGTGAGTATAACAAAACCTAAAGTGAGTATAACAGTTTTGCATGTAAAACCAAAAGTGAGTATACCAAAACCAAAAGTGAGTATACCAGTTTTGCATGTAAAAGTAAAAGTGAGCTAGCTATAGATTCCCAAAAAAATACGCCTTTTATCTTCGTATAGCTACGAAATTATTGTTTTCAATAAACTATGAATTATGGTTTTAAAAATTCAATTGAAAAATATTGTTAAATGAACCTGCAATTCGCTTTACTATCTAAACATAATGGTGCAGCTTTAGTAGTAGCATGCAGCGCTATTGAAGTAAAAAAGAATATGATCCCAATACCTGCACAAGCTAATTGTCGCTGTAGCCAAGTTAAAACAATTTAATTGTACTTTTATTACTTCCATAGCTCTTCTTTGCAAGGAAGAATGAATTATGTTTTCATTAAATAAAATTGTATTTTTCATAATGTTAAAATAAATACATACATTTTATTTTTATTCTTAATAAAGACAATAATGTATTAATAAAACTGCTCTATTATAAAGTAACCAACCCTCTCAGATAAAAAAAAAGAGCAATTACATATTTTTAAAATCCATTTTATATTCTTATTTTAATAAAACTTTATCTATTCCTTTCTTTTCCTACCTATTAAATATTAATTAATTGATTCAAATAATTACTGTCTAAGTGGAACTTAATAAACGCAAAAACAACTTCATCAATATGTTGGGTAAACCATACACCCTTTGCCCCTACTAAATGAAACGCACATGCACAAATACCCAAGCTAATCGCCATTTTAGATCTGAAAAATTGAGCATCCATTTCCAATAAAATAATTTAACAATTGGGATTCGAAAATGCTTTATTCTTTATAACTACTATATATAATAACCTTGAAATAATTCTTTCAACTCATTTTGAAAGCTATTGAGATAATTTTAGATGTCCCTGGAAAAAATAGAATTTATAAAAATAAGATTGAATATCTAATTATTCAATATTTCTGGAGCGCGTG
This sequence comes from Cheilosia scutellata, assembly GCA_955612985.1. NCBI lineage: Eukaryota > Metazoa > Arthropoda > Insecta > Diptera > Syrphidae > Cheilosia > Cheilosia scutellata. The sequence goes on along the minus strand of OY015314.1, from coordinate 23,500,567 downwards.
AGTTTTTATCACTGCAATTTATTAATATTCGTGGTAAAACTGCCTTTCGTTTTAAAATTTGGGCTACGGATACGAAGAAATGCAATTTATATTCATTTAATATCGCATTACCATTTTCCCATTATGTTTGTTTAGTGCCAATTCATTCCATGTGTATACATTTTATTTGTATCTGGTTGTATTTGTATACGGGGTTTAATATATTTTATTTGTGTGAATGAACTTACAAACACATAAAGACAGATTTGACAGCTCACTTTGTGTGTTACATGCAACACTTTGTGACCGTAATGTGTGGTTGCTGTACTGTAAATATTTTCCAAGTTGTGACCGATTAGGCACTGCAAAAATCGGTTATGTGCCGGTCGCAAATCATAGCCGATTATACTATAATGTGTATTTCACAGAATGGACATATAAGTAAGTCAAACTAATTCCCCACTTGATCAAGGTTCCCTCCTATACGAGACACGGTTTGCACCTTTGATAAATTAAACACACTTTGACCATAATGGAAAACTTTCTGAATTGTGGTAACAGCGCTAGAACTTTAACCAACCATTTCTACTTGGGTAGGTTCGCCGGTTTGTTGTGACAGCGAAAACAGTGACCGCTTCTAGCTACTCGGATAAATGATGCTTATGTTCAGACACAACACCCCTCCCAACTTACCTTGTTGCTCTATGCGCTGTGGTCTTGGCTTCTAGCGCGAAGTTGATCTAAGTGTCTCCGCATTGTGTTGCCATCTTCTGTTGTCAATGTGTATGAAACGGGGCCATTTTGTTTTGCAACTATGGCTGGAATGCATACAGGTTCGCTGGTAATGTGTGCTGTCTAAGTAAGAACCTTGCCAGTCGCAGATGCAAGCTACCCACAGGGTTGCGCTGTAGGTACTCCTTCGTTGTTGCTGATGGTAATGTGTGCTGTCTAAGTAAGAACCTTGCCAGTCGAAGATGCAAGCTATCCACCGGTTTGCGCTTTGGGAACGCTACTTTTGACCGAAAAAAAAAACTCGAAAATTTTCTTTTCTATGAAAAATCTCGAAAATTTTCGAGATTTTTGCATATACCTACCTAATCTTGCACCCATCCCATATCAAAGGGCATGGTAGTGCCCCAGCCAAGTTCTCTAGTAAAGGCACTTACCCTTTTTACAGGAACAAACTCAGGCGGTTTTCGACCCCCTCTAACTTTGGAACCAATTAAGCCGAAAACTTCAAACTTGAAACATTTACTGTGCTTCATTGAAAAGGTTCACCTCACCAAATTTCATTTCTATAGCATTAGTGGTTCTCAACATACAGGACTTCAAAAATCGCAAAAACCGTAACTGACTGACTCACTCACTCACTCACTTAGATGATGATCATCAAAATTATGAAGCAGTTCCGGCCATCCTAGAATCGTGAAATTTGGCAGAATGCTAGATCCTGATTAGATACACTGGGAAAAGTCCAAAACTTGATTTTCCATTCAGGAGGCGTGGTATACGCCCACTTTTAAAAATTGGTTATTATTTATTTGGGCCACTTCCCATTGCCGTAGAATGTTGAAATTTGGTGGAGCGGTAGAACTGCAGTGTGCAGAAAGAAAAAATTAAAAATGTATTATTCTCCATTTAGGAGGCGTGGTATCCGCCCATTGAAAATCGGTCATTATTTATTTGGGCCACTTACCAGTGCCCTAGAATGTTGAAATTTGGTGGAGCGGTAGGACTTGCAGTGTACAGAAAGAAAAAAATCTAAAATTTGATATTCTCCATTCAGGAGGCGTGGTATCCGCCCACTTTGGAAAATCGGTTATTATTTATTTGGGCCACTTCCCATTGCCGCAGAATGTTGAAATTTAGTAGAGCAGTGGGACTTGCAGTGTGCAGAAAGAAAAAAATTAAAAATGTATTATTCTCCATTTAGGAGGCGTGGTATCCGCCCATTGAAAATCGGTCATTATTTATTTGGGCCACTTACCAGTGCCGTAGAATGTTGAAATTTGGTGGAGCGGTAGGACTTGCAGTGTACAGAAAGAAAAAAATCTAAAATTTTATATTCTCTATTCAAGAGGCATGGTATCCGCCCACTTTTGAAAATCGGTCATTATTTATTTGGGTCAGTTCCCATTGCCGTAGAATGTTGAAATTTGGTAGAGCGACAGGACTTGCATTGTACGAAAGGAGAAATATCAAAAATTAAAAATTTTCCATTTAAGGGGCGTGGAATCTAGATATTAATCTACCTGCTGATTGAAATTTTAATGAATAGTTTATTAGAAAGAAAAGCAAAGTGACGGTAGTGGTAGCCAGTGTCTGTTGGCATATTAAAAAATAAAGACGTTCAACGTTGTTTGTGAAATCGAATAAGGAAAAACTTCGCAAAAAGTAGTGAAATCACACCAAAAACATAAATGTAAAAGAAGAGCCAAGTTCTGTTATATAGAACAAAAAGTGTGTAATTCGTCAGCCACGAAAAGTAATGAGATCTAAATGTACGCCAAGTTCTTAGTTTAAGAAGGGTAAATGTTAAGCAATTGGTAGGTTTACTTGGCAAGTTTTTCGTTTATAACTTTATTATATCGTACAATATATAAGAGTTTGAAAACTTGACCAGTGACCTACCAATTGCTTAACCTTCTTAAACTAAGAACTTGGCGTACATTTAGATCTCATTACTTTTCGTGGCTGACGAATTACACACTTTTTGTTCTATATAACAGAACTTGGCTCATCTTTTACATTTATGTTTTTGGTGTGATATATTTTAAGCTATACTTCTTACTTTTCTTTTTGTTCTCTATTAAGTTTTAGGCATTAATTCAATATTTAAGAAATTTTAAGGATCTTACTTTAGGAACTTTTACCTTCTTATGGCACTTATTACATTAACTATTAAAAAAAATTGATCAGAACAAAAAAAACAAACACAACAAACAAATAAAAACACTTTTCCGCACGGCCATACATCGATCAATTCCCGGTACCACTGACAAGATGATGAGCGCACACTTGCTGGCACACAACCGTTTTTCCACAATCAGCACCAAACGAACCGTGGATTGTCGATGAACCGATTGATTCGCTCCTTCACTCGGAGCTATCGGTTGTTACTCTCGCTGACAATGTAGCTGTTAGATCGAGCTCTTGTTTGGTTAGGTAGGAAGCAGTTAGCGTGAAGGCGAAAAGTTTCCACTAGTTGTGTAGACACAGGGTGGCAGGGGTCAGGTGGCGACGATCGACGATGATTTTCGTGTGTCGTGACTCCAAAATAACTTCAACTGAATCAATTGGCCTGTGATAAAAAAAAATTGCTACTTGAGTTTAATTTCGAATAGGTGTTTAACAAATATTACCTCAGATTTCGGTATATAATTATATACTTTTTTGGTTTGGTGATTATTAAAACTCGTTCGTTTTCTTTTAACGAGTTTTATTCAGGATGCTGATATTCGGAAAGAAAAAATACTTATTATTTTAAAGCTTAGGAAAAATTTAGCCAGAATTAGGTACCTCAAGAGGATTTTGCGAAGATCTCCGGGATAGTTCCTGCTTGTATGAAAGCTCACGAGGGAAAGATCGAGTTTTCAGCAAGTGGCTTCGACGGAGTGTGAGATCAGTTTTAAGGTTGGCAGTACTTCCTCAAAATGGTTGACTTAGCGAAGGAATTATTTTCGCTCAGTTTAGTTATTGAATTCCGTACGAAAGAAGTAGGGATGTCAAAATGAAATAAAACTAATTGAAAACATCCGTAACATTGTCAAAGAAAGATGAAAATATTTAACTGGACTAAGAGATTTATTGATAGGTACCTACAGCCCCTGAATTATGCCGAATTTCTCAGAATGTAAAATGGGAACTACAATCGGCAATACAATATGTACTAAATATTGTGAGGGTATTTAAAAAGACAGCAAATCCGAAAATCCATATTTACACGATCTTAGAAAACTATTGGACTATAGTAATAGCATAGATTGTCCCTCAAACTATCCAATCCTTCAAACATTTAAAAATAAAAAATAAAAACCGAAACACAACGCTTGAATGCACTCACAATGCTGATTATAGGATTGCATGTCAGTATCCAGCTTAAGCAAATGAGTTATTAGTTGCCATTTTAAGTGGTGGTTCCACCACTTCAATACTACGACTTGTTCTGAATCTGAAAAATCACTAAAATAGCAGTGTATAATCTGATTTTTGATACCGACCGACGCACGTTTGTCGTAGGTCTGCAAAAATCAGGAAACAAAGGTTTGACAAATCATATGCAAGTAATCAAAAGGACATACGCCTGTGAAGTAGGATTTAGTTTTACCGTTACAAAATGAAACAATGCGTAAATCAAGAACAGATTTATGTTGACAAACAAGGCTTGCGTTAAAATTTTGCACACATATAATTTCTGATGCCTTAAAATTAAACACAAAATATCTTATCAGCAACATTATAATTATGCACCCAGTTTTAAAGATAACACCATATTGATGTTTCTACACAGCATTCTGTTCAGCTACCAAAGTCATTTCAATTCGATCATCCCTATCCAAAGTAGCTTATGACTATGACTTACCTTTGACGAAATTTAAAGATTGACAATGCGGCCAACATCAATAAAATTCCACATGCCGCAATTGTTGATGTCAGCTGCAGCTGGTTAATAGTGCAAATATCCGTATCCAGTGGCGGGAATTGTTTTATTAAAACTGCATCACTGCACGTTATGAACTTCATTTTTTGTTGTAGATATTGAATTACTTGATCTCACCAACACTTTTCATAAAATCGATCAAACCACTTTTTTTTTTTAAATCGTATATCACTTCAATTAAAATGCACTCATGCGTGCTGAAAACATTACCCGTATTATGCGAAGACTCATTCGGCGGCAATACGAATCTCAGTACACCGTACCTCCTCACGCGCGTAATTATTATCTGCTCTAACGAGTTTGAGATTCACGATCAATATGATACAATATACAAACTCGAGAGCAGACATTTTCCCCCCAAAAAAAAAAATACAAAAATTAAATTAAAGTCCAAAATGAAACGAAAAACAAATTCAAACACAATTCGTAAAAATAAACAAATGGTGATCCATCGCGCTTCGAGATCCATCGAATCGCGCATTGAGAGTGTATCTAGCTATTTGAATTTACATAGACCGTTTTCTAACGTTTAGTTCTTTGGAGTGGATATTTGTTGTACCGACGCGCGTCGTTAGTTCGCATTTGTCTCTCAAATATTATAGAATCATGATGGGTGAAAACTGAGAGAATCGTACTGAAAATTGCAATTTTTCTCCTCTTATTTTATTTTGTTTACTTTGTGCTTGTTTAAAACATGTACATACAATATTTTGAAATTTTTCTTGCTTCTGGTATTTTTGGTAATTTTCTTCTCTTTGGCTTGAAGCATTTCTGCTATATTTTTAGATTAGGTACATACGATGTGTGTTAGCGGATGACTGGAGAACTTGTTGAATATCTAGGTTAAGAAGTTTAATTTTAAGAATGAGCATCTTACGATATCGAAGTAAAATTTATATTTGAATTGACTTTTGAAGGTTAAGATTGTTTAAATCAAATTTACTTTGAATCAGAAGGAAGTTTCTTTTCAAAAAGAAAACGTGCGGCATTACTTTTCTTAAAGCGTATGTCCCATACACATACGCTTTAAGAAAAGTAAATGGTAGTATGGTGTCTATTTAGTTTATTGAAAAGACCATGTTTTATTGTTTATAGCAAAGACCTGTTTAAATATATATAAACTGTTTGTATTTAAATAGAAAATACAAAAATGTTTCGTTCTTGAGGCTGCTTGCATGAATTTTCAGAATAAGAATAAAATAAACTATTTTGACTCAAAAATGCACATAGGGTACGTATTTATCCCAAGCATTGCGTCGATTTATTTGCAAACTGTATTACGTAGTTTAGACTAATATTGCACCTTAAACAAAATCAACTCTGTCTGTACTGAACAAATTCAAAGGGCTAACTATGTGTTAGTTCTCCCACGTATGAGTATAAAAGGCGAACTTGAAAGGAGGACATATACTTCTTCTATACACTATCAGTCCCACCTACAAGAATAAGACTCAAATCTTCGAGTGGAAAGCGCTTTTTCATTGTAAAAACATCGATCTACCATCCGCTACTATAGAACTGAAGACCTATATTGAAGCCGCTAAAATAATGTTCCCTATAGATCTATTGGTCTGTGCTATTACTATCTCCACGGGTTTGATAACTTTAATTAATCGTTGAGTTTAATAAACATTTTTCGGATAGATTTTACTTTACTGCCGTTTTTTTTAATTGGATTAACTTTAATGGCCTGAGCTCAAATCTGCAAACATTGGCGATCACTTACCGTGGCACGCCCCAAAAGTTAAAAAAAATACCATATGATGCTGATGGGTGGCACACTGCAATCCTAAATGCATTAAAAATATAAAAACATACCACATTTGATTCGCGAAGCTTTGAGTCTCTTTATTTGCTATTTTTCGTTTCGTTGTTTTTTTTTAATATGTAGGTATAGATATGGGTCAATATTTCAAAACATTAATATTTTGGACCTCGAAATGGACATTTACTAAAATGATCAAATTTAATATTTTTTTGGTTACTCTGTATTTAAGAAACATTATTAAATATTTTAAGCCAATGGGCCACCAAATTTTGTTAATTTTAAATAATTTTTTTTCACGGGAATGTCAGAACTAACATGGAAATGACAAAATCCTATCTTGGTAAGGACGAGACATTTTCGGTTTTTTTATTTACACTTTTGCGAGGCGCCATGATAAGCACAGATGACCTTTTATATCAATTTGAAATAAAAAATATTTGAACATTTTTTGCAATATGATTGAGTAGGTATGCCATTTCCGTGCCCAAATTGTCATTACCGTGTATGCCACGGAAACCATGGAAATGACATCGAAAGGTATTTCTCTAAAATAAAACCGAACTTTACTGAATATTTTCCTAAAAACGCATACAATTAATTAAGTACATAAAAAAGGCATGCATTGGAAAAAAATATTTGATTTAATTATTACATTCAAAAACACTAACCACGGTAATGACAACTTTGGATAACGAAAAAATGAAACGCCTTAACCACATGAAAGAAAAATCACTTCTGATATATATATGGGCTTATTGCGAAATGTTCCAAAAACAATCAATATGTCCCGTTATTAATGTGAAATCCGCCGCCTAGTTTGCGGCCATTAATTCAATTTTTTTAAATATTTACTTTTTGTCACGGGAATGAAAATTTTGTTGGGGACAATCACTAAATAATACCTTCCACGTAATTTTTTAAATTTCCTTAAAATAAATTGACTGGGGCCCAGTCCTCATTGTCCTTTCTTCTTCAAGGCTTCATCAATAAAAATTGCAAACCGACTTACATTTTACAAATAAAATACATTTGTTGAATGAAGGTACAACTTAGGACATGCCATGGTAATGACATTTTGCATGCATGCACTATGCATTTTTATTATTATTTTTTTATGTGTACATGTTAAAAGAGTTTCTGCAGAAACGTGTCTTAGTCGAATATTTAAAAAAAAAACTAATCTTTTTAGCCTATAAATGCCTGACCGCAAAATATTAATATTTTGAAATATTGACTCATATATGTATCATTATTTTATTAATAAATGTAACATTTTAAAAATACAGTAGACTCTCGTTATCGTGAACACCGGTTAACGTGAACACTCGATAACGTGAACAGATTTTTTTTAACATTGACATCTCTAAAACGTGAACAAATCATGAACACTCTAAGACATGAACAACAATTTCTGCTCCAAATAATTGTAAAATTCAAGCAAGATGCAATTTAAAATTTTTTTTTCTTGGTAAATCATCGTATTGTACAGTTTTTAGGTAGCTACAAGACATTTCGTATTCTATTTGGTCTGCTCCTAGTTGTTCCTTGCATTAATTGTTATTGATTGTTTTGTCTGCTCGGTTTTCGATTGTACGAATGCAAATGATTTGCACAAGTTGATGTCATTTATTATTGGAAAAGCAAAAAACTCACGTTCATTTAAATATATAACTGTCCAGAAGACTACAAGAGTTCAAAATCATTCTGGATGACGGCCATATTCAAAGATTGATTTCATGAATCATTTGCACCACAAATATTTGTGACTAAAAAAATCCACTTATAGATTACTAGATAAGTATTATCTGTTTTTTTTTTTTTAGGTTTCGTCATTTAGAGAAAATCATAATCTACCAGTGAAGGCTCTCAGAACGCCATCAGAATAACAAAGCTTTACTAGTCTACTAGTCTAAAATAAATAAAAAAACATACATTTTTAAATTCCTACTGTTCGATTGTCCTATACTTTTGGTAAAATTCCACCTTCGCAAACGTGAACTCTCTCGCAAACGTGAACTGGCTTGGTTTTTAATTGTTCACGTTATCGAGAGTCTACTGTAAGGGCACGAGTACGATAACTACGTCGCCAAAAATTGATAACGGTATTTTGTAGAGGGGTTAAATACAAGCATTTTTTACTATGGGAGGAGGGGGTGTATCTTTCTCCGTTTAGGCGGGAGGGGTAATTTAAAGAAAATGATACTTTAAATGGAAAAAAATACATTAAAAAACAATGGCAACACTTATAATAAGAGGCTATAACATTTTAGAAAGCCCAGAATCTGTTCTTTCATATTATTTTTAAATCAAGTTAAGTCAAGTTTAAAGACAAATTTACTTTTGTTTTACAGGTCAGCTATTTCAACTTGTCATGTGAATTCTTTGACAGTTATTGACAAGCGCTGTTTTTCAATTCATGGACAAGTGGTTTTTCGTGATTTTCACTTACCAATTTTCTAATTGACATAGACGTCAATTTCAAAACAGAAAGTGAAGTATTTTTTATATTATTTTTTTTTTTAATTTATAATAACAACAAAATTTGAGCTAGCACCTCCCCTCCATGAATGCTTTTCACTGCATCCTCACTTTTGTGCTGTGCGATCTGGCTTGCTATTTTATTTATTTATTTTTTCAGTAATTACACTACTAATATTATTAGTACTACTACTACTAACATTAGGTAATCTTTCAATCGAAAATATTAAAATAAATATTTTTTCTTTACTGTGACTTCACTAAAAATAATACAAAATAATAGTATTAAACCTAGTACATATAGCAATAAAAACGATATCACTCAATTTTATACCTAAGCTCATATATTCATGATTTTGATCAAAGTGCTTGCCTTAACGGCAACATACGCACATATTTATCCATTCTTTGCAAACATGGGTTTCTACATTTGGAATTGGAATGATATAAATTCCATTCTCCTCCCCCTTTTTTTTAAATACGCACGCATACTAATGATGATTGATTTTGCTAACCAAATTTAATTGGTTTCTCATATTATTTTCATTCGTACTGTGTATAAGAAATGTTTTCAGACGTTTCTCCTTATATTATAAATTATTAAAAGAAAAAAAGATTTTCAGAAGAGCATGGTGGTTAATCATCCATCAACATCCATCAACAAATCACTTTTAATTCAAACAAAATTTACAATGGATTTGAAAGTCTACGAAATACATTTCACTGAAGACATGTAGTACAAGTTGAATTCGGGTTTTCTCAGTAAGTCATATATAAGTCTGCCAATGTAACTAAAATATGCGATTTTTAAAAGGATGACATCATGCTCTTATTCTTATTTCAATTACGTTTTTTTTTTTAAGAAAAACCTCAATTAAGATTGTTTGTAAAACACCTGTTGGACCATATCGATATTTTCTTGCCTATCTAAAATATAAAATTTATAATTTAAACTGTCAATAATATTTTACTTTCATTGTAATCCTAAAAAAATAAAACAATGAATTTCGCGCCATTATGCCAAGTTTCACTAAATTTCAAAATTGTTCTCAAATGCAAACATACCTTCTATAACATAACAATGTAAAAGACAAAAACAAAATCTGAATTCATTCGTTATACAGTCAAATCGTAGAGCTTTGAAAGATCGTTTGTTTGTTCACTTTATCGTTTTTCCACACGAAAAGCTGTTGCTCTTTTTCGTCGCTTTAACTCTTTCTGTTAAACCTGGGCATTTTCCTGTGTTCTCGGGGGGGGGGTTTAATCTCCACCAGAATAACACATTTTTGCTGTTTTACCCATAGATGCGGAAATATGTAGTATGTAACTTGCTGACTTCATTTCAATTCATTTGTGCATTTGAAAATTCTCTTTCAGCAAAGTACCTACATGGAGGATATAGGTACCCATGGAAACTGCGAGCCAACTGCATAAAGAAGGATAAAGATATTAACGCTTTCAAAACTGAATCTGACTATAAAACTATTAATTTCGGAACATTAAAAAAAATACCGTCAAAATCACGAGTGCGAGTTGGAATTAAGACAGCAACCGAGTGTTTCCTACATATTTACGGATTTAAAGGAATATGACGAATGAGGGTGCGCACTCAACACCTCCGCCTCAAGAATTTTTAGATATGTTACGGTGTCTAGCACCCTGTGCCATTTTTCAAAAAAATACTCCTCTTCTTTTATCTCCCTCAACAGAACACATTTTATTTGAACTAGGCTCGCCCAGTGGTCGAAATTCGACCACCATACATTTAAACACAAAGCAACGCAACATGCACGCAGAACGACAAACAAAAGTGGTACCTATGTGCCTCACCTACATTATGTACATAAGCACTCTACTGAAGTGAAACTTCACAACAACTGTCTGTTGTTTTGCTTTGCTTTGTTTTGTTTTGTTTTGGCTTGTTTAGTTTTGACCCACTATAAACCATCCATTTTAAAAGGAAATAAATAAAATTCTTGGAACCCGATGCAGCGCCATCTACCGAGTCCTTAACCTACCAGGGATTCTCTCAAACACACACACCAAATTTCAGCAAAATCAGTCAGAAGGAAATAGATAAAAATTCCTGTAACTCGATTGCAGCGCCACCTACCGGATTATTAACCATCCAGGGGTCCCCTCAAACACACACACTAAATTTCAACAAAATCGGTCCAGGCGCTTAGAAGGAAATATATAAAATTCCTGGAACCCGATTGCAGCGCCACCTACCGGGTCCTTAACCATCCAGGGATCCCCTCAAACACACACCAAATTTTAGCAAAATCGGACCAGGCGTTTAGAAGAAAATAAAAAAATTCCTGGAACTCGATTGCAGCGCCACCTACCAGGTCCGTAACCATCCAGCGATCCCCTCAAACACACGCACTAAATTTCAGCAAAATCGGTAAAGTCGTTTAGAAGGAATTAAATAAAATCCCTGGAACCCGATTGGAGCGCCACCTACCGGGTCCTTAACCATCCAGGGATCCCCTCAAACACACACACCAAATTTCAGCAAAATCGGTCCAGGCGTTTAGAAGTAAATAAATAAAATTCCTGGAAACCGATTGCAGCGCCACCTAGCGGCTCCAATTGTGAATCTAAACCATCCAGGAACCCACTCAAACACACGCACAGGAGATGAGGTGTTAAGTTAATTTGTCAGGGGTGTAAGGGGTGCGCTAAACCCCTTTCGGCGAGATGACGTGATCCGACGGTAGCATCCCCAATATAGGGGAAACTAAAACCCTCGCAGCACTTTAAATCATGAGAAAACGAAGGTAGTTACGATTGGTTTGAGTTATAATGTGGTCTAGGAGATAAGCGAAATAGACGTCTTTTTTATTTTTGTGCCCATTTCATCTAACTTTTATGGTAAGCAATCCAACTGTAATATTTTAATTATGTAACCTTTGACATTGAAAGTGCAATGTAGTGCACCTTCATTCGTTTTAAAATCATTAATAAACAATAGTTTATCTTGAACATCATTACAAATGTTTTTTTTTTCTATTAGTCCCAAAAGTAATCAAAATCCCGTACCGGGAAAAGCTCAGGGTGATTCAATTGAACCTTCATCACAGCAAAGCAGCGTCAGCGATGATGACTAAATGTTTTGACGAGGATTCGTTTGACATAGCCCTGATACAGGAGCCTTGGATTTTTAGAGGAAAGATTAGAGGACTCCCACATAGCATAGCTGAATTGCACTATGAGCAAACCAGCGATAGAATTAGGTCCTGTATCCTGGTAAGGCACGGAGTTCAGGCATATAAATTGCCGGATCTGTGTGCCCCAGACCTAGCAGCAGTACGAGTAGGATCAGGTGCGGGAAGTTTTGTCATCGCATCTGCATACCTGCCGTACGATTCGCCGGAACCTCCCCCGACAAGAGAGTTAGAGTCTTTGGTGAATGCATGCAGGAACAGGAACGAGGATCTAATAATTGGTTGTGATGCCAATGCACATAATACAGTGTGGGGCAGCACCAACGATAATTACAGAGGAGAAGCGCTATTCGAATTTGTAACAAGCAAGGATCTAGCTATCTTAAACAGGGGAACAGAGCCAACCTTCGTGGATGTGAGGCGAAAGGAAGTGATTGATGTGACCCTGTGCAGTAGCAAGATAATTGAACGGGTATCAAATTGGAGGGTAAAGGATCAGGCTACACTGTCGGATCACAGAGCCATCTCGTTTGATGTTCGTTATGGATCTAAAAGAGAGATCGGAAATACATCAGAATTCCGAAGAACACGGATAGGACAAGGTACCATGAAGTGTTGGAGGAAAAACTGAATGTAATGGTATTAGGAATACCGAAAAATACTTGGCATGTAGAATCACAGCTAAAGCATTTGCAATCAGCTGTTGAAGAGGCGTACCGAGTGGCTTGCACACCTACTCTAGTGGAAAAACAGGATCCTACGCCTTGGTGGTGTCGGGAGCTTGAGAAGCTAAAGAAGGCTGTGAGGAAGGCCTTCAATCATGCCATGAGAAGGGGAGAACCCGAAGCATGGGATGAATACAAGGCGAAAAAGAAAGAGCTGAATGTTACTCTACGACGACGTAAAAGGGAGTCATGGAGGGACTTTTGCTCGACTATGAGGAGCACATCTGAAGTCAGTAGACTACAAAAGATTGTCTCCAGAGACCCAGTTTCCAAGATCGGACTCATTCGTAATAGAGCGGGAGAGATAGTGGAAAATCTGGATCAAACAAACGAGGTCCTGATGGAAGTACACTTTCCAGGAAGCTACAAGTCAGATCGGCCCTGGGCTCTAAGGAAACAAGGAGCGAACAGGATGGATAGGACGGAAGCAGAACGGATCGTGACACCAGAGGCGGTTAAGGGGGCGATAGCAACTTTTTCACCCTTCAAAACCGCGGGACCAGATGGTATATTTCCAGGTCTAATGCAATGGGGAGTAGACGTAATTGCACCAAGGCTCAGGAATATATACGTTGCATGCCTAGCAATAGGCTACATCCCGATTACATGGAGGGAGGCAAAGGTGGTCTTCCTTCCAAAACCGGGAAAAAAGGATTACACCGAGGCAAAGTCCTTCAGACCAGTCAGCCTAACATCTTTTCTGTTGAAAACAATGGAAAGGGTGGTGGTGGACTATATGGAGAGTACGGCGCTTAAGATGTATCCTCTGAATAGTAGACAACATGCCTATAGGGCAGGTATGTCTACAGAAACAGCGCTACATCAAGTAGTACGCGCTGCGGAGGAAGAGCTAAATACCGGGGGTATTGCGATGACCACTATAATGGACATTGAAGGTGCCTTCGATAAGATATGCTTTGAAAGTCTGAAACAAGCCTTGGAAAAACGTAGATGTTGCAAATGAGTAAGGGATGCGATTTAACTTTTAGTTCAATGTTTATTTCTGTAAGATATAATTCTTAAATAATGACAAAATGTATATTAATTCCTTACCGCAGTTTTATTCCCTTCTCCCTTGGCTGACAGATAAATTTGCAATGAGCAAGTAATTATTGATTTGCGCGGGAATTCTTAGCGCATGAGCATAGAATTTATTTACAACAACTCGAGATAAATGTCAGAGAGGGAAGAAGCGGGATAAGCTGGGTTTACATTAAATTTCCTAGTGGGACGTTCGCATTTGTCGTTCCACAACATCCTCACCCCCGTGGATCGACTCCGATTCACCACCGTCAACATCTAGAACGGCGAGCTTGGATACAGGGCGCTGCATTAGTCCTTTAGAAGTCCGAACATCTACTCTTCGTATCTGCCCATCGGTTCCAGGGTAAACGTTTTCAATACGGCCACGACACCACTGATTTCTTGGAACGTTCGCGTCGCACAGGAATACTAAATCTCCTATTTTCACGGGCTTGGAACGTTCACACCACTTTGTTCGCCGCGTTAACGTAGGCAAATATTCTGCTACCCATTTTTTCCAGAAACGGTCCCTTAACTGACGAGCTATACGCCATTGCTTTCTCAATCGACTTAGATTCTCCAGCGGCTCATCAGTACTTGGAGTTTGTGCAGTATTTGCTGAGCCCAACAAAAAGTGGTTTGGGGTGAGTGGTTCTTCTTGGTTGGGCGAGATTGGTATATGCGTAAGTGGGCGGGAGTTCACTACATTCTCAGCTTCAATTATAAGACTTTGGAGAGTTGATTCTCGTGGAGCCACCTCTTTCAGCGTATGGCAAAGCACTCTTTTCACGCATTGAACCATGCGTTCCCATACTCCTCCTTCCGCCGGGTTGGAAGGGCAATTAAACAGCCACTCAACTCCTTTTGTTGTCAGTTCCCCTTGTATGCGGTCACGGTCAAAAACTTCAGAGAAACGTTTGGATTCGTTGAAGGCGCCAACGAAATTTGTTCCGTTATCAGAACGAATCCTCACCGGAACCCCTCGTCGATTGATAAAATTTCGAATAGCTAGGATACATCCATCAGTCGACAAATCGTGAACAACTTCAAGATGTATAGCACGGACGACCAAACACGTGAATAGGGCGATCCATCTCTTCTCTGTATGTCGGCCAATCGTGACAGTAATAGGGCCGAAATAGTCCAGACCCGTATACGAAAAAGGGCGAACAAAGGGCGTAAGTCTGTCTTCGGGTAGAGAGCCCATCATTGGCGGGACAGGGGTGACTCTGTTGATTTTACAGACGAAACAGGTCGAGATCACCTTTCGCAGGATTTGTCGCAAACGTGGTATCCAATATTTACGACGAATCTCACAGATTGTGGCTTCGACATTCTGGTGTTTCATTTTGCGATGTCGGTCAGTAACTACTAATGTAGTAAACGCATGAGCAGAAGGCAGTATTATTGGACGTTTCGCAGCATACGTCATACAGTCGGCTGCATCGAGTCTACCATACACACGAAGTAAACCATCGCTATCAACGTAAGGTGACAGTTTACTCAACGCGCTCCCCTTTTGCAATGCTCGATTACAATTGATCTGCTTCAGTTCCGTTGCAAATGATTCGAGTTGGACTTGACGGCACAGCAATTTCTCTGCAGCATCTAGTTCAGCTAAAGAGAGATCAATGGGTTGTTGGTTTCTCTGCGGGTTATGCTTACGGCACCGATTTACGAAACGAAGTACCCAGGCCATTGTTCGTATAAGCCTGTAAAGAGATGAGAAGCGGTTAAATTCTATAAAGTGATTACTCACGAGAACCAATGAGAATTTTGGGCGAAGTTCTTCCTCGCCGTCTTCGCTGATAGGGATTGATTTATTCTTCGGCCAGTTTTCTTCTTCTTTACGCAAGAAGTTAGGACCAGTCAACCAACGCGAGGAGGATTCGAAGTTTACAAAACGTCCGGCCCTTGTAGCCTCGTCGGCGGGGTTCTCGTCAGTTGGTACCCACTTCCAATTTGACGGGTCAGTAGTACTTAAGATCTCAGCGATTCTATGTGCGACAAATGGTTTATACCGACGATGTTCACTTCCAATCCATTTGTGAACGGTTCCTGAGTCAGTCCATAGAATAGTGCGAGCTACTTCGAAGGAATGCTCTTCAATCAAAGTGTTCATTAATCGCACTCCTAACACAGCAGCTTGTAGCTCAAGACGAGGAATCGTGAGAGGCTTAAGCGGTGCACATTTCGTTTTGGAGCATATGAATGCTGTATCTACCTCACCATTGACATTTTCGGCTCTCCAATATGCCACAGCAGCAAAGGCGTCTTCGCTTGCGTCGACGAAGACATGAAGTTGGAGACGGTGTGGTAGCCCATTTTGAAAGTAGAATCGAGGAACCTTAAAGTTGACTACGTCTGGCAATCGTAAACGCCACTTAGTCCATGCTACCATCACTTCCTCTGGTAATGGTTCGTCCCATCGAACATTGTGCCGCCATACTTCACGCATCAATAATTTAGCGACGATTGTGAAATGGTTTAAAAATCCTAAGGGGTCAAACATCGACATGACGACGCTTAAAAGCTCCCTTTTGGTTGGACACCTTTTCCCGGTGATAACATCTTTGTCCACGTGATGGAACCTCAGCTGGAAGCAAAAGAGATCACTGGCTGGCTGCCAGTACATACCAAGTATTTTTTCAGCGTAGAGACTGCTCTTGTTATCGACGACCATAGGAATATTTGTACCTTCTAGCGCTTCGAGTACTTCTGCCGAATTTGAGCTAAAGTTTCTTAGTTCGAAACCAGCATCTTTGTGGATGTCGCGTACCTGCCTTGATATGTCAATAGCTTGCTCAATAGACTGAAAACTATCCACAAAATCATCAACGTAGTGGTAGTCCATGATTGATTTTATGGCTCGTGAATCATACTTTTGGTGCTCCAGAGCATTAGTAGTTTTCACGTACTGAGCTATACAGGGTGAACATGCAGCTCCAAAGGTCATCACCATCATCTCGTACACGTCTGGCTGTCTCGTATCATCTCCATCACGCCACAGAAAGCGTTGAGCACACCTATCCTCAGCCTGAATCACTATTTGGTGAAACATCTCCCTAATGTCACCACAAACTGCCACGGCTCCTTCCCGAAAATGAAACAGAACTGCAGGTAGCGCTCGGTATTGTTGAGGGCCTTTCAATAGGTAAGAATTAAGGGATTTCCCATTAACTTCGGCTGCAGCGTCAAACACAAGTCTTAACTTGCCTGGTTTATTTGGGTTTACCACGCCAAAGTGTGGGAGGTACCACGTTTTCGGATTTTTTATGGCGGATTCTTCTGGCGTCAGCTTACGGGCATACTGCTTTTTTACATAGTCCTTAATAATGAAACCATATGCCGCCCCGAAACTTTCATCTCGTTTCATTTTGCGCTCTATTCCTACCAATCGTTTCAATGCCATGGAGTAGCTTTCGGGTAATATTATGTCGTCGGATCGCCATAACAAACCAGTTTGGTACCTTTGCTTACCCTTTTTTGTCGTCGATCGAAGAATTTCCCTTGCTCGCACGTCAGCGTTACTCTCCACAAGGGGTGACGGTCTAACACCAAAGGATTCGATGTCAAAATACTCAGCCACTAATTGATGTAGAGATTCTGTTCTCGAAGCTTGAGTATGAGTAAAGAGGCAAGACTGTGTCGCACATCGAACATTTGCAGATTGACCGAACACAACCCAACCTAACTCGGTATTTGCTGCATATGGTCCATCAGTGTTAAGCGGCAAAATCTCCTTCGGCAATCCCAAATGACAATTATCAAGTCCGATCAAAAGTTTAGGAGTAGCGTTTGAATATGGCTGTAGCTTTACCCCTTTTAAGTGACCCGCTAGATTACGAATTTCTCTCTCCCCCAAGCTCTGCCTGGGAAGATCTAAGTTACGGAGTCCATAAACATTTTTCAGAAAGTGTTTTTTGTTCTTATTAACTCCACTGACGTAAAGATCAACCAATATTGTAGGTTCCTGTGCCTGTCGCCCGCTAACCCACTGCATGTTTAATTGACATTGTTGACCTTTAAGTCCCAGTTCCTTAACAATATCCGCATCCAACAGAGTGACAGATGAGCCTTCATCTAAGAGTGCATATACATTAACTGTTTTGTTCGGATCATACAGTGTGACTGGCAGCACACGAAAGAGAAGATCGTTGAATACTGCTTCCTGTGTAGTTTTGTTCAAGTTACTTGAGCAATGTGCGATAAGAGACGGAACTTCATCTGGAATGTCACGCTGAGGTTGTTGCTCATGTTCAGTTAAGCTAGGTGTTTCGCCTTCTTCTTCATGGAGCAGGGAGTGATGCTGTTTTCGGCAGTTATCGACGGAACATCGCTTCTTATTGCGACAGTAACGCATTGGGTGGCCCCTTTCCAAACACGTAAAGCACAAGCGATTCTGTTTTACTATGGCCCACCTCTCTGAAGCAGCTGTATCGACGAAACGCTGGCATTCACTCGTCTTGTGTTCTCTCGCACACAAAACGCACTTATGATCAGATGAGCCTTGACTTCTCGCCGCAGTATGCAAAACTGGCATGCGTCGCTTCGGTTCTTTATTATCGACATCAACCTCATGCACAGTGCAAATTAGATTTGCCAAGTCACTCAACCATTGGCTAAAATGCAGAATCGTGGGGTACGGTTGTGCTTGCACAGCACACTTGGCCCATTCTAATTTTTTGCTCATTGGAAGCTTCGCGACAAGTTCTTCTAACAATGTCGGGTTTGCCAAATGTTGATGCGCGTTGACTGATTGAAGAAACACAGCTAAGTTCTTCACTTTAGTGGCGAATTGAACGATTCGACTAACTGCGTTTTCACTAATCATTGGGATTTCACGCACTTCATTCAATTGGCTTCGAATAAGTAATTCTGGACGACCAAAACGGAACCGAAGTTGGTCTATAGCGGCATCAACATTGTCTGGATGAATTAAAAGAGACTTTACTGTCTCTCGAGCAACACCAACAAGGCTCTTTTGTAGTCGATGATTATTTTCCAGGTTAGTATAGTTGTAAGCATTTGTCGACTGTATGAACGCATTATAAAACATTGGCCAGTCCTCCGGCTGTCCGCCGAATGCTGGAAGATCTTGAATTTTTCGCGGAAACATTACCTGCTGAAAGTGGGTAGGGGTAGGGTTGGCGTAGTCGTGTTGATGTAAGAAACTATAGTTAACATGCGAGGATGTAGATGGAAGAGTATTGGCAGTCCCAACATTCATTGCTGGAGTACTCTTATATATGCCTATCGATGGCAAAGTGGAACTAATCGAAGGCGGACAAGTTACTGGCTGCGTATGAATTCCACTGTTAGGAGCTTGTTGCTGGAGGACGTATGGCTTGGCTTGAAACTCAGTCGATGGGACAGTGCAAGACGAGGTAGAAGCAACTAAGGCAGTACTTGGATGAAATAGCGATGTCGATTTGCATGCAGATATCGTTGAGCTGGGTTCTATTGCACGTGTACTTTGCAACGCCATTTTGAGAGCATGACATTGCATATCACTTTCGCTTAATCTTACCTGAGTTGCTTTAAGTTGATTTTGAAGATCATCGATTTGTCTTTGCAGCGATAATAAGATTGCTTCATTGCGGCTGGAATCATCATTCTTCTTATTGGTACCTTCGGGTTCAAGAGCTTCGGTGTAAAGGGCAGTGTTACCCGAAGCACTCAAACTAGACGTGAATATGTCTGCTGTAGCATTACAGGCGGTGCTTGTGGGAAAACATTGTTTTGCAGTTGTAGTCGACCCATCAGACGGTATATGCTTAAAAATATATGGCGAGAGGGTTGGGGCGTTTAAGGGAACATCTCTGGGGACACATGGCGTAGCAGTCATACTCGAACTAAAGGGAATTCCCTCGAAAGACTTTGATGGCAACGTTTGACCATCCAAAGGAACGTATGAAAAGGCGGATTGCGTGGTGGTCGCACTCAAAGTCGAGGGTATTTCCTCGAAAATGTCTCCTGATGGTGCTGGAGCATTCAAAGAGACGTCTATAGGGTCTCGCGTCTCGGAACTAACGTTCGATATGGGCGTATTAGTTTTAGTAGCACCATTTGAACTCGCAGAAGTTTCAGGCAATTTGGGCATGGTAATCTCTTGCAAACGAGGGCTTCTTCGTGGCGGTGTTCGGTTCATTGGTGACTAAGCGGTCGAACTAGGCGGCAAATTAATTTGAGGTTAATTCCAAGTGGCATAAACACGGCAGCAGTATTGAAATTCGCAGTACAAAATGCGAAATAAAGATGTTGCAAATGAGTAAGGGATGCGATTTAACTTTTAGTTCAATGTTTATTTCTGTAAGATATAATTCTTAAATAATGACAAAATGTATATTAATTCCTTACCGCAGTTTTATTACCTTCTCCCTTGGCTGACAGATAAATTTGCAATGAGCAAGTAATTATTGATTTGCGCGGGAATTCTTAGCGCATGAGCATAGAATTTATTTACAACAACTCGAGATAAATGTCAGAGAGGGAAGAAGCGGGATAAGCTGGGTTTACATTAAATTTCCTAGTGGGACGTTCGCATTTGTCGTTCCACAACAGTAGAGTTAACCCACTAGTAGTAAGATGGGTGGACAATATGTTGAATACAAGAGCGATAAATATCCAGACGGGAACCTCAAAACTCCGAGGAAGAGTCAGCAGAGGTTGCCCACAGGGAGGTGTTCTTTCACCTACACTATGGAATATCACTGTGGACTCTCTTCTCGATAGACTTGAGGCAACTGGCATTCACACAGTGGGATATGCCGACGACATAGCAATAATGGCAAGAGGCAAATTCATAGACGTCACAGCGGATATCATGAGGAATGCACTCAAAGTGGTTGAGCGGTGGTGTCTGGAACAAGGACTCTCTATTAATGCGGAGAAAACAGATTTAATAATCTTCACTAGGAAGAGGAAAAATCTGGAATTTCAGCCCTTAACACTTTTCGGATCTGAACTAACAACGACCAAGAAGGTTAAGTATCTGGGAGTATACCTAGATACTGGACTTACTTGGAATCACCATGTTGAGGAGAAGGTACGGAAGGCAAAAAGGGTGCTACATCAGTGCAAACGTGTGTGTGGACAGAGGTGGGGACTCTCTCCTAGGTCAGCATACTGGATGTATACGATGATTACTAGACCCATTATCACATACGCTTCGGTTGTATGGTGGGCAAAAGCCTCGCAGAAGACTGCTAAGAAGCACCTGGATAGGGTCCAGCGTTTAGCATGTATAGGAATTACAGGTGCAATACGCACAACACCAACATGCGCATTGGAAGTGATCTTAGGGATTTTACCGCTAGACTTATTTATTAAGAAAACAGCGGCCCTAACAGCACTTCGTCTGCATCGAGATGGGAAATGGCACAATAGTGGTACCATCTATGGACATAGGAAGATCCTGGAGCTTGTCAAAAATGAGATTAGGGAACTGAACATGCCTATGGATGGTATAACAAAGGTGCGTATTATGGAAAGGAATCACAAAACTCGCATTGAGAATGGATTACTTCCAGAAAAGAGGAATGGTGAAATCGTGATTTTCACAGATGGATCCATGATGGATGGCGGAGCGGGGGCCGGAATCTTTTCAGAAGATCTGGAACTAGCCCGTCACATTAGCCTCGGGAAACACACTTCAGTATACCAGGCTGAGATGATTGCTTTGCTGCATGCGTTGGATTACTTGCTTGAGAGTCAGGTGGAAGGAAGAAATATCCTAATAGCACTGGACAACCAGGCGGTGATTAGATGCATGGGACAGACAACCATCACAACATCACTGGCACTGGAATGTGTACTCAAGCTCAACAAGTGTTCGTATAAAAACCAGGTAACACTGACTTGGGTACGAGGACACATAGGGATCGACGGCAACGAAAAGGCGGACTCCCTTGCAAAACAGGGGTCAACTGAAAAGTTGCTGGGACCAGAACCATTCTCTTCAATTGGTAGAGGAATGGTAGAACAGCTGATCAACAAATGGATCACGGCAGAACACTTGAGTAGGTGGTCAACCGTGGAACAATGTAGACAAGCTAAAATGGCGATACAATGGCCGACCTGCTCCACTCAGAGAAAGGTTCTAAGCATGAGTCGAGGAACATTGAAATGGGTGGTGGCGTTAACTACAGGTCATGGTAATTTCGGGTATCATTTAAGGAAGATGGGCCTTAGAGAGGATGATACTTGTAAGCTATGCCTGGAGGAATCTGAGACAGCGGCACATATATTGTGTCAATGTCCAGCTTTGGCTGGCAGAAGAATGAGGATCTTGGGACAACATTGGGTCGAGGCCCATTGGATGAAACAGATCTCACATAAACAGATGCTAGCGTTAACACTAGGAATCGAACTCAGGGAAGAACTCTGGAGAAATCCAGAAAGTCTCTCTGGGTAAGGTATATTAGTGGTAGGGAGACGAAAAGAGACCCGACAATGGTGGTCTGGTTCGAATATCTCTCGAAAATTTATATATAAATTTATATATAATCAAAAAGGAGGATTTGACATTCTTGCTGAAAGAGGAATTGACATAGTAACAAATCCTCCTTTATGACTCAAAATAAAAATTGTGTGGTAAAACAACTTACTCTTTTTTTACAATGTATTGTTACATTCGGCTGGGATTCGAAAAGATAAAACACTATTCTGTTTACTGAACTTTAATAAATCACTTTTTATTACAAGACATTGCCTTATAACGCCTTGTTTCACCATTGGCACCATTCTTTGTCTTGAAGACCCACATCGAGTTCAAAGCCTTCTTTCCAGCTGGAAGTTCAATCATGTCCCATGTATTATTTTTCATCAAAGACTCATACTCTTCGCTAATTGCCTTTTTCCAATTCATCGCATCAGGTCTCGAAATTGCATCGTCAAATGTAGAAGGATCATCCGCTGCACTTCTTTCATTAACAAAAGTGACGTAATTATCGAATTTTTTTGGTTTCGGTTCTCGATTAGAGCGCCTCACAGGTCCAACGATGTTATCCCCACTTAATAGTGGAATGAATTCTGAGCCTGAGGGCTCATCTGATTCAACGATAGTCATCTCAGCATCAGCAAAACTTGTATCAGAGTCAGATTCCACCATTGTGATTTCATATATATCGCTATTATTATTAGTAGGAAACCTAACCGCAACATCATCAGCACAAGATACATCATCATTGAAGTTATTGTGCACACTTTCATCAGCTGCACGATCCTCACCATATACATTTTCATCAGCAACGTCCTACGCAAAATCTCAGAAGCAGCACCGTCATCCACACACATGTTTTCATCAACAACGTTCGTCTTCATATGCAAAAACTCAGTAGGAACACAGTCATCAACACACACAGTTTCTTTAGCAGCACAAAGCCCGTAAAAACGCAGATCTTCAAAAAATGTCACTTCTCTGGAGACTAGCATTTTCTTCTGTTGTGGGTTGTACATCCTATAACGATCGCTTCTGCTTTGGGATCAACACCATACCAACTGAACCAAAAATTCGCAAATGAGACAAATCGGGCTTTTTACCATACCACACTTCCTCAGGACAACGATTTTCCAAACTCTTAATTGGAGTTCTATTGATCAAATAGCAGCCGTGTTAATTGCCTCTGCCCAATAACTTTTATCCAAATGACCTTCGAACAAAAGACAGCATGCCTTCTCCACCAGCGAACGATTCATCCGTTCAGACTTTCCATTCTGCTCTGGACAGTACGGAGTAGACGTTTGGTGAACTATTCCTGCTGATTTGAGACACTGCTGCATTGTTTGATTCACAAATTCTGTGCCATTGTCTGATCTGAATATTTAGATTTTTCGCTTTGTTTGGTTTTCTACCATGTTCTTGAAGTCAAAAAAATGTTTCGCTACTTCACTCTTGTTTTGCATTGCGTATACAAAAACCTTCTTCGAAAAATCATCCAAAAATAGAACGTAGTATCTGGAACCACCCAACGCATACGTCGGAATGAATAAGCTGCAACAAATCAGTTGTTTTATTTGTCGAAGATTTAAAACTGCGTTTGCATTGTTTGCCCTGGCAACATGTAATGCAAGCTTTATCGGTTTCAGGTTTGTCATCTATGATTCCAAGATTTCCAGCTGCTTCCAGTTGCCGCAACACCTCTGTGTTTGGATGTCCCATCCGCTTGTGCCAAACTCTTTTATTTGCTGCTATACATGCAATATTTTTATATTGAACATTCAACTGGAAAACCTTATCGATTTCTGTTTCAGAAGCAAATACCTTTCGCGACTTGTCCATAATATTACAACCCCCAGAATCAAACATAATTGTATTTCCATTCTTTATTACCTGGCTTATAGACATCAAATTGACATTTATTCGAGGAACGTGGAGTACATCACGCATAACAACTTCGTTGATTTCTCCTCCACCGTATACCTGGATGGAAATATCTCCTCTTCCCAAAACATCCAACCTTGAACCATCTGATGCTAAGACTACGTAATCATTCTCTTTCGAATAGTTCTCAAACAATTCCCTCTGTTTTGCCATATGTGACGAAGCTCCTGAATCGACGAACCAGTTCTGTAGATTACCTTCTTGCACAGAATATGATGCAGCATATACGGCATATTTACTTTTACCTCCATATGCAGATCTTTTTGGACAGTCCTTTTTTATATGTCCATAATCACCGCAACCAAAACATTTTACCCCCTTGGGCCTGTTTCTACCTTTACCATTTCCTTTAAATGTTACCATTGCCTGATCTTCAGCAGCAGCACAACCAGACGATTTGCTATTATAGGCGTCGTAATCCTGCAACAACTTGGATTTAATAGCATCAGCAGTAATTGGAATTCCGCTGCTCTCGATTGCCATGATCATAGGCTGAAATTTATTTGGCAATCCACTTAGCAACAAACTACCCACCCACTCATCGTCCACTTTCATTTTTATAGAGTTAAGTTTCTGAGCGGTCCCTATTATTTTATTAACATATTCGGATATACCTGAGCAGTCAGCCAAACGAGTAGTGGTTAATTCTCGCAACAATACAACCCTCCTTGTGAGTCCTGTGTCATCGAACGTAGATGCCAATTTGTCCCAAACGTCCTTCGCCGTGGCTGCCTCCCTAATGTGCACATACAACGAGGGGTCAATTAGCAAAACTATTTTTGCCTTCGCTTGTGCTATTTTCTCAAGTTTCGTCTCGGTGCCTAAAACTGATGCCCATAAATCATCCATGATGAGATAATTTTCCACCGCAAACCACCATGTGTCGAAATTTTCTCGCCCTTTCAGACGTTCAATGGCCGGCAAATTACTCATCATAATTTAACTTTAGGTTTTCCACCGATTTTAATTTAAGAATATCGAGCCTTTACTTTACACTGAATTAAAATGTTCCTTATTTACTGGGCTCATAACCTGTTGTAGTCCATAAATCTCTGTAAAAGTCTCAGAAAAGTAAAAACGCACGTCCATTAGAGATAAAGATACAAAGATGGAAGAAGTTTATTGGTGATACCAAATTATTTCCAAATGTTCGTTAACGTGTCGTTCTCCATACACCTTTGCAGTTGCTCCAGTTGTTGTTTTCAGACAGTAGCTGCTGGTGTTGTGCAGCCATGATCGGTGAAATATATCCCTCCTTATGATGGAAGCGGTGGCACCGGTGTCGATGGTGGCCACATACTTTTTCTGGCCGATGTGGGCTTCCACTGTCAAACTCTTATTACCTCGTTTGGTCTGGGAAACTTGAATTGTGGTCCTGGGGGCGTCGATTGCAGAAACCAGCTTCTGTCCCGCAAGGTTGGTTCTTTGATCCGCTGGACGCTCAGATGCCCCTTCATTACAATGCCTAGTACGACGCACGGTTGTAACTTCTCTCACCCGATGAAACCCTTGTGATGCCTGGTCAGCAGCTTTCATTACTAAGGCAAATGCCAGTGCCTCAGGGAGTGTTTTCTTTCCAGCCATTCATACAGCCATTTGCAATTGTGTGTCCTCTATGGCTTGGGTAAACGACTTCACGCCATTTCATTGATGACAACCTCGCCGGCATTGGGAGACGACAAATGCGCCAGCTGTTCGATAACGGCTTGCAACTGCTGGAGCGTTTCTCCCCTCTTCTGGATTCTATTGCGCAGTTGTACCCTATATACTTGCTGCATGTGGTCATCACCAAAGCGCATTTCGATAGCCTTAACCAATGCATCGTAGTTGCATTGCTTTTCTTTCGGAAATAGTTTGAAGCAACTCTGCAGCTGTGCCTCGTAGTGCTAGCGTTAGAGCGATGGACTTTTCCTCGTCGTCCCAGCTGTTGGTCATTGCAGCTACTTCGAACTGCCGCTTATAAATTGGCCATGATGTTTGACCATCGAAAACAGGCGGTTGCATGTCCTTCCTTCTAGGGCAATCAGCAGAATATTCTCAGGCTTTCTGTTTCTTGACTTTATCCAGTTCTCTAGCCAAGTTCTCGAAGTTTGTCTCACGCTCTCTTGCTAAGTTCTCGAAGTTTTTCTCATGCTTTCTTGCTAAGTTCTTGAAGTTTGTCTCATGCTTTTGTAATGTTTGATGGATATTGTTACATTCGGCTGGGATTCGAAAAGATAAAACACTATTCTGTTTACTTAAGTTTAATAAATCACTTTTTATTACAAGACAATTCACTTAAAATCAACTTTTCCACTTCTTACAATCTTTCATTTATTTTATAACACTACCGATACTATTCGAACTTCACTTTACACGGTTTAAAGATGTAGATTTTATAGACAATCCAATTTTAAAAACCTTTTTAGGCTAAATGTTTTTTATTAGGTTTTCTTACAAACTAAAAATACAAGTAATTAAATAAACAATACTCGGCAAAGTAAACTTGCTTGTTTAAGAAATGGAATGAAAGTATCTCGAGTATACGACGTGTGACAGTATGGATGACGAACAGCGGAATGGAATTTTTGTTGCAGATATGTAGATGCAGATGTGTGACCAGCGTTCCCACTTTCACTACGATCGTAATGTTTCACTACGATTTTGCCTTAGTTCGACAAAATCATTACGCCACTACGAAAAATTTGGAAACACTACGATTTGCCGTTCGACTTCGTATCCATTAATTTCTTGTATAAAATTCCTTCAGTAAGTAATAATATTGATTTCTAAAATGTTTCCCCTTGGAAAAGTTGCCTGAACGCATTCACAACAGGGCGATTAATTTAACTAATTATCTTTTCAGCGCAATGCTGGTGGTTACAAGGGGTCGATTTCCGTCCTGTGACTGTGAAGTGATAAATAATTTAATTTACATAATTTGTAATTTTCGAGCTTTTCAAAGTAGAATAGAATTCCTTGGCCAAATCGGGGCTATTCTCCAGATACTATTCTATTAAATATGTAGATATTTTGGGTTTCTGAATCTCTTTGTCCGCGCTTATTTTTCGTTTCCATTGTGATTCATAGAGCCTTGTCTATGTTTTTCACACTTCTTCACAAATGAAACAGCTGTGATAAAAAAAATTATCATATGAAAAAAATTTGATATTTGTTTTCATTTTTTCATAGACCAAGAATCGAATTAAGCGCGACCTTGTGAGAACTCTTTTCACTTCACAGTATCATAGAACGAGAATCGACCCCCCCCCCTTAAGTCGTACTTGGCTTAAAACTAAAACATTATGGAGATTGCAATAACTTTTCATATTTCACTACGATTTAGCTCGAAACACTACGTTTTCTTCATCTCGGCACTACGCTTTCGTAAATTTGAAGTGGGAACGCTGTGTGTGACACAAAATCAAAGCGAAGGTAGCATTGCCAGCTGTACGAAAACATGTTGCCACAGTACCCCCCTTCCAGCGTATAACTAACTAGGTAAGATATCTCTTTGGAAAGTGTACGCGTCTTCCACTCTTAGTGCGTTGAGAATCTGCGGGTGGTGTTAAGTTTGTTGCTGGCAAAAAATGTACGCGTTTTCCATCCATAATCGGTTGAGGATCAGCTGGTGGTATCAAATTTGTTGGTGGTAATTCTGGTTCTTCTGATGGTGGTGGTTGAAACATTTCAGGAATTCGGGTTCTTACATCTGGTGTTGACTGCAAACGGTGATTGTCGTCGTCTTCGTCATTAACTCCAAAAGCTGGTTTAAGGCGATCGATACTGACGGTGACTTGTTTGTTTTTGATCTCGATGTCAAAATGCTTGGAAGTCCTCTTCAAAACTTTATATGGCCCCGCATACGGTTGTCGCAAAGGAGGCTGGACTGCATCGATACGTAGAAAAACGAATGGTGTGGCATTCAGATCTCGATGAACAAACACTGTAGTACGATTGTGCGCTGAAGTAGGAACTGCTCTCAAATCTGCGAAATGCTGTCGTAGATTTTTGATGTACTCCGTTTCCAAAATGCCTGTGGTGCTGTCAAAAAATTCTGAAGGTAGTCTCAATGGTTCACCATATATCATCTCGGCAGGCGATGATGTCCTCTTTAACTGTTGCCCGAAGTCCCATCAACACGGTAGGTAGAGTTTCCATCCAATTGGAGGTAGCATGACATTTTAACGCAACCTTTATAGTCCGATGCCATCTTTCAATCAGCCCGTTTGCTTGAGGGTGGTAGGCGGTAGTTCTATTTCGCTTGATGCCCAACAAATTGCCTAGTTCCTTGAATAATTGGCTTTCAAACTGACGTCCTTGGTCAGTGGTTAATTTTTCAGGAACACCAAACCGAGAAATCCAACCGGAATAAAAAACTTTCGCAACGGTGTCAGCGGTAGCATTTTCCATAGGCAACACTTCCAACCACCTCGAGAAACGGTCGACACAGGTAAGCATATATGTGTAGCCTTGTGATGGAGGAAGGGGACCAACTATGTCCACATTAATGTGTGAAAAACGTCTGTCCGGTACGGCAAATTTACCAAGAGGAGTTTGGGTATGTCGCTGCGTTTTTGATTTTTGGCATTGCAGACATTCTGTTGTCCACTTGCTGATATCGGCATTCATGTGGGGCCAAACGAAGCGAGACGTCAAAAGTCGTTTTGTTCCTCGTACACCTGGGTGAGACAAGTTGTGAAAAAGTGAAAAAATTACCTCTTGATAACTCTTGGGAACAAGCGGTCGCATTTGTCCAGTCGACTTATCACACAACAGTTCAGTATCGCTACCTGAGACTGAGAGCTTCACCTTCTCTATTTCCAGTGGGGTTGAGTTATGCTGGTACAAAGATTGCAATTCGGAGTCTTCTCGTTGGAGCTTAGCTATCAGATCGTAGTCGACCACAGATGGAACGTTGATTGTTTCAATGCGCGAAAGCGCGTCAGCAACTATGTTGTCTTTTCCACTTATGTGTTTGATGTTGGACGTAAATTGGCTGATGAACTCAAGCTGGCGTGCTTGTCGAAGACTAAACTTCTCCCACTTCTGCGAAAAAGCATACGTCAATGGCTTATGATCGGTTAAGATGTCGAATGAAGAGCCTTCCAAAATGTAGCGAAAATGCCTAATGGCTGCATAAATTGCCAGAAGTTCCCTATCGTATGCACTGTATCGGGCTTCGGTATCCGAAAGCTTCCTCGAAAAGAAACCCAATGGTTGCCAATTAGTTCCTGAGAGTTGCTGCACTGTCGCACCTATCGCAGTATCCGATGCGTCTGTCATCAAAATGAGCCTAGCGTTGGTAATGGGAAACGCCAAATAAACTACGTGCTTAAGTTCATCCCGACACGTCTCGAAGGCAGCTGTTGTTGTATCCGTCCATATGAGCTCGCGTTTGTCATTTTTCTTAAATGGTATCATTTTTTGAAGAACGAGTTGCTTCTCCGCTCCATGAGGCAGAAATCGTCGGTAGAAGTTGAGCATTGCGACGAAACGGCGAAGTGCTTGAATATTTTTCGGCTTCGGGTAGTTTGTAATGGCTTCAACTTTCTCGGCTAATGGTTTAATGCCATCCTTTGACACCGAGTGTCCCAAATACGACCAAATACAATGCGCAGATGCTCCAAGTGTTGTTGTCTGGAAGAAGATGCGATTAATATGTCATCAATGTAAGAATAGCAAAAATGTAATCCTCTTAGGACTTCATCGATGAGACTTTGAAATGTTTGAGCGGCATTGCAAAGACCGAAAGTCATATAGACAAATTCATAAAGTCCAAAAGGAGTTATAATTGCCGTTTTGGGAATGTCTGACTTCTCGACAGGAATCTGATGGTATGCCTTCGTCAAATCGATGGTGCTGTATATTACTGTTCCTTCCAGGTTACTTGTGAAATCGTGCAAGTGATGAATGGGATACTTGTCCGGTAGTGTTTTGGCGTTGAGTTGACGATAATCGCCACAAGGACGCCAAGAACCATCTGTCTTTTGCACGAGGTGCAGTGGACTGCTCCATGGACTTTTGGAAGGGCGACATATTCCCTGGTTCACCAACTCATTGAATTCGGCTTGAGCGATCCTTGACTTTTCGGGCGGCAGTCTTCGCACCTTTGAGGAAATTGGTGGACCCTTAGTTTCGATATGATGCGTCACAGAGTGTAGAACCTTTCTTGGAATTGATGGGTTTGTAAGTTGGTGACGAAACTCCGAAAGCAATTTGTGCACGTCAACATCCGCTTCTATTTTGACAATTGTAACACTAGCATACCTGTGTGTGGATAGTTTTCCATGGCTTCGCATGTTGGTATACTTGTCGACAAGACTTTTTGACCTCAGATCGACGACAAGACCGTAGTGTGAGAGGAAATCTGCTCCCAGGATAGGTTTCGACGTTCGCTACTAAAAACTGCCACTCGAAATTCCGTCGAAGTCCCAAGTCCAAACTCAAAGTACGTTCGCCATACATTTTGATGTCTGATCCATTAGCTGCTGTTAGTTTAAATAATTTTGTAGATGGGTTGTTGACGCACCCCTTTGATGGTGGTATTATGGAGAGATCAGCGCCAGTGTCAATTAGGAAAGATAGTTTCGTTGACTTGTCGTATATAAATAAGCGGCTGTTATTGCTTATGCCAGTGTCGTTCGCCGCAATTAACGACCGGCCGAGTCGTTTTTTTCAAACTTACAACCGCGCTGACATTTAATTGCTTTATCACCATACTTACGATGGAACCGACAGGTGTAGTCCCCTTGATGCTGCCGAGAGCGGGATCGACTCCGAGCACGTTGTGAAAAACTCGGTCCTGCTTTGTCGCTGCACAGACGTTGAACTTGACGAGTTAATTCTTCCACCTGAGACTGCAAAAGACTAATTGCATCTTGTTGAGATTGTTGTCCCGTAACGCGTGGCTGACTTTGCATCGTCGATATCTCATGGGTGCCCAGAGAATCTCGTATTTTATCGGCAACATCGAGAGCCTTTTTGGTGTCTAATTCGTCACCGAGTCCACAGAGAATTGCGTGAATTTGATCTGGCAGTTGTTGTAGCCATAATGACTTAAGAACACTGTCGTCAATTTTGTTGCGTGCGAGATTTCTCATCTCGTTAAACAACTGGGATGGTCTTTTGTCTCCCAATTCCAATCCGCGTAGTAACTTCTTGAGTCGTACTTGCTTTGTATCGGCATATATTTCAATCAGTCGATGTTTGAACGCTTTATATTTGTCCTTATCCGGTGGTTTTTCAATCAGGTCACTTATCTGATCAAGTACCGAAGTATCTACTGCTGAAACGGCCGTGTAATATATTGTGCTGTCCTGTGTAATGTGGTTTGTTTTGAATTGCGCCGTCAGCTGCAAAAACCAAATATGAGGATTTTGTTTCCAGAAAGGCATTGGTTTTATTGCCACTCTCGCCAATTCTGGTTTGTCTTCGTTGTTTGGGGATCTGTCAGCGGATTCATACTCATTGTCGGTCATTTTTAATGCGAAGTTAATTAAATCACGCTACCGATGCGGATGTGGAGGGGAAAACAATATATATATGTACCTACCACAATGTGCCACGTCGCGACAGGATATAATGTTGTTTGTAAGTGAATTTCGGGGTCACCACTGTAGATTTTATAGACAATCCAATTTTAAAAACCTTTTTAGGCTAAATGTTTTTTATTACGTTTTCTTACAAACTAAAAATACAAGTAATTAAATAAACAATACTCGGCAAAGTAAAGTATCTCGAGTATACGACGTGTGACAGTATGGATGACGAACAGCGGATGGAATTTTTGTTGCAGCTGCAGATATGTAGATGCAGATGTGTGACACAAAATCAAAGCGAAGGTAGCATTGCCAGCTGTACGAAAACATGTTGCCACAAAGATAAACTGCCTCTAGTCCGATTTCGCAACCCTATTTATACTCCCATCTAAAGCTTCTCGAATATTCCATACCCCAACCGCAACAATCGAGAATGTACTAGTCACATTTTAGACCATTCACTATTCGTTGAGTTTCGAAGCTGTTGGTCATTGTTGGAATTCTTCTGTTCCGCGAACTTAGATTCAATAGAATTCTTCTGTTCTTCTAGAGAATTCTTCTGTTCTCCGAACTTGGTAAGAAGTAATGCCATCATAGCGACCATGTTAACGTCAGTACTTACTTGTTCTTCCTTTTCTTCTGCCACTTCGAATAGCATGGATTTTGGATCTACTCCCTCGCTTTCGACAGCTTCCTGTAGACGAAGTATGAGGTCACTTTTTCCCCTAGCTGTGGAGAGATTCCGTTTTTCCAGCTCAGTCTTTAACTGAGGTATGATGAGTTGTAGTAATGCCAATGTGCGAACCATTTTTTCACTTTACTACACTTCACTTCACTTTCTGTACTGCACAAATTAGTTCCCTTTTTTTATGCGTAATTCACTATTTAATCACTGTTTTTGTTTTCACAACGCTTCGCACAGAATACGTTTTATCCCACTTCTGACCCCAATGTTACATTCGGCTGGGATTCGAAAAGATAAAACACTATTCTCTTTACTAAACTTTAATAAATCACTTTTATTATAAGAATATTCAGCCCTATCGAGGTATCCGATCGGAACGGAATTTTTCCCGCTACGCATACTCCGTCGGAGACTGAAATTACATTCGATTTATCAATACTTCACTGCAAATCGTAGTAAACAAATTCCGCAACCAATTCCTGTCGGAGCATATCGGAAGAAAATTCGTACGAAACTGTCAAAAATATCGGTAAAAACGCACTTGATCGCACTGAAATGCCAGTGTGCCTTGCATATTTGTCGAAAAGAAGTTCCGAAAAGCTGTTCGGAAGAATACCTCAAACAAACAAAAATCCTCCGATTCGTATTCGTATGAAATCGGAGAATTTTCCGATCGGATACCTCGATAGGGCTGATTATCACTTAAAATCAACTTTCCACTTCTTACAAATCTTTCCACTTATTTTATAACACTACCGATACTGTTCGAACTTTACTTTACACAATTTAAAAAATCAACTGTCCTCTCGTCGGATTCCGCAACCCTTTTTATACTCCCCACTAAAGCTTCTCGAATATTCTATACTCCAACCGGAACAATCGAGAATGTACTAGTTTCGTTTTAGACCATTCACATTCGTTGAGATTCGAAGTTTCGAAGTTTCATTAAATAAGTTCGTCTACTTTCCATTATATGGCGCTGTGGTCAATAAGTAGTACTTTTCAATCCACACTACATTATACTAACTTTTCGAGTCTCAAAAAAACATCCCTAATAGGGCCCATACACGACACAGACACGTCGCTGCAGACCAATATATTTTGTTGTTGTGCAAATGTTTGCGCAGATCGTCTGTGTCGTGTGTATCCATGTCGACTGTTTGCAGCGACCGTCTGCGTGAATTCAAAATTTTTTGAATTTTTCTTGGTCTGCAACGACATGTCTGTGTCGTGTATGGTGAATTTTGTACAGACGAGCGAGAAAATTCACGGCGTAAACATAATTGAAAGCCTCTCGCTTGAAGAAATCGGTTCCCTCGTTCAAGTTTTTTGTTTATTTATTAATGGGCATATTTTTTGTAGCAGCTGCATTAAATTTCATTCATCCATTCGGCAAAATTTAAAGAAGTCGGCAGACAGTATTCTCCATTTTTACGACCCGACGACCACGGCGAAACGATACAAACTAATGTCTGTGCAGATTGTCTGCATCGTGTGTGGCGAAGGCATGTTCGCACAGACTTAAGGTCTGCAGCGACGTGTCTGTGTCGTGTATGGGCCCTATAACTCACTTTTAGCACACTTTATTTTTGTTTGGAAGTTGGTACGCGTGTTTTCAACTTGACATATTAGTTGGAAATGGGTATGTTCAAATAATTGATACTCATTGGAAAAACTGAAAATCGTTCTTAAATTGTATCGACTGCAAAGGTTCGTTAACTAAAACTGAATGAACTATATTTCGAAATTCCAGCCGTATTCATACTGCTGGCAGAGTTCCGGAAAACGTGCAAATGCATGTTGATCGTAGGTATTGTCTTTCGCTGGGTTTTACCCCATATGTCGCCAGTAACGAGAATCCTATATTAGTTTACGACCCCTAATGGTGATGGTGCATATGTTTTATTGTTGGGTGCTACTGCGACTATCTGCGCTGCCAAGACATTATCCGGTTCTAGACAATAATGTTTATATATTTTAAAACAATAAAATCCATCATCTTATGAAATTAAATTACTTAACCTTTTTAAAAAAATATTTCGTTTGAAGATGGAATAAAACAAAAATTGCTTGAAAAATGTTTTTGCTCTGTTTTGTTGATCCAGAGCATCAAAATTTAATACGTATTGTTTACGGGAAAATGCGGTGAAATTATGTGCATACATTCACGCCTGTGCTCAATTCCGGGTGAAATTGAATTCGTGCAGATTTCGAATGTACTAAACATGCATTTTGATGACCTTAGGTCGCATTGACTTCTGTTTTCTAATTCCATGTTTCTTAATTCAAACAAATCAATTCAACTATAGCAAAAAAAAAAAAATATTAAGCGAATTTCGGTCGGAATTCAGCACAGGGGTGATTATCTTTAAAATATACAAAAAAGAATCGCGTCTATGGCTACGTCCATAGTGAACCAGCTTCTCGCTTACCAGCTTTTACCGGAATGCATTTTTAATTCTTGTTGACGCCGGTAACCAGCTTTCTAGGGTGAGAAAGCGAGAAACTGGTTTCACTATGGACGTAGCCTATTACATCTATTGAATGTTCACGTTGCATTTTGTTACCTTGAATACAACAAATTGCAGTAAGTACATATTAACATCCATTTTTCAACAAAGTTTATTAATTCCATGTTTCTTAATTCAAACAAATCAATTCAACTATAGCAAAAAAAAAAAAATATTAAGCGAATTTCGGTCGGAATTCAGCACAGGGGTGATTATCTTTAAAATATACAAAAAAGAATCGCGTCTATGGCTACGTCCATAGTGAACCAGCTTCTCGCTTACCAGCTTTTACCGGAATGCATTTTTAATTCTTGTTGACGCCGGTAACCAGCTTTCTAGGGTGAGAAAGCGAGAAGCTGGTTTCACTATGGACGTAGCCTATTAAATCTATTGAATGTTCACGTTGCATTTTGTTACCTTGAATACAACAAATTGCAGTAAGTACATATTAACATCCATTTTTCAACAAAGTTTATGTAGCATTTTCAGTCGTAGTTATTATTTATTTATTTTATTATTTATTATTATTTCAAAGAATAGGTTCACAGTAAGATTACATCTTATAGTTTGTGAAGGCTTTAATAGAGATTTAGA
Organism: Cheilosia scutellata; assembly: GCA_955612985.1. Lineage (NCBI taxonomy): Eukaryota > Metazoa > Arthropoda > Insecta > Diptera > Syrphidae > Cheilosia > Cheilosia scutellata. The sequence continues at coordinate 23,465,071 of OY015314.1, read as the reverse complement.
GTTCAAAAGCAAATTTAACATTAGATAGATGAGACTACAATGCAATTTAATTGGAAACTTACATAAAATTACAACAAAATTACATTAAAATTACAATAATAAAAACAATATATAATATTTGACAAACAACTAGATTAGGCGTATTTTTTTGGGAAGTGAGTATAACAAAACCAAAAGTGAGTATAACAGTTTTGCATGTAAAACCAAAAGTGAGTATATCAAAATCAAAAGTGAGTATACCAGTTTTTCATGTAAAAGTAAAAATGAGCTAGCTATAGATTCCCAAAAAAATACGCCTATTTATATTTATGTATCACTGACCAAGTGTTTGAAAAGGTGGGTTTTAAATCTCCCGTGAAAAGGTTAAACCGTTTAAAGTCCATTAGACGGTTTTAAGTTTTTATGGTTTTTCTGAATGCGGAATCGACACTCTTTACGATGGTGTCTTTACTTTTTCTCTATGTGTTTTCGTTGCCAAGATATTTTTTGGCTAAACCGTCTAATTGCACCAACTGTCAAGATAGTAGTGTGGAAAAAAACAACAATGGACATAAGAGTAAAATGTTTAAGCTAAAATCGCACATTAATGATAGGCAAAACCCAACAAGTGTCAATAACGTTTTTTGCCATCTTTTTTTTCTTGGATATAGGCGAATCTCATTATTTTATAAAACAGATTAAAAGCCATAGTTTGGTTCCTCCACTTACATATCATTGTAACTGAGAATAATGTTTGATAGCAAAACCTCTTAAATATCTGAGTGGGGAAGCGAGGAGTAACAACGATTCTCGCTTGTTTGGGATTGACCCTGACAATTTCTGTTGGGAAATTATGTCGAATTTCAGTCTCTGAATTATTGTTTGAGAGAATTACATTAACAACAACTCGTAGACACAGTCACTTTGGTAGGAATGATAGCTATTTCGAACTACACCACTAATTCATCATCAGACTCCTTTAAGTGATTGTTTGAATAGTTTTGAATTCTGACAGTCAATTCTCCGTATATATCCACTTGGGAAGACATTTCTGTTTTCCCCTGTCAGGAAGTGAACTTGCACCTCGATTTTCTCAATTGACCAAGTGACTACCACTTGCGCTAATTGAGCGACGAATACAAGCCCGCCAACTGGTGATTAGAACGGAGGAGAAGACCAACCTCTGTGCGTTGTTGTTGCTACGAGGTGTTTTTGTTTATTGTCGTTCTCTCGGTTTTCTTCACCTTTTCCTCTCTTTTTTTCCCGCAAGCTGTGAGATTTTCAACAGATTCATACGAGTAGAGAGGTATTATTGGGAAGAATTCGTTGGCTAATACCCAGGCCATGGTTTTTTTGTTAACTGAGTGGGAAAGCGAGGAGTAACAACGATTCTCGCTTGTTTGGGATTGACCCTGACAATTTCTGTTGGGAAATTATGTCGAATTTCAGTCTCTGAATTATTGTTTGAGAGAATTACATTAACAACAACTCGTAGACACAGTCACTTTGGTAGGAATGATAGCTATTTCGAACTACACCACTAATTCATCATCAGACTCCTTTAAGCTTGTATTCGTCGCTCAATTAGCGCAAGTGGTAGTCACTTGGTCAATTGAGAAAATCGAGGTGCAAGTTCACTTCCTGACAGGGGAAAACAGAAATGTCTTCCCAAGTGGATATATACGGAGAATTGACTGTCAGAATTCAAAACTATTCAAACAATCACTTAAAGGAGTCTGATGATGAATTAGTGGTGTAGTTCGAAATAGCTATCATTCCTACCAAAGTGACTGTGTCTACGAGTTGTTGTTAATGTAATTCTCTCAAACAATAATTCAGAGTCTTAAATATCGTTAAATGGTTTTGCCCATTTTTTATTTTATACCTGAACATTTTAAAACAATGCAGTGGATGTTAAACGGTTTTGCCATTAATTTTTTTTTGTGCCACAAATAGAATGAACAAAATTTGCACCGACAATGACAAGCAAGACTGTTAATTTGATTTACGGGAGTTATTGCACATTAAAAATATATTCTTTTGCGACAATTAAAGTAAATTCGTGTGTGCTGTGGTATTGTTAGTTTTGTGTCCTCGTTTTTAATTTATTCTATTGCAGAGAAATCGAAGAAAATAGTTTTACAAATATGAACAAGCAAAGCAGGGCTTTTTACATTCATTTTTATCAAAGCGTTTCATTTCAGTAGTGGATTTTGGTTTTCTTTATTTTTACAGACAACAGACTTTCAAAAATAGGTTAAACCATCTAATTGTCTTATATTAATTTTTTCCTACGATATTTTGTTCCAAACAGAACACGCCATTTTAGGGCAAAAACATGTAAAAGTATTTAGATGTTTCTGCCAAAGTTTGGTTCGAGACTTTTTTTTTAATTACATAGGCAAAACAAAAATCGTTTAATAACTAAGACAATCAAAAATAAAATAAAGTTTAAATAAAATGAGCATATAGTCTTTATTAAATATTAATATCCTAAGTCAAAAAAAAGACCATTGCAATTGTCTAAATACGAAAATCATAAAGTCAATCTTCAAACGCATATATCTCGAAACTAGCTTTTTGCAATTAACGGTTTTACCTTTTTACGGGAGAAATGTGCTTGTGTTTGTGGTTCTCCTTAGTGTAATGGGTAATGAGTTCCATAGAAGAGTGGCATGGACGAAGAATGAGCGCTCAGATTGCAAGCAATAGAATCTGGGACGAATCATGATGGCTGTTCTTTGTGAACTCACTTTTACTTTTACATGCAAAACTGGTATACTCACTTTTGGTTTTGTTATACTCACTTTTGGTTTTACATGCAAATCAGTTATACTCACTTTTGGTTTTGTTATACTCACTTCCCAAAAAAATACGCCTTATAAATGAAATTGTTCAACTTTCCTATCTCCACTTTATTACTGCGTTAATTATGCCACTTTTATACCGACTTTTGGTTTTGCATGTAAAAGTAAAATTGAGCTAGCTATAGATTCCCAAAAAAATATGCCTAATATATATTTTTAATTTTCATAACAATATAAATATGATTAATAATGAGAATTTTGTATCATTCATCAATTACTTACAAATAATACGGTTTCTTCAACAATAATTTTGCTCTCAAGCCATTCAATTTATGACAAATTAAGAATAAGAAATTTATCCAAGATTAGGCGTATTTTTTTGGGAATCTATAGCTAGCTCACTTTTACTTTTACACGCAAAACTGGTATACTCACTTTTGGTTTTGTTATACTCACTTTTGGTTTTACATGCAAAATTGTTTTACCCACTTTTGGTTTTGTTATACTCACTTCCCAAAAAAATACGCCTATTATAAGAAGGTAGGTATCATTTTGAAATACAGACCTACACGATAATCTAGTACAATTACAAAATTATTGCACGAACACATCCAAACCAAGATGGCGGTGTACTAAAATGCAGGTCTGCCAACATTATCCTCAACTTCCTTCTGCCTATTCCTTTTCTCTTACAACGTGCAAAGTGACAAGTTAAGGTTAGTGATTTTTTAACATATTTTGATAAATTTATGTGTTTTATGGTGTAAATTTTAACGCAACGACATGATTTAATTGCAGAATGACTGTCGCAGACAAGAAGAAGTCGAGCGCCCCAGCTAAAAAGCTGCCGGCTGTTCCAGAATCCAAATTAAAGTTTGCCAAGAAGCGCATCAGCAGGCGTGCCATCCTTACCAAGAGGAAGGTAAAGCGTAGCGCAGTGATGGCTCTGAGGAAGCGTGAGAATCTTGTTCGCGCGGAAAAGTATTCGCATGAATATGCAAAGGCTGACCGCAGAGAAATCAAACTCAGGCGTCTTGCCAAGTCAAAGGGACAATACTACGTTCCAGCTGAAAGCCGATTGGCTTTCGTTATTCGTATCCGTGGGTAGGTGTAAAAGTATATAAATGTATGGTAGTCGCCACATACTTTGTCAATGAAATGCAAGAAAACTAAATGTTTTTGTTTACCGCAAAAATGTAAAGATTCATAGATTAATGTAGTGACTGCTAAACAAATGCGAAGCCAATTAAATTATTACCAACTAAATAAATGTATCTTCTAATAGTATCAACAAGGTTGCACCAAAGGTACGCAAAGTCCTCCAGCTGTTCCGTTTGCGTCAAATCAACAATGGAGTCTTCATCAAGTTGAACAAGGCCACAATCAACATGCTTCGTATTTGTGAGCCGTACATTACCTGGGGATATCCTAACTTGAAGTCTGTCAAGGAGCTGGTCTACAAACGTGGTTTCGTGAAGCACAGCAAACAACGCATTCCCATCACTGATAACTTTGTCATTGAACGTAAAATGCGTAAGAAGTACAACATCCAGTGCGTTGAAGATTTGGTTCATGAAATTTTCACCGTTGGCGATAACTTCAAATACGCATCAAACTTCTTATGGCCCTTCAAATTGAACACACCAACTGGTGGATGGCGCAAGAAGAACAACCATTACGTTGAGGGTGGTGACTTTGGTAACCGTGAGGACAAGATTAACAAGCTCCTCAGAAAGATGGTTTAAACATAAGATTTTACTTGAGGATACTTTTTAATAATATAAAACCCTTTAAAAAAAAATATTTTTCGTTGTAATGTTTAATTCAAATGTAGTGAAAGGTTGTCTCTTCAATTTACTCTAATTGTATTCCAGTGATACTAAATAATTTCTCTCAGATTGAAATAATTGAATCTTCAAAGCGGCGAATAAAGGAAGTATGTACTTTCTAATCGGCAATGGAATACTTTAGTGCTCTGGAGCGATTTTCTACTTCTGGGCCATGGCTGTAAAATATTTAATAAAAAAACATCTTGATCATCTATCACTACGCAAGCTTGGTGGTATGGTAGGTTGTACATGCTTACAATCAATCTGTTTCTTTAGAAATAAAATGCTGACTTGTCTGCTTCAATTAGTATTGCCTGAAACTATAACTTGAACCTGAGCATTTCGATTCATCCTTAATAGTAGACAAAGCGACGTGACATCCAAAGCCCTATGGGATTGAGGATTATCGGTTGTTTGGCTATCGGTTGCGATGAACTTTGTTGGCCAGTGGAAACTTCTTGGCACTAGTTCACCTATTATTTTTTAGGGATTCAAATTTTTACTAGGAAGCAAGCAGGCAAATACCCGAATATTGTTATTGTGCAAACGATTTACAGGCATCACCCGCCAGCCGGTGCACGCACATTATTTGTGTTAACAAAGGTTCGCTTTCGGCGTAAGTGACAACCGAAATTTATCTGCAATAGCTATGCAAAATTAGAACTACGCGATGAAACAATCTGGGTGTTATCTTTAATGCGAAAATTGTCACGAACTCTTAAATTTGTCGAATTTTAGTTTTCACCCCTATCGTGGAATCCGCCGGGGGGAATTATTCACGGAAAAGAATATTTTGGTGTCGTCAAAATCGCAAAATGAACAGTTTCCCATTCTGGAAAAATTCGATTTGAACGTTTTTAACGATATAGTGAAACTCTTACACATTACCCACACGGGGAACTGTTCACTTTGCGATTTGACGATTTATGTGGCAACAATACTCATTTGGCTTATTAGAGAGATTGGCTGAACATTCAAACTCAAATCACTTTTTTCAATTCATATAATTTATTCGTTTTTACTTTATTCAAAAGATAATTCCTTTTAGTGAGGCGGCATAGTATAAAATTGTATAACTATTGTGCACTTTGCACAATATAAAATTGCAAGGAACAATTACAAGTTTCAAATTAATAAAGCAAAAAGCAAGTTTATAAAATACAAAATCAACATAGCAAATGGACAGAAGCAAATGTGGAGAATTATTAAAACATTGGTTTTAAAACAAAGCAAGACACCAATAAGTAATATCATTTTTCAACAAACAAATTACACAGATGAGGATGAAATTTCTAACAAATTCAACGAATACTTTATAAAAAGTGTAAAGGAGATAAGAAACGAAATTGAAGACATAGAGTATGTGAACGATAGTATCCAATATGAGTGCACCTTTAAATTTCAGCAAATTTCATTAGAACAATTAAAAGAAATTTGTAAAGACATAAAAAACAAATCGGATTTCGACAAGATAAGACCTAAAATAATCCTAGACAACTGGAACAAATTAGGAAATACATTACTGCAGATTGTGAACAATTCATTGAAAGAGGGGCAGTTTCCAAATGCCTGGAAGGACTCTACACCTGTAGAGAAAGTGCCGAATACAAAGAAATGTGAGGAGTTTCGTCCAGTAAATACACTGCGGACATTTGACAAAATACTTGAAAGTGTGGTAAAAAGACAGCTGATGGATTACATGGAAACCAACAATATTTTCTCGATATATCAATCTGGATTTAGAAAAAGTTACTCGTGCGAAACAGTGGTGAATTATGTAATAAATGAGTGGAAAAACGAAGGAAATAAGAAAAAAAACAATGGCACTTTTCCTAGATTTCAAGAGAGCCTTTGAAACAATTGACCGTAATATTTTATTACAAAAAATGTCAAATTACGGGATAAGAGATAAAGAACTGGAGTGGTTTAAATCGTTTCTATCAAAAAGATCACAAAGGACAAAAATCAACGGCAAGGTATCACATTTAAAAGACGTGGATATAGGAGTTCCACAGGGCTCAATTCTGGGAGCTCTACTGTTTATAATATACATCAACGATATGCCAACCATACTACGAGAATGCAAAATAGTATTATATGCAGATGATACGTTAGTTTGTTCTGAGGGGAAAGACGCTGAGGAATGCAGAGCAAAGTTAATAGAGGATATCAAACGAATAAAAAGATGGCTGGAGATGAACAAGCTGAAATTAAACGAAAAGAAAACTAAATTAATGAAAATAAATATAAATAATGAAATCACTATTGAAATAAATAATACAAAAATAGAAAATGTGAACAGCATCAAGTATCTAGGAATAATTATCGACAAAGATTTAAAATTTGCGGAACACATCGATTATATTTGTAAAAAGATTGGTAAAAATATTGGGTTTTTTAAGAGAATACGAAGAAAAATGGATTGTCTCACAGCGATTAAGGTATACAACACAATCATAAAGCCACATTTCGAATATTGTTCGACTATTATATACTCATGCTGCAATCAAGGTCAGGTAGAGCGATATTACAAAAACTTCAAAACAAAGCAATGAGAAGTATATTAAGATGCAATCGATATACACCAATAAGACATATGCTGGAAGCTCTAAAATGGCTTAATATTAAGGAAAGGTTGGAACTCAATACACTGATAGCTGTATACAAAATGAAGCAGGGTGACGCACCGAGATACCTCACAAGTGGATTGAGACGGGTAGGAGAATCACAGCCATACCTATTAAGGAATTTAAATGATTTTAGAGTACACAGGCAGTTGTCAACAGCAGCTCAGAACACCATAATGTACAAAGGAATATTGTTATTTAATAATTTGCCAAATGATATTAAAAATGAAAATAACTTTAGGCTTTTTAAATGTAAATGTATAGATTTCATAAAATCAAGTAGCTAAATTATGTTGCAAAAATCTTAAATTAAATTTAAATTAAAGTAAAAACACAAGACTGATTTATAAGAATATACAAAAATTGTATTGATAAATGTAAGATTTTAAAAGTATTTTTTATACTAATAAACGACCTACTACTACTACTACTACTACTACTTTGTGATGAAAGCATGCAATTTTTACCATGGAGGACACATTATATGAAAATGATTTTAAGATATTGGGGCACTTCAGATTGCGCCCTAAAGTGGTAAAAGGGGGGTCAAAGTTTGTATGAGACCATTTTTATTTTTCATCCGATTGACTTCCAACTCGGTTTGTGTACTCTCTATGAAAAATAAAGAAAACTATTTTCTTCGATTTTGGAAATTTCGGATGAAAAATAAAAATTTTCCCATACAAACTTTGACACCCCCCCCCCCCCTTTTACCCCTTTAGGGCGCAATCTGAAGGGCCCCAATATCTTAAAATCATTTTCATATAATGTGTCCTCCATGGTAAAAATTTCATGCTTTCGTCACAAAGTGCACAATTTTTTTACTATGCCGCCTCACTATTTTGATAATTTTGTTTAATAGTTTTGTAAAAATAACAGATTTTCAATGCAGTGGGAAGCGCCTCAGCTATTGTTTAAATCGTTCATTATGTGTGGCTTTTGTTTTGTAGACTTCCTGCTTGCAATAACCCCACAAACAAAATCAGGTGCAATTAAGTCGGAAGCATCAAAAAAGTACATCTGCTTTGAGCAGTGAATTTTTTAACACTAAAATAATAGACTCCAAGGCATGATAGCGATGCACTATGTAAATTCTGTTCTCATCATACCAATTATTTATTTTCGTTAAATCAATATCTTTAAAATAATAAAAAAAAAATAACCTATTAATTATACAGTAAAAAGTTATTACTGCTCATAGCTTTTTTGGGGATGGTAAGCTTTTCGCTCTTCATTTCGGGTCATCAAGGGATCCTTTGGAACAGTACTATGTATTTGATTTATATGTTTTAGGTTTAGGGCATGTGAAAGGCATGTGTGGTGTCTCGCCCGACATGACTTTCATGGGATGACATGTGTGGCCCAGTACTATGGCCATGCATATGAAAATATTGGAAGTTCTCGATGTCTGTAGGTATATAATAGTTGTATAAAACTATAATTACTATAATACTTCTAGTTAGCCGCGCAAACATTTTTGTTTTGCTTTTTGTTCGATATGTATTCAAACAGAAAAAAATATCAGACAAATCTGGATGCTGGATATCCACTTGAGCAATATTTAATTACCCACTTTATATCTGCCCAAGAAAATAACCATCCGAGCACATTTAATGGTCGTCAGACGCAAACTGAAGATTTTTAAAAAAGGTTGAATTTGCGATATGAAATTTAATGTCATAGCATGATTTGGCCAGCGCAGATAAAAAGAAAATGTCATAGACATAAGATATTTAGTTGGAGAGATAGATTTCTAGTGGAGTTGGCGTGGTAAGTGTTACGATTTCTCAGGTAAATAAAATAAATTCGTGCAAACACTGCAAAACTAGTACAAAAAGGAAATTGACGTTTTTATCAGACTTTGACGTTCAAAAACGACAAGACTTCCGTTGTTTTTTTTTTCGTTTTTGAATATGTGTTAATTCCTAATCACCCTTATTCCCGTTGGCGTTTCTCGTATGCGACTAATATTTCGTGTCGTTGTAAAACGATGTTCAGATTTTTTTTTTAACTTTAGTTTACCAATTTTTTACCTTTTCTATGTGTTCTGAAAAAAGTAAAACAAACACCGACGGGAATAAGGTTGAATAATTCCAATCGCAACATCGTCCAAGATAGAAAATTTACACGACATTAACATGGAAATCCATTCGGTGGCATGTCATTTTCGAATGGCCTAATATTATACCTACCAGTGATCATAAAAGATATCGATCCTCGTAACCCAATTAAAAAAGAAAATACTTACGCCCTTATTGTGATTGTCGATCAGCGATCGTCACGACAATTGTCGATTACGTCGATTTATTTTAGTTTTCGTACCCACACAATTTGTTCACTTGCAAAAGAAAGCATCGACCAGACATTTGTAATCGACTACAAGCGACTGTCGATCAACGATCAACTATCGACACTCACAATAGGGGCCTTAGTTATATTGGTTTGTTTCTAATTGTATTTATGTATTTGAATACGACAATCTAAAATGTATTTAAAAACGTTATATGTATGTACAAAGAATATTAGCAAATTAAACAGTAAAAAAAAAAAATAAACAATAATTTATTCTGACAATTTTATATTATTTATCTTCAAACCGTAAAACAAAGGAATGGATTTCTCATTGCAATCGATGCTGTTCTGTTCTCAATGTTCAAATCAAATTGACGACATAAATGTTCATACCAATTAATTGGAATGAAAAACAATGAAGAACTACCATGTTTGAATAACATAAATTATGAGACATGAAATGGTAAAACAAAACATAAAATATTCATAGTGCAGAATAATTCTTATACAAGTTTTCGTGATCGGTACAAGTTAAGACGATCATAAAAAAAAAAGTGAAATAGTTTGTGAATTGTTTAAAATAGTTAATCTACTATGTATGTGAATTATATACTAATGCCTAAACTAACCAGCATCCTACTAGGATGTGCTGTAAATACTCTAGTCTTCTTGTTATTTTTTAATTAATGAAACTAAACCAAACAAACGATGTGTGTGCTGCTGCCCGATGTGTCTTTCACACAGCAAAAAAGGGCTGCTACAATCCCTACTCATTTTTGTTTTATAAAATTTAGTTTTAATTGAAATAAATATAAACGGCATGGTGTTCTTTTCTTATTCAAAGTCGGAGTCATAGTCACTCTCGCTTGAGGCAGCCTTTTTCTTCTTTGTCTGAAATTACACACAAATAAAAGCTATTATATAAACTGCAAATAAATGAGAACATTATTGTGTAAAGTTGTACATTTTTTCATAACAATGACCAAGTAGTGGAATCATGACTTACAGATTTTATTTCATCATCGCTGTCGTTTAAAATTGCTTTTTTTCTGGGTCGTTTTGCAGAAGGTTTTTTCGATGGGGCTGGAGCTTCGATTTCTGACATATCCTCGTCATCATCGGATAGTTTATCAACCCGATGACTATCCTGTGTAACAGCTACGTTGTCGTACAGAACAGGTGCTTCATCGTTACTTTCTGCTTCATCAGAATCGAGGAGACCGGAATAATTTACTTTCTGCAAAAAAGTAAACGCATTCAAATCAGATTATTTTTATATTTGGCGCTTTATAAACGGTATTTACCTGTGCTGCAACCCGTCGGCCAGGTCTATCAGATCTTGGTGCAACATCAGTAATTTCAATATCACTGTCGAAGTCGCCATTTTCATCATCAGATGTTATCTTCTTCTTGCGCTAAATGATAAAAATGTTATCAATATGAAAATATACACGACTTTATTAATAACTTACTCCCTTCTTTGGCTTGTTAAAGTCCAAAGTAGTTTGCTTCATGCCATCGTCCTTTTTCTTTGGAGCACGTTTTTTTGCTGCACCTGGTTCTTTCTTTACGCGTTCTTTTTTTACCTTTGCTATTCCGCCGCCTTCGATGAGTGCATCAAACTCATCAACTTCTTCCTCAACACCACCAGCAGCTGGGATATCTGTGCTCTTCTCCTTTTTAACTTTCTTGGTTCCAGCAGCCTTTTCTGTAAGCTTTTCGTATTTCTTTAGGATGTCCTCCGTCATTTTAAATTCTACTTTAATACCAGATGGATCGGGGAAAATGTCATCTTTGCCCGCTTTAGCAGCGCCTCGTTTTTTTAATGCTACAGCAACCTTGGCTTTACCAGCCATTGCCTTTGCCTGCTTCTTATTAATGCCCAGCTCATCCAGGCGTTCCTTTTCTTCTACTTCATCCATTTTTTTCTCCAGTTCATCAAGATCGTTGAGCCAAAGCATTTCCAATGTCATGGCCTTTAGAGCAGCTAATTCAGATAGCTTCAAATCTCGTTGTTTGAGTAGCTCATTTTTACGCTCTTCAGTTAACATCCACATTGACATTCCCAGCAGATAATCGAATTTTTTTACATCGGTAAGTTTTTGGAATGCCTTTTCTGGGTCTACTGGTTTCTTTTCTTTTTTAACTGAAGATGATGCTTCAGCCTCTTCTTCTTCGTCCTCGTCGTCCGGGTTTTCATCCCCATCGAGTTTAATACGTTCTTGCCATTCCCTAACTGGATCTGGACGGTATCCACGCTTGATCAGTTCGTCGATCATTGCTTTACGTTTCTTGTTTTCGACCACTATAGATTTTTCGCACTTTTCAAGAATAAATCGAGCTTGATCAGATAAACGATCGCTTTGAGCGGTTAATTGGCCGACAAGATACTCTTTTCGTTTGCTATAATACTCCAGACGAAGTGGAAAGAACTCAGTAAGGACATCCACAGCAGAAGGAAACCTTCTTAAACAGTTTACATGATCAAAGGCATGCATTTGATTACAAGAAATAGTGCTGGTCAACTTAAATACTCTATGAAAACCACCTTCCTCCGAGTAGATGCGGTCAAATTCTCCGGGTGCAAATGAAACAACAAATTTCACTGTTGTGTCAGTGTGATATTCTTTGTAATCAGAAATTATTGCTTTCACTTTTTCTGATCCATGCAGGAGTTGTTCCAAAACATTTTCTTTATATGTCTGTGTCCATGTGCCGACTGGTAGTTCGGTAATCTCGACTTTGTTGTCTTGAACAATTTGTATGTTGCCAGAAACTATATAGCGGTTATCAGAAACATAGGTAATCGTTCCTTTGAAATTCTTGTAAAAAGGGTGGAAGGCTTTTAGTTCCTCCTTGTTTATCATTCGACGAATATTTGAGATCAAATCACGAGGATTATAATTAGGAATCTTTGTAGACCAACCGGTACCAATACCATCAGCACCGTTGACCAAAACCATTGGAATAATCGGAATATACCAAACTGGTTCGATTTTCTGACTGTCATCTACTTCGTATTGTAGAAGAGGATCATCATGAGGATGAAAGATCAGACGTGCCAGTGGAGACAAAATTGTAAAAATATAACGAGCGCTAGCTGAATCCTTTCCACCAGTCAGTCTCGTACCAAACTGGCCGCGCGGTTCCAGGAGGTTGACGTTATTTGAACCAACGTAGTTCTGAGCCAAATTTACGATTGTCATTTGTAGAGATACTTCCCCATGATGATAGGCAGACATTTCGGCAACCGAACCGGATAGCTGTGCCACTTTAACTTCTCTCTTGTCGTTACGTTTGAAGCAAGTAAACAAAACCTTACGCTGACCAGGTTTCAAACCATCCACCATTGAAGGAATTGACCGCACGTTATCCGCATTCGAAAAGAGAATCAATTCTAAATTTATAAATTCTGCGTACGTTATATTTTTGGTGCCTTTTGTGTAAAGGTATCTTTCCGGCAAACCCAACAGCTTCCTTCTCTTACTCTCATCCATGTGTGCCCTAAGCCAATCTTTACGGTTTTCTACGCACTTTCTGGAAAATGCCATTACAATGCTATCATCATCCTGTGAACCATCGTACTTGAATAGGATACGATGCTTTTCCATGTCTTGGAAATACTCTTTCGCTTCCTTAGAGGTGGAAGTACCCAAACCTTTGTAGTACTTTACATTGTATGTATTATTGTTTGGTGTATCGTTTTTCCATTCTTCAAACTCCGGCAAAGAATAGAAACTTATCTCTTCATTTTTCTTTGTTGCCTTTACAATGGGAGTGATGAATTCTTCAAGGAATGGTAGGCGGAGTAACTCTGGCCAGTTGGTGTGCACAAAATTGATCAGCAAGCCTTTGATATGTGAACCGTCCTGATCCTGATCTGTCATGATCATTACTTTGCCGTAACGCAACGTCTTTAGATCATCTACAGACAGATATTTTTTCTTGTACTGCAAACCGATAATCTTTATAAGATTGTTAATTTCGGCATTTTCTAAGATCTGTTTGTGCGTTGCCTCCCGAACATTTAGCAGTTTACCGCGTAGGGGAAAAACTCCATACAAGTCTCTTCCCACAACGCCTAGTCCAGACACAGCCAATGACTTGGCCGAGTCTCCCTCAGTTAAAATAAGCGTACAAAGATGTGAGTTTTTCGTACCGGCCTCATTGGCGTCCTCCAATTTTGGAATTCCCTTAATTTTTGTATTTTTCTTGCCACTTGTCTTTGCCAGATCGGTTTGGGCTTTGAACTTTGCCCAAGAGAGAACAGATTCAATAATTCCCGACTTGGATACGTTATTAATAAATTTCTCTGAAAGACTGCATTTTGATCCAAAACTCTTAGGTTGTAGCGTCATGTTTTCTTTTGTTTGGGAATCAAATGTGGGATTCTCAATTAAACAATTTACGAAGACCCAAAGGTGGTTTCTTACTTGGAACGGCTTAATATTGACCCCACCTTTATTTTTCTTCTTAATAACTTCAAGCAACTGCTTTATAATTGCATCAGTGACATGATCAACATGTCGCCCGCCCTTGGTTGTCGCAATTGAATTAACAAACGATACTTGTTGAAATCCCCTATCGGATGGACAGATGGCAACCTCCCAACGTTCTCCACAATTTTCATGTACAATCTTTACCTGTGTATTCGCTGTTTCATCATTAGAGCTACGAACGTACAAGTCGATGTAGTCTTTGAAATTCTTAATCGGCAACTTATTTCCATTCAAAAAAACTGAAACTCCTTTTGTTGCTGCTGCAATATCGTAGGCTCGTCGGGACATCAATGCCACAATGTCATCGTCCAATTTGTCCATCTTAAACTTTGACAAGTCTGGCGAAAATACAACCTTGGTAAAATCAGTGCCTGCAAAATCCTTAATTTTCGGCTCTGAAGCTTTTGTCATATTGGAACCCCAAGTTTGTTTGAAACTGCGCTTATACTGCTTTGTGGCAGTTTCCAGGGTGAATGTTGTACTGAAGATGTTACACAATTTAGCGCCATAACCATTACGACCGCCTGTTACTTTCTTCTCTTCATCATTGTAGTTAGACGAGGTAAGTAAATGTCCAAAGATCATAGTTGGGACATACATCTTCTCATCTTTATGCATTGTCACGGGTATACCTTGTCCGTTGTTCCAGATTGAGATTGTATTCTTCTCTGCATCAATATCGATTTTAATGCATGACATACTCTTATCACGTTGTTTGTTATCAGCAGCGTTGACAAGGATTTCGTCATAGATTTTATACAAACCAGGGACAAAAGAGATTTCTTTTTGAATCATACTTTTCGTTTCTTCGGAATACACCCACATTAACTCTTTAGTTCGTTCTACAGATCCAATGTAGGTGTCTGGACGAAGAAGAATATGTTCCAGTTGCGACTTTTTCTGGTACATTTTTTCAATGGACAGCTGCTTAGCGGATCCACCGCTTTTCGCAGGGCTTGCACCGTTCTGCATTGTAGAAGCTAACTGAAAATGTAGGCAAAGTAAAATTAAACATTAATATGTATGTATTAACATAAACAATAAATGTATGAAAAACGGAAGAAATTATGTCGTCTAATTGGTCACTAACAATTGTTTGATTCCACGTCGCGTCGTGTGTTGATGAATGCGCAAAACTCATTAGTTATTAATTAATAATAAGAAGGAACACACAACATCTACAACTAAACGTCATAGAGACATGTAGTTAGAGACGGGTGGTATAAATAATATCCGAGTTTAAACTCAGTAGCATTTGTATGTATTTTTTTTTTTTTTTTATATGGAAACAAGGAGAAAGCTCTCGTCAGCATACAGGTTGAGAACTATCTACTTTCTGGCGAGGTGCAAAGGATCTAGCTTAGGCAATCAGTCAACCGGCAAGAGGTCCCTAATAGAAGGGTCAAAGTAGAAGAGATGGAAACATCGATGGCACTATGGCAACCCATGTGTGATAACACGGCAAAAGGCAGATGTATCCACAAACTGATCTCCACCATCGACGTCTGGACAAAAAGAATAAACGGGGACTGCAAATATCGCCTTACGCAGTTCTTATCGGAGCACGGGGGCTATCGGAAATACCTTCACAGATTTGGTCACGATAGTTTGCCTTTTTGTCCCGAACGCCCAGACGAAGAAGAAGAACACGCAATGTTCCGTTGTATGCGCTTTTCAGGGGGAAGAGCGAACTTAACAAACCCTCAAAGTCAAAGAAGATGACTGGCTAGAGGTATGCTGATTTATAACGAGCGTACCCGATGAAATAAGGAGAAAGACTTAGAAGAGCGGACCCAGAGGATTTAGCATGAGTTGCTAACCAGCCCCGCGAAGTAATACCTAATGGCAGTCCCACGGGGAGAGTGGTTGAAGGGCGTAGGGTGTGGATTAGTACGTTCAGGCGCAATCCTTTATTCGGGTTTGCGAATCGTGCATGTTGGTAGCACGGGCTACCGCATCTTTAAAAGATTATCACAACCATTGACGCAACCAAAAAAAACATAAACAAGTTGCTCCAAATCCGTGAATCGTATAGATCTTGGTCATGCTGCGTCTACGCTTGTAAACATTTTTCTATTAACTTATCAGTTTGGGGAATATGAATACCAATATCTTCTCCTACTAACTCCTGTTTGAAAACCCGGGTCACCCACATATCTCAAAAATATTTGCATTTTATCAAAGTTACACATAGCACCACCTCTTCTTTCTCCAGATTCTACACCCAAAAACACCGACTGGCTGTAGGCTCTTTAATGTGGCGTCATTTGAAGCAGCTAAAACATACATGGTATGTAATAATAAAATTTAACTGTTTTCAATTGTTAATATGTACATATTTTATGCCCCTATTATGTAAGACAACTCAACTTAGTTGAGTTGAGTTGTCTTAAATTCAACTCAACTTTCACACAACCCAAACTAACTAGCAACTTATAGACAACCACTACCATCTTTGTTGTGTTTTGACAGACAACTTTTCTATCAAGGTTGTGTATTACAATACGGACAATACCGAATTTTGAATTAAATAAAACCAAGAGACAACTCAACTCAACTCAACTGTAGTTACACAATAGGGGCATTAATAAAACACATGTTATTACATGCCTCACAAAAATCTATTTCTTTTGACACTTCATTTGTTAAAATTAGTAAAGTTCGAGATAATCTTGCAGATCATTACATAATCCGTTCATTGGTTTTCGAGATTAGAGCTTTACAAAGGATTACAATTATTTAATAATACATATACCAAAAAACCTCAAAACTGAAACAAACCAATTTAAATCTTTTTTAAAACCTTTATATACAAAAATAATGATATAAAAGGTGGCGCAAGTCATCCCTCTATCGGAAGATGCTATAATTTTTGCAAATGGCGGCAAATGTCAATACATAAATACATACTTTGAAACATATTTGTGAACAGATTTGGGCGCAGATTTTCCGGTTGTCCGACATCAACTGGGTAAACACCGCGACGTTTAGCCGCCTAGAAGATACTCTACAAATTATCTGTCAACAACAAGAGGTACTGCCAGGTCTGGGAGGCCCCGGAGCAGTAGTTCTGCTGAGAATATTGCACCTGTCGCAGAGGACCCTGGAGTACCGACGACGTGCCACGCAATAGGGCATCAATCGGCGGTCTGTATAGAGATAAATTGTAGACAGTGCATCAGCTATTAGCTGATGACCGTCAAGCGCGTGTAACCTACGCTCAAGCCATCTAATATCTCGTTTTGGCGATTTGCCCTGGCCGGCAAGATCGCCTGACTTAACCGTTCAAGACTTCTTCGTGTGGGGTTTTTTTTAAGTCAAGGGTCTATATCAACAAACATAAGACTCTTTGAAGTCCTCAAAAAAAATATCCACGAAGAATGTTAGGACCGTCGAAAGTTCTGGCAAGAGTGATGAAAATTCCACAAATCGGGCTTGATTAGTCATTCTCGACTTAATAAAAAAAAAAATTAAGACATAAAAAAAAAACATAATCCAAAAGGAGAACTAACGTCATTCATTCATAAAAAAAAATTATTACAGCCAAAGAACATCGGGTGACTACACTTTCATTTACGATGTTGAGTTTTTTAAACTAATAAAATATAAAAACTAAAAACATACCTACTCCTTCTGAGACTTGCTCTTTTAGTATGTAGCGATAGCCGAGTGATTTAAGTGAACTTCTTAGCGCTTGACTGGCTCTAATATTTTTTTTGCAGAATCTACCTAGATACTAGAAGTCTGTATTGAAGCGATTTAATTTCTTTATTGAAGTACTGTACCTGCATCACAGAAATATCTACATTTGTTAGTTGCCCGTACCTAACAGTTTAACAGCATTTAACCAACTTATTGCCGCTTTGATTATAAAAATGTATTTCTAATTCAGTCTTAGTTTTCTATTACATTATAGTACGTATCTACATAGACAAGAGCATTGCCAAATAAATATAGATAGGAAATTACCGACGAATTGTATGCGCTATTGCTGCCATGCTACTGTCGGGAAAATATTAATTGCTTTTTCCGCTATGGTGACCAAGCAAACCAAACCAACCAAATTTTTATAGAGCCGAGTCTGTCAACCCCGCACATTTCTATTGAGCAACTACCTAGGTCCTAGCACTGTACTTATAATTATATGCACATAGTATTTTTATAATATATAGGTACTTTCTATACATAATATATATATGTATGTAGTTTCCAAGCACTGGCATTCAAAGACGCTCAGCCACAACCAATCATACAAGTTCAATGAAAATAATTAATCCCTAAAAATACTTGTAGAAAATATGAATTAAAGATAATGTTCATAAATTGTAGGTATTCATACAAAAATTTCCGGGACTTTTGCCGGTATAGTTGATTATCTATTTGTCCCGCGCAATACGATTTATTCCGGTAGAGGTTATGTTTATTAGAACAAAAATTGCATGTTTCATAAGCCCCTCCGAATTTTATAAATTAATTCTTAAATAGTAAAAGGACAGATTCCATATTAAAATTTTAAAAATGTTTTTTTTTTTTTTTGAAAATAATAGATACCTACATAAATAAATTCTGAAACTATTTTAGTTCTATGCAGAACAGAACGTCTTTGTGTAATTATTCACCTATGATGCGATATGTTTGATGCTTTTATGCAAACGAAGGTTTATTGTAAATATTTATTTATTTTCGAAGAATAAAGCCACATGCATTTTATTCCGAATGTACACTTAAAATTAAAAGAATTCGATAATATTGCGCCATTTTGTTTAATACTATATTATAAATTTTGCTGGCAAGTAACAAATAAATTATTTAAAAACGTTTTTGCTCAAAAACTTACCTTATTACTTTTGAATATAAAGAAATTCCTTTTGGCACGTACAATATATCCGAGTTTCTTCAGACTATCCAAAAACAACACAAATTAGGCAACTTCGTATTCGTAGTTTTCTTTTAACTTTTTGTTCTTTTTATAATTTTTGTTTTTCAAAGGCTGAGCAATATTTGAATAGTCCTTTAAATTGTCTCAGCCAGCAATTAAAACTAAATTAATTATAGAAAAAATTACATTTGCCCGTTGCAAAGCCGACCACCAAACAAATTTTTGAAGATAGACGAACGCGAAGCGAACGCCATTCGCCAATTCTGATAACGAAGGTTTGCACGACTTAATGACGACTTAACGAAAGTTGTAGCGACATCTTTGATTTGTAATGGAAAAGCCGTGGTGTGTTTCATTAATGCCGTGTTCGTTTGGGATTATCAGATTCGTGTTTCAGAATTCAGATTTCTTGTGTCCAATCGAACAAAATACGGATACTGATCTGTTCTTAATTGGTGTTGGTGGTGTTGAAGCTGCAAAAATTTGTTTAAATTTTTTTTGCTGTGAAGGCGTCTTACATACATTTTCAAATGATTATAAAAGAAATCTCTATGTATATTACGTCTTCCACAAAATTGCAAACGCGGTGCTTTTTCTTCCTTACAAATAATAAATACCTACTGCAACTAGAGAAATAGCTCGCATGAAGAAGACGAACTAGTATTATCCGAATAGGACGACGACGATGATGAAGATGTGCCATGCTTTTATTGTATTCTGGCCACATCTTCCGTGATATGTCACAGGTGGTTAGTGTTTTCCACCTGCTATTGCCTTTCATTCGGATCTTGTATTCCACACGCCCTCTGAGACTGCAGATTGGTGGTTTGATCGACTGAAATTTCTGGTCTAGCTCCAATGCAGAACCTTTTCTTGCCAGTTTGTCAGCCCTCTCGTTGCCGGTTATGTCCCTGTGTTCAGGAACCCAACAGAGAACCGTATTATGCTGCGAACCAAGAGCCTTGAGCTCTTCACGACAGCGGCGAACTAGTTTGGATTTTATCTCATTGGAAGAGATTGCCTTGATAGCCGCATGGCTATCAATAAATATGGTAATATCATTCCGTGGTATTGCCATTATTGATACTGTAATGTGGATTGAAAAGTACTACTTATTGACCACAGCGCCATCTAATGGAAAGGAGACGAACTTATTCAACGAAACTTCGAAACTCAACGAATGGTGAATGCTCTAAAAACGAAACTAGTTCGATTTTAGATTAGATTCGGTAGTGTTATAAAATAAGTGAAAAGATTGTAAGAAGTGGAAAAGTTGATTTTAAGTGATATTTGTCTTGTAATAAAAGTGATTTATTAAAGTTCAGTAAAAAGAATGTAATAAAGTTATAGTGGATAAATAGAGGGAGCTACATAGGAGTAGAAAAATGACAGGAACCAAGGATGTGGACAGGACCTTAGGATGGGATCGGAAGTAGAGAGGGAAAGAGTACCGAGTGTGAGGAGCGTGACATGCTTGTTCAGCACGGCTCTGCTCGCCGCAATGGGGTGGTTCTTGTCCCCACAACTCGACCTAACCTACCACAGAAACACATATCATGCCAAGACAAGGTACTTACTTCTTCTTCAAACTATTTCCGAAGAAAAGTCACGCAACTAGGACGCATTGGTTAAGGCTATCGAAATGCGCTTTGGTGATGACCACATGCAGCAAGTATATATATGGTACAACTGCGCAGTAGAATCCAGAAGAGGGGAGAAACGCTCCAGCAGTTGCAAGCGGATATCGAATGACTGGCGCATTTGTCGTATCCCAATGCCGGCGAGGATGTCATCAATGAAATGGCTGTGGAGTCGTTTACCCAAGCCATAGAGGACAGACAACTGCAGATGGCTGGAAAGAAAACTCTTCCTGAGGCACTGGCATTTGCCCTGACAATGAAAGCTGTTGACCAAGCACTGAGTACACAAACCGAGTTTGAAGTCAATCGGATGAAAAATAAAAATGGTCCTATACAAATTTAGACCCCCTTTTTACCCCTTTAAGAGTTGAATTTCCAAAATCGGAGAAATTAGTTTTCTTTATTTCTCATAGAGAGTACATAAACCGAGTTTGAAGTTAATCGGATGAAAAATAAAAATGTTCCCATACAAACTTTGACCCCCCCTTTTAGGCGCAATCTGAAGTGCCCCAATATCTTAAAATCATTTTCATATAATGTGTCCTCCATGGTAAAAATTTCATGCTTTCATCACAAAGTGCACAATTGTTATACAATTTTATACTATGCCGCCTCACTACAAAAACTTCATGCCAAACAGTTCCCACAAAAAAAACGAAACAACTACTACAATTAAGTAGAAGTCAGATTGTCACATGCTTTCTCACAGGACACTGTCGAGTCAAAAAACACCTGATGACAATGGGTATAGCACAAGACGACACTTGCAGAATGTGCAACTAGGACGCAGAAACAGCAGAGCACATACTATGTGACTGCAACTGTTTAACCAAAACACATCAACGTTATCTAGGTAATCATGGATGAGCTATAATAATGGAGGATATCACAATAGGCCTGTAGCACCTTAAAACAACATGGTTCCCGTACGATGCATGCATGTATGCATCAGCAACTGTTCTCGTTCTGGTGAAGTTCTTTTGTCGTGTTAATTCTTCATAGGCTTCACTACTGCATTCATGATTCACTTGACTTTTGAATATCTGTTGTGGATAGTTGACATGTTTGAAAAATGATGCATCACGTTGTATACACTTATTATTTCTTGTCGCTGTTATTTTGGTTCCGGCTTTCTTGATGATTTTATAAGGCTCAGGATCATATTTAGGAGTAAGTTTGTTCCGCTTCGGTTGCTTGCAGATAACAGAATCCCCAATTTGAAGATCATTCGGTTTCACATGTCTTCTTTGATCAGCATAATGTTTGGCTTTGAGTTTGTTTTGCATCGTTTTGGTTTCAAGACCAATATGCTTAGTATTTTCGTTGATTTCTGGCAATGACGTTTTCGGTTGTCGATTGAACATCAACTCATATGGAGTCTTCTTGCAAGGAATGTGTTTAACAATCCTGTGAAGTTGTTAGTTTCTAGGTTTGAGCCGACGACACATTTTTGCAAAGTTCTAACAAATCTTTCGGCAGATCCATTTGCTTCTGGCCAATATGGAGTAGACTTGATATGTTTGAAGTTGTACTTTTTTGCAAACTGAGCGAATTCCTTTCCATTGAAAGGTGGTCCGTTGTCCGCAGTGATGCCAACCATAATTTTCAAAAGTCTGTAGATGAAAGATAAAAATTCTGTAGAATTCTGTATTTATGCTTAACGAAATTCCGTAGAAATCCAGACTTTTTTTAACATATTAAAAGTGTTTAGAATGTGAATTTTGGGTAACATTAAACATCGACTTTTAATTGTATTAAACTTGTATTTACAATGCACGATGATCATCGTTTATTAATCGCTAAAATCGATAATACTCGAACAAAAAAAAAACAATGTAGTTAAGTTTAAATTGTCGGAAACAGGCGCTATTTTGTTTGACTAACAATGAACGTATTGTTTAATAGCATTGATTAGAAAAGCGACAATTTACAACTGACTAACAGAATATGTGTTTCTTGGTATCAACTTTGAGTGAGTATTTAAAAAGTAGTGGCCTACAAAGTTAACACTAAAACAGGCGCTCTACATTTGCACTGCTATGTGGCCAAATTTCGAGACTACGTAATGGTAACAAGCTAGTTGGATCAGCTTTTTCTTAATTGAATATGTAGGTAGATTTGACTTGTTGAAAATCGCTTAGTATCGCTTTGCTACGATCGTAGTGCCTTATATTTGGCTTCAGTTTCCCAAAATTGGAAGATAGGGAGTATTTTTGTCTGTCTCCCAATTTTTCTTGTTTTTGTGAGTGGTTCGTTCGGTACAATCTTCACTAAACTCATCTTATTTTTAGTTATAATTTACAGTAATATTACGATAATCCGAATCACCATTAATCCGAATATAGCGCTTATCCTAACATTCAATAAACATTCTCCGATTTTTGTAATCCGAATTATAAATAAAGAATATACAACATTGCATTGATTTTCACAATCATATTGGCTTTTACTATCATTTTTTGAATGAATGACGCATAAGTCATCAACATGAGGTATGATTCACAGTCACTTGTTGATTGAAAAATCATTAGTCTCGGTGAAAATCGAGTAAACAGTGCGTCTAGATCAGATGTGGTGGTCGTCTACTGATGAGCCCACCCACCACATCGGGGCGAAACGCATTACTGGAGTCGAGGCCACCTCAAATTTAAAAATTTGTGACATCAACATACTATTTCCCTTTCTCGTCCTGTATCTACTTAATGATCCGAATATCCCCTTGCAATAATTGATTCGGATTAGCGAGGCATTACCTACTCTATTTACACTTTTCTCGCCAATTTTCTTTTTTAAATTTTAAAGCATTTAATGTAATACATATCATTCTTTTGAAATTATTGTACAATGAAACGGACGGTTGCATGCATAGTTTGTAAGGAAACATTTATCTGATTGGTGCTCTCGCACTCACGCCAAATGTCACAAGGAAGATGGTGAAAATAAAATTTCGAACTTGGGATTTGTATTTGAACGGCATTATTATTGGTTCTAGAGCGAAAATAATAGTTCTGTTAAGCTGTCTTGTTCAGTATTGTTTTATGTACCTACACTTTTCTATTGGAATCTGAAATTTCTGTATATTTTCGTTTGATTTCTGTATTTCTGTAGGCAAGGCAAAAATTCTGTAGATATACAGACAATTCTGTAGGGTTGGCATCAGTGGTTGTCCGTTCTGTCCCTTTCTGCACATCCAAACATTGAAAATAGTTGTTCCAAATAATTTTCAATTAAAGGAGAATTTTGTTGAAGGAACCACTTCCACAAACGGATATTTGGAGTATTCGTCAGTAATAATAAAAAGATGCTCACCATTCGGATAAGGTCCAGCATAATCCATGTTTATTTGCTCCATAGGTCGTGTGGCTTGTTCTGGTATTTCAATTGGGTCTCGTTTTGTACCATCTGTAATTACATTACATGTAGGACAATTTCGAATTGCAGCTTCAACTAATGTATCCAAAGATTTAAACCACATTTTGTTTCGTAGTATCTGCTTTGTTTTGACCATGCCAAGATGTCCGGCATGTGCGATTTCTATAGCTCTAGGTTGTAATGCTTCCGGTAACACGATCTTGGTTCCCCTCAAAATAATTCCATTGTGAAGAGAAAATTCGTGTTGAATAGACTTCAAGGTGACCAGATCCGGTTTACATTTGAAATCGATGCCATCCTGGATACATTGCTGAATAATTTGTAGCACAGCATCGTTTTGTGTGTGTTTCTGAATTTCTTCAAGAGACATATGATCGGGTATGTTGTTTTTCGTGACAAAGTTGTCGTAGTTCTCAATGCTGGCTGAAGTTTGAGTTTCTTCTTGAATAACATAACGGGAAAGGTAATCGGAAGGATTGCTCTTTCCTTCTTGATGAACAACTTTGAAGACATATTGCTGGATTTTCAGATACAGCCGTTCGATTCGAGCTGTTGCGTTGATCAATGGATTCTTCAGAATGTTGACGATAGGCTTTTGATCGGTGTGTAGAGTGAATTCAGTACCATATAGAAACGTATGAAAATGTTGCATTCCCCAGCTAATAGCGAGCATTTCTTTTTCTATTTGGCTGTAGCGTTGTTCCACGGCTGTCAAGGCTCTACTTGAGAATGCTATAATACTGCCGTTCTGCTGACTAGTTGTTTGTGATAGTATAGCACCAATTCCTATTGGTCCTGCATCTACATGAAGATGAGTTTGTTTCTTTACATCGAAGTATGACAATGTCTTTGCATCGAGTAGCATTTGTTTTAATTCTATGAAAACCATCTCGTGTGAATCTGTCCATTTGAATTCTGACTTCGCCATTATGAGTTCTCTTATTATTTTGGTATGTGTAGCCAAATTCGGTAAAAACTTTTGTAAATAATTTAGCATACCTATAAGACTATCTTGGAACACCTGTACTTTGCTTGGATCCGGTGATACACCTTTATTTGAAAATACAAATCCAAAATAGATAATGGATGACTTGTTGAATTCGCATTTAGAAGGGTTGACAGTTAAGTTGTTCGTGATCAATCTAGTTAATACTTCGTTAAGAGATGCGTCGTGCTCTTGCTTTGTTCGTCCAAATACCAATATGTCATCACTTATGTTGATCGCTCCTGGAATGTTCATAAGAATTTTGTAGATGGTGTTTTGAAATAACTCGGAAGCTGAACAAATTCCGAAACTTAGTCGCTTATACTGAAAAAGTCCGATGTGTGTTGAAAATACTGTTATGGTTCGTGATTCTTTATCAAGTTTAAGCTGATGATAACCATCTCGAAGATCAATTTTTCTGAAATAGGAAGCACCATTTAGCAGGAGGAAAATGTCCTCAATTGTTGGAGTTATATGACGTTCTCCTACGATAGCAGTGTTAGCAGCTCTCATATCCACGCATAATCGAATGCCGTTCGGTTTGCTTGGTTTTGGTACCAGCACGACTGGTGAGATCCAGGGTGTAGCACCATCTACTTTTTCAATTATGTCTTCCTTTAATAAACGTTGGATTTCCAACTCCACTTTCTCTCTTAGATGTATTGGGATTCGACGGTGACGTTGTGCTATTGGTCTTACACTTTTGTCGATATGTAGATGAACTTCATAATTTTTCATCATACCGACGCCATCAACTAATTTAGGAAAGTGTTGTTCTACGTAGTTCATATCTATATTGATGCCACTATTTACTTGATAGGACACTTTCATAAAATTTAGTCGCTTGCTTGCTTCGAAACTTAATAGTTGCTGAGCTTCTCCGTCGAAAACATGTACTTCTTCATCGATGTTGATCCCTTTGTATGATAAGGTCGCTCTGAACATACCAAGAATGTTGATGGGAACTTCCGAGCCGAAAGCGTAAATTGGCTCTGCTATGTCAAGATGCCTTTGACGTCCGTTTAGCTTGTCAAATGTTGATTTGTTAATAATGTTTACTGTTGATCCTGAGTCCGCCATGAACTCTGCCGCAACATTGTTTATAAATATATGAACCACCGGCTTGTTATGTGGTTGTTTGCTTGTGTTTGTTGATACTATTGGCGTATTTTTTTGGGAAGTGAGTATAACAAAACCAAAAGTGAGTATAACAGTTTTGCATGTAAAACCAAAAGTGAGTATAACAAAACCAAAAGTGAGTATACCAGTTTTGCATGTAAAAGTAAAAGTGAGCTAGCTATAGATTCCCAAAAAAAATACGCTTGTGTAAGCTGTTTTGTTGTGGTCGCTGTAGGAACGTTGTTCTCGTAGAGCATAACGTCGAAGAACACTAGATGTTGTTTTGGAAATAATTTGCGCTTTTATTTCCGCGTCTCTGTCAGCAAATTCACAATTAGTACTGAGCACGCACAATCTTGTATAAAAATGCATCAGAGATTCGTGTAGGTCTTGTTTAGCCTCTCTAAAATTGAAGATATCGAAATCCAAGTTGGATCGTGGTACGAAGTGGCGTTGAGCTTCGATATTGCTTTTTCATAAATGTTTTTCTGTGCGTCTGACAGAATTTCTGGTAAATTCTCTAGAATTTCTGCAACTTCATCGCCTGCGTAGTGCACCAGCATCGCCTTTTTCCGTTCCTCTTTTTCAATGTTTGCTACAACTATGTAGTTCTCGAACTTCTTGAGCCATTTTTTCCATCTAATTCCAATATTTGTTGTATCGGAAGCGTTGAAAATCGGTATTACATTTTCCGATTGTTGAAGATGCATGTTTTCAGATTTTTCTTTTTTTTTTCAACTCGTCGCCAAAATGTAGTGTTGTTGATAAGAGATTTAAGTGAAACAGCGAACTTACAAAAACAATAGAAAAGAAAAGGGATGTTTATTCGTAAGAGGTTTAAACAAGACTGAGCATGAAAAGATTTTACACAAATATAAGTACAAAGGTATATTAAAATATGTGTAGGAGTATTAGTGTTTGTTGCAATACTACATTAGTATTAGTGTTTGTTGCAATACTACAGAACTTATTCAACAAAACTTCGAAACTCAACGAATGGTGAATGGTCTAAAAACGAAAGTAGTACATTCTCGATTGTTCTGATTGGAGTATATAATATTCGAGAAGTTTTAGTGGGGAGTATAAAAAGGGTTACGCAATCAGACAAAGGGCAGTTTATTTTTAAACCGTGTTAAGTAAAGTTCGAAAAGTTTCGGTAGTGTTATAAAATAAGTGAAAAGATTGTAAGAAGTGGAAAAGTTGATTTTAAGTGATATTTGTCTTGTAATAAAAGTGATTTATTAAAGTCCAGTAAACAGAATAGTGGTTTATCTTTTTGAATCCCAGCCGAATGTAACAATACCATGCTTGCCACTTCCGCGACCGCCAGTAACTCAGCTTGGAAAACACTACAGTAATCAGGGAGCCTGATTGAACTATGTATGTTGAGTTCCTCTGAGAATAATCCGGCTCCAGTTCCACATTCCATCTTTGATCCGTCAGTGTTGATGGCTATTGATTTCGATTCCATGTGTTCGTTTCTGTCCCATTCTTCCCTGCTTGGAAACTGGCAGGAGAGTGGATTATGAAAGTCTAGGTATGGTGACTTGTTTTCAGAGTTGATGTCACTCTCTAGTCCCTACGTATTCCTTGAGGATCCGCGCATGCCCAAGAAACTGGGGATCCAGCATTTCCAGTGCCTCAGGGCACTTTTGGCAGCCGATTCTTGCATGTATAGATCCATAGGTAGCAGGTTGAGAAGCGTTTCCAACCCAGCAGTCGCTGTTGTTCTCAACGCACTAGTTGTTCCTATACATGCCAATCTTTGTATTTTTGTCATTGCCTTACAGTGGCGTGGCGTGAATAATTTTAAATGGTAAGTCGAAGTCCAAGAATATCAAAATGTCGAAGGGAAGATGTAGGTAGTAGGTATACCTATCTATGTATACAAAACCTTCAGTTAATTTTTTAAAGCCATAAAATCGAAAACTCCAGGAAGAAGATTAAATTAATGAAGATATTTTTCCATCTTGAGTTCAAAACTTTCATATTTCGTGGAAACGTGATTTATATCATGTCTTATAATATTGGCCTTTATTTCTACGTAAAGGTTCTTTAAATGAGTGTTTAAATGGAACATTTGGGGTTTTTGTGGAGGTTCAGCAAAATCATCTATGTACTTACTCTTTGAAACATTTCTTGAGTTGCTGTTGCTGGTAGTGGGGTCGGGTCGGGGTGTGTAGGTGTAGCCTGCGCAAATGAATAGATACATATTATTAAGTTTATCCCGTGCGTTTTATGTTCCTTGTTTTTAAGTAAGAACATTGTTGTGTAGCTGATACTGAAACTTTTAAAAGGTAACTCGGTAGGAATCGGGTTATATGGACGCCACGCCACTGTTGCCTTAAGATTGGTTAACTTGTCTGTGGCTTGCCACCAGACTAAAATAAAATAAAATAAAAATAAAAAAAAGTTTTCTGTAGAGAATTATTCCCAGATATTTCGCACTCTCTGCCACCTGCAGGGGTATTCCCTCAATAGTTGGTGGTTCAAAGTGTGGTATGCTTCTTCTGTTTGAAAACAGCACAAGTTCGGTCTACTGGGGGTTCACCCCAAGGCCACAATGTTTTGTCCACAAATTAAGTGTCCGCAGTGAGCTTCCTAATAATTCATTTATAATTCATCCGCATAAGAGACGGCCTTTACTCCACTGTGTTTGAGTTTCATGACTCATGAGTATTTCATCGATGACGAGAACCCAAAGTAGGAGAGAAATGACTGCTCCCTGTGGTGTGCCTCTGAAGGCAGTTACTTTGTAGGTCAATGTCACCTAATCACGCATTGATATTCCTTTCATTGAGCAGGCTCATGATCACGTTAGTGAGAGATATTTCAACGTTGGAATTCTGCAGCGCCCTCTTCACTGCACACGTTTTGACATTGTTGAACGCTCCCTCAATGTCGAAGAACGCGGCTATGTGTGTATTCTTTATCTTTTAGTGATTTTTCTATAGTGCTGACGACGTCATGCAGCGCTGTTTCTACCCCTTGGCCTTTAGTGTTAGCATGTTGAGCCATGGAAATCGCGCTGTCATTTAGCAGGTTGCGAATATGAGTATACACCAGTTTCTCAAACATTTTTAAAATAAAAGATGTGTTGTTTTGTTAAGTGGCAAGCTCAGACACCCTCAAAATAAAACTCCTTCAAATTTTTATAGCGACGTTTCGTTTATTATTTATAAACTTTATCAAGCCTGAGAATAACATGAACATAATAATATTTTTGGAAAAAACAAATGAACAATTAAATTTTTTCCAAAAATATTAGTATGTTCATGTTATTCTCAGGCTTGATAAAGTTTATAAATAATAAACGAAACGTGGCTATAAAAATTTGAAGGAGTTTTATTTTGAGGGTGTCTGAGCTTGCCACTTAACCAAACAACACAATTATACAGACAATAACCACTTAACAAAATAAAATATGTTAGACTTATGGGTCTGAAATCCTTGGCAGTGGTATGACTAGGTTTCCCCGCCTTAGGGATGAAGACTACTTTCACTTCCCGCCAGGCTTTTGGGATGTAGCCTTATTCCAGGCTGCTTATGAAAAGTCGATTGAGGACCGGTATGACAATAATTGGGAATATCCCATCACCTCCTGGGGATT
Organism: Cheilosia scutellata; assembly: GCA_955612985.1. Taxonomy (NCBI): domain Eukaryota; kingdom Metazoa; phylum Arthropoda; class Insecta; order Diptera; family Syrphidae; genus Cheilosia; species Cheilosia scutellata. The sequence continues at coordinate 23,435,433 of OY015314.1, read as the reverse complement.
TGAAGGGAGAGAATGTGTCAATCGCCCAGTGTATTTTGTCGTTGGTTATGATTCCTTCCGGAACTGTCGAAACTGTTGCCGAAACATTAAACATAGCCTGTATGTCACTCTGTTTCAGGATGCATCCCGGAAAATGAGTTTTCAGGAAGAGACTAAGGGTCTCTGTGCAGGATTGTGTCCAATTTCCATTGCCGTCCTTGAGATATCCAGGGACTGCAGGTTCTTTGGACAGGATTTTTCTCAGCCTAGCTGATTCCGTGGTGTTTTCTATATCATCACAGAACGAGCGTCAGGTTATGCGTTTAGCACTTGTAACAGCCTTTTTGAAATTCCTCCGACTGGTTTTGTATGAATCCCAAACTGAAAGCGCACCGTTTAAACGAAGATTGTGGTAAATACGTACGTATTGTAAATTGTTACATTCGGCTGGGATTCGAAAAGATAAAACACTATTCTGTTTACCAAACCTTAATAAATCACTTTTTATTACAAGACAATTCACTTAAAATCAACTTTTCCACTTCTTACAATCTTTCACTTATTTTATAACACTACCGATACTATTCGAACTTCACTTTACACGGTTTAAAGATAAACTGTCCTCTCGTCGGATTTCGTAACCCTTTTTATACTCCCCACTAAAGCTTCTCGAATATTCTATACTCCATCCGGAACAATCGAGAATGTACTAGTTTCGTTTTAGACCATTCACCATTCGTTGAGTTTCGAAGATTCGAAGTTCTGTTGAATAAATTCGTCTACTTTCAATTAGATGGCGCTGTGGTTAATAAGTAGTACTTTTAAATCCACACTACAGTATTAAGAAAACGAAGTGATTGATTATATTTGTGTAAAATATACCAAAGTATTTTATGTTCTTATAGGTCATATGTCATTTGCGATAAATAAGTCTTTTCGGATAATTTCCTGACAACTATTGAAAGTGTTGAAAAGAGAAGTTCAAAAACTCCAATCTTAGGCGTATTTTGAGAATTTATAGCTAGCTCACTTTTACTTTTACATGCAAAACTATTATACTCACTTTTGGTTTTGTTATACTCACTTTTGGTTTTACATGCAAAACTGGTATACTCACTTTTGGTTTTGTTATACTCACTTCCCAAAGTAATACGCCTCTTATCGATTTATATTGTTTTCAAGGTTCTAGCAAAACTCAAGCCAAAGAAAACGTCAAAAAATTAGCTAATGCGATAATAATTATTATGCTCCCGGAGCAATTTGTGTGTTATAGTTTTATAGCAATATCAAGGGTCTTTTCGTTAGCGGCAAAAAGTTTTGAATTCGAAATTTCGTTATTTAAACTGTTTATAAACTTGTTTTCTTAATACATTTTGATGGGATAATTAATTAAACTCCTCTTGGAATAATAAAATGTGCAATTTCCTGTTTATAAATGCATAAAAAGTGGTTTGTTCGCATTTCAACAATTCGTTCCTTCGCTCCCATGTGAATGATCTTTTACAAATAGAAAATTAATATATGCAATTTAAGCATAAAAACCGCCTCATGCGGCTGCTTCCAGGCGAAAGGATATCCGAAAGTCCTTGACGATAAAGAAGACGGTATTACCAAGTTTAAATTTTGGTTAATATGTATTTTAAATTTTTTTTTTAAATGTTGCCTTATTAGCAATGTTCAAAATCCCCGTTCAAAGGTGCCTCATCTCCCCTATTTATTTTGGTTGTCAAATTAACGTCATTTATGACACAGTCGATAGCACTTTCGATAACATTTAAAGCAATCGTAGATTGGCAGCACACATTTTATCTGGGCTAAGGCATAAGCCCCGATGATTATCCGGGCTAACGATTTGTATGGAAAACTTGCTAAGCCCATATAAGATTGCAAAAAGAAACACGTCTAATATATTATTAAAATATGACGCTTTAATTGTAATATATTCTTTGTTTTTATATAAGAAAAGCGCGGATTAAAGAGAGAGATTCTTTGGAATTTCTTATATCCCTGATCTGTATCTACCAATTTGTGGTTTATTGATTTAGGCCATGTGCCAATATGGCTAAATAATTATCCTCGTTTAATGTTCTTATGACACTTATGGTGGATTTACATCACCACACCACGCAATTTTGCCATAACTTTTATATGGAGATTTGTGGTCCCACTCTTACAGATCATTAGCTTTGACTGTAGGAAAACAGATCTCTCTCTCTCTCTCTCTGAACTCATGCAAAATTGCGTGGCGTAGTAATGTAAATGTACCATTAGGCGTATTTTTTTGAGAATCTATAGCTATCTCACTTTTACTTTTACATGCAAAACTGGTATACTCACTTTTGGTTTTGTTATACTCACTTTTGGTTTTACATGCAAAACTGTTATACTCACTTTTGGTTTTGTTATACTCACTTCCCAAAAAAATACGCCTATTATGAGAGTGTTGAAAAGAGGAGTTCAATTTGAATATTGGTTTGTTTTCTTTCCGCTGGCTCTATATTTGTTCACCACTTTGATGAATGGCTTTCCTTTCACATATTTTGTAAGAAAAGAGGAGTTCACCAAACAAACCACAATCTTAAAACAGAAATTTATCGAATTTCACGGTATTAATTAATTGAAATTCAGTGTTCTGTGTTCCTCTTCAACATTCTAGCAAAACTGCAGCAAAAGGCAACGTAAAAAATTAACCTGTAGGATAATAGCCGTTTTTTATTATCAGCTATGATCTATATAGATCATCGATTTACATGCACTTACAACAACAACATGTGATCCTGCTTTTCATCGAGATCACGAAATATGATCTGAAAATTAATTCAACTATTTCTCGTTGTTGTTTCGTGGCGTTGTTTATTTCATTCACTCAATGTTGGTGTCCCTGTAAATTATAGCCACACAGTAATGTTGCCAGACCAAAATATGAAACACAATTAACAACACAAAAAATCAATTAGCATTTTTTCTAATTCAAATAAGTTACTATTCCTACTTTCGAGATGTTTTGTTTCGCTATATAGTACAGAAATATAAATGGAAATATTAGCAGTACAATACGGTTAATTATGATACATATTTGAACATAGTTTCCCCCAAAAAAATATTGAATGCTAAATGTACGCAGATTAGTATCCATATGGTAACACCCCGACACAACAAGCGAAATGTCAAACTCAAATATGAGCAAGTGCAATGGAGAAATCATCGCATTGTGACGTCACATTGTACCGTGTGGCTGCAAGATGGCTGGTGGCAATACGAAATTAATTGTCATAATTGGTATTGGATTTCATATGTGAAAAACAACTATTGCTACAACTCAATCAATGATCCAGTTTGTTTTATTTTCATGATCTTTTCCGGATCAGATCACGCTGATAATAAAAAACGGCTAATATAAGGCGTATTTTTTTGGGAAGTGAGTATAACAAAACCAAAAGTGGGTATAACAATTTTGCATGTAAAACCAAAAGTGAGTATACCATTTTTGCATGTAAAAGTAAAAGTGAGCTAGCTATAGATTCCCAAAAAAATATGCCTATAATAAAATATAAAATTTTATATCTTGTTCCCGGAGAAGGAGTTGGAAAATTCGTTTTCCACCATGACAGTAGGCGTATTTTTTTGGGAAGTGAGTATAACAAAACCAAAAGTGGGTATAACAATTTTGCATGTAAAACCAAAAGTGAGTATAACAAAACGAAAAGTGAGTATACCAGTTTTGCATGTAAAAGTAAAAGTGAGCTAGCTATAGATTCCCAAAAAAATACGCCTAGTGTCAGAAAATTATAAAACATTGTGGATTTGGCATCACTAGCAAATATCCTTAATGATGATCGGCTAGCGGCTCTTCTATTTATCTTCTAGGAACACTGACAACAATACTAAAACAACAACTGCAATTTGCTTTTGTTTTGCTTTCTACTCTAGGCAGTTATCATCTCTTTTCCACGACGGCCACCATCAGCGTGTTAAAACGAGACATCACATATGCGGTCACATTAGTTTAACTGTCAAATTTAACATTTGGTGGGGCGAACAACGGCAGAAGCAGAAAAACCAGAGAAAAACTTTGCGTTTTAATTTTTTCATTCATTATCTGTGCCGTCTGCTTTCGCAAGCAGAAAAAACACTTCAGCATCAGCAAAGTGAAAATTGTCGGAAAATCGACGTAACGCATAATACAAAATAGTTTTTTTAAGGGGAAAAAAAATATTGGTTTTTTGCTAACGTCGTTGGTCCGTTAATTAGACTTGCTATATTTTTGTTATCGTTCTTTGTATTGAGTTTTCGCGAAAAGTGGGTCAACGTTAACATTTTTCGATAATTAGCCCCCGCCTCATATTTTTGTCGCCTTCATCATACTTGCCGTAACATTCAAGTTAGTTAGACTAACAACAAACAATCTCAAGAAAATAAAAACAAAAGCAATGGACCGAAACAATGGGTGAGCTAGGCTTTATTTTATATCTATTAAACTTGGTTGTAACATTCAGAATAGTTTTAGTTAGTTTTTATTTTGAAAAGAAAATTAATTGGCAATCGATCGAAAGTAGTGCCATTGGATTCAACTACAATACAATAACCCATCAAATATTTGCAGAGCAGAGTATATAAGTATTGATTAACACTTCATTGAATATGATTAAAAGGAAAACAAACGAAGCACTTTAAAAGATGGTACCCGATTTCAATGCAGTTGAAAATTTTTCTGATGTATGTTGTCTTTCACTGCAGTTTTTATATGTCTGTTATATGTTAATATGTCTGTTTCATTAACATTTTAATTGTAAAGTCGCTAGACTTTAGTATTGAGAATTTTGCTCATAATATAATTATAACATATACTTGCGGTGCAGTCGTCTAATTTTGCTTACATTTAGTAGGTACATACCTATACATATAGTTTGTTTTATGTCTTCTGACACTAACTATGCTATCAGGCACGTTGAATCGGAAAGTCTGACATATCTCCTCTACACGTATCAACAACGATCCTAAGGATTTAGAATTGGTGGCAGAAAATCGAGAGTTATGAGGGTCGCAATTAAACATCTCACACCGGCGACACCGACAGTTATGATGGATAAGCGGGACATTGCAAATGATAGTGATTGATGTTGCCATCTAAATCTCCATAATAAAAATAAGTTTGAAATCTTAGGTTTTATTCCTTCTTAAGGTAGTATCAGCTGACTATTTTCTCTTGCGTGTCACATGTACCTACCTACATATTTGAAAAATCAAGTTTTCCTGTAAAGAGTGCTTCGCAATTTTGTGCAAATAAGTAGATAATTTTATTAGCTTCAAAAATATTTTTCTATACGTAAACATTTGTTGTCGTTAACCAAAATAATAAACAAAATCCTAAAATTTAAAACCCTACAACAGTGCCTACATATTTTTTTTTGTTTTTTTTTTTAATGAAAATGGATTTTTTTAAATACTCGTCTAGTGTTTTTCCGTCTCTACCCATGGGCACATTCGAGAGAGTAGTCAAGTTATAAAGCTTAACCTGTAGAGGAGAAATGTTGGACGTGACAAAACCATCGCTTTGTTTGTAGAAGTAGCTGCTCCACATTGAATACCTCACTCATTCAAGTGACTAATGCCGCAAGACTGAGTATGTACTGCTAATTCTTTGAAACAAAGCACAATGTTAATGACTATAATGACCAATTATGTATTAGTATTCATATTTAAAAATCAACTGATAATCATGAGAAAAAATAAAAAAAATAAGTACGGGTAAGAGTAAAGGGTAAACCAAAATCAGATTTTGCGGAATTAATCTAGTGTCGCAAATAAACGGGAATCCGCCAGAAGTTCGGTCAGACTCTGAAAATACATAATAGGTTCGGTTAGGTTTCATTTATCATTTCTGAGTTAAAAAATAAAAGGAAATTAGATATAAACCAATTTGTAAGTACATAAATGTATGTACAAGTAATTTTTCTCGTAACAGCTTCCATTTCTCTTTAGATTGCTTATTGAAATTGAAACTACACACATAATTCACTAATTTTCCATTGCGCTGTGTCGCGGTTTTTTGCATTTATGGTTTACCACTTTTATTTGTCCATTTAAAAATTTGTTTTTTTACACTTTTCCCTTTTGCTAAAATATAGTGGATCTCTTTATATATATATATAAACATTTTTGATTACACGAAAGACGAAATAAGTGTGGAAAAATATTCGCTTTAAATTTCTCCTGCAATTCTATTATGGTTTTCCCCTAAGTCCCCTTTGTAGAAGACCATAAACATAATACTTTGTATTAACTAAAAAATTATTATGTACATACCAATTCAAATTGTTAATTAAAAAATATATATTTGGAAGGAAATTGTCATATTAACCGAATATTACAAACAACATCTCTTTCTCTTCGATTTGTTACAGATATACATACATTAGACGTCAAGGACAAACGATACCATCGACTTCGAATACAGATGGCAGAGCAGCATCATCGATGCCTACAAGAGAACCTCTTACCCAACACGATGAACTAATTCGTTACATCAAAGAAGCATGGCATAAAGTGAGTGTGTACTAACATTTCTGTTTACTGATTTTCACAGGTGAATCAAAGGCAAATAAAGAACGTACAGAATCTATGGTGGCCTCTCCATTTTTTATTTATAAAACAAGGAGACTACAAAATGAGGTCAATTTCGTATCTTTTTTTTTTTTTTTTTTTTGATGTTTTTTTCAATACTGTCTTTAGATTTAGATTATCTAATCAGTCTTGGCTTTGCCACATTTCGAATGGGTTAACATTCTAAATAATTGGTTCTAAGTATATAAAACAAGTAAAATATTTGTTAAAAACTAAGAGATGTGAATAAAATCGTGCATTAAAAAATTGTAAACAAAGCACTCGAAGTTACCAATTATAGAACAATTTTTTTATTGCGTTATCTGTTGCCCTTTAGGATTTACAAACAATGTATATAATATTTGGATTTAATTTTCTCCATACAGGAAGGACTGCGGCAGGTTTTCAGTTGGGAATGCTTAGTCCAAAAGAAGATAATATAAGAAGGTATCCTTGTAAAAGAGGAACTTTTTTGGGAATTCGGTGCATAGATATACTATACATATTTGGATTCCTGTACGATGTGCAATATTTAACTCCACAGAGTTCCCCAGTTTTCTTTCTTCTGCCATCATTCTTGCACTTGACCACAAAATCTATTCAATATTTATGAAAATATTAACTTCAACATATTTAATTTCAATTATCACGTACTTTTCACAAATTGATTTCACAAGGAGCAGGTACAATTACATTTATTTGACCGCAAAATATTTAAAAGAATCAAAATCTATCTATTAGCTTGTTTTTATAGCTGTTTTTTTGGTATAGATTTACTTTTTAATATTTCTTCTCTTAAATTCACAAATAAACTTGTAAATGGCAGTCTCTACTTATTAAATTTAATTTTTTTATTTTTCGAAACACAAATTTTCATACTATTTGACAGTTAATGGAGTGCCTTATCCTGTGATTAGGGTTCCGCCGAAATCCGCTAGACGCGGTATGACCGAGTGTCAATAAACAAACAATATTTATATAAGACTTATTTAATTATAAACAATATACATGTAGGAATATTGCGTCAGGTATTTAAATTGAAAATTTGCAGAAAAAGTGAGTTTTACCTATTTCATAGGTTACAAAAATGTATCCGAGATGAGAAAACAGGAACTTAGATTCAAAATATAAATTCATAAAGAATTATCCATAAATAAATTATGAGAAAATAAAGGGGATTAATAATGTGGCGACATTTAGTTTTTCGGGCATTCGTCATTCACTTGGCTCTCATGACTGTCGAAGAATAGCGTTGTGCAATGACCATATCTGAAAAAGGAACCAGAAAGAGGTTATCCAGGAAACTTTTTTTTAATATTGTGAAAGCCTTCCTTAAGCTATTGCTAACATTTGAAAAAAAAAAAAAAAATATATTATAGAAAAATTTGTTATTTTGTTTTTGACTTCATTGACAAAACCTTTTCTCCACTCTTTCCTTGCAAATATTTATTAAAAAAAGTCGGCTATGTCCTTCTTCAGGTACAAAACACTCTTCCCAAATTACAGACAGTCAGACAGTGTTACTTCCGTATACAAAATGTTAGTGTGGATATATTCGAATGTTTAAAAAGTCATTCAGTAGTACATACATATAGTGACGGTATTATATTTTAAAGGTAACTACAAAGGTTTCTAATGGAATTCTTCAAATTATTAATTGTATTAAGTTAAAGGATTTCTCCTTGATGTTAAGAAAAATATTACATATATCAAGAAAAAATCCGGAATGTTTTTGCCGTCACTGTAAGTACTTATTGAAAAAAAAAAAAAAAACACAATTCTTCATCGTTTATAAGCATTTTATGCCAGACCGCAATATGTTTATGGAATAGCATACTTTTTTTTGTTTTTAAATCATATCTCAACCGCACACTTTTAGTTAATAAAACTCCTTCGTCTGAAAATAGCGACATATTGTGCACTTCACAAAAATCAAATTGAAAATGAAGCCTTAACTAGCTCAAACACCTTACAAACTTAAGTAAGCGCAAATTCGCGCTTGTAAATGAAATCGCGAGCTCGCGCGTGCTAACGCTTGTTGCTATATAACCGCCGCCTTCTGCTCCTGTTTCAATGGAACTATACAGTAATACATATACAGAAAACTTCGAACTTTGTAGGGACGACCATCACTATAGATTTGTTCACTTTACCTTCGTCTTAGCTTCAATAAAGACGGCATCAAATCTATCGAGTGCACGCTCAAATTCAGTTTAGGACTATCCAAGAATGACCAAGTTATCAGGGAAGGGCAATTAACTTATCCTTACGTCTCCCAATTCGAAACTTACAAACGTACAATCATTTTTACTTTGCTCAACGAAGACGTTTTTTCATTACAGGTTAACGAACAAGGACCCCATGGTGCCCCCGTCGTCTATAGAAACGAATCTGATCAATTAAAGAACTTCAAACCTTTCGATTTGGAAGAGTACTGGGGTCAACGACTTGTTCAAAATATCCACGTTTCACACGGACACCAATAATACAATTTATAATATTATATAATATAAAAAGAAAAGAAAAAATAATAATAACAAGAGAACAACAAAAAATATTTTTTAAGAATTCGGTAATATAAACAAAAATTGAAAATGCGCCATTCCTCCCATACTCAATTTGGAAGTGAGCGCTATCGTATTAAAGTAGAAAACCAGACGAGAAATTTGCTGCCAAGTAAAAGAACGCGAAAACAATTTTAAGCCAACCACTTTTTTGTAATTTATTTTATATTTGTAGAAATTTTATGTCATCAATTGCATTTGTTTCAATTTGAAAGGAGACTTAAGCAAAAAATGACTATAGTTATAAATGTTTATACGCCTCTCCTGATAACATTTTAATGCCGTAGATTGAATTTAAAAATAGAAATGTTTTTAGAACATTTTATATTACCCCATAAAAAAATTAATATTCGTACGCAAGCTAAAAAGTATATATATTTTCAAATTAGTGATATAAACTGTTTATTGCGTTCAGTTTTTAAAATCTGTAAACGAAGTAATGATTTCAAAATAACACCAATCCAAAAATTTAAATTTGTAAAGTTTGACAAAAAAACGTTTATGAAATTGCAACCAAAATTTGTTTTACAACTTCGCCGACTTTTCAAATAACGTATTAAATTAAATTTCAATTATAATAAAATAAGCTTATTTTATTTTTACTGTAAAATTATTTGATACAGATTCAAATAGAATCATACGATTCCCGGATAACTTTGACCCGGACTCACAGAAGCCCGTAAATGCAAACACAACATTTCGAAGTTGAACGGAAAATAAAAGACAGGAAAACTAAAGCAGGAAATCAACCTTTACAGAAACGTACTTTTTTGGGTGGATTCCAAATATAGTTTATAAGATTATGTTGAGTCCCCAACGTACAGAATAATCTCCAAAAACAATATACTGGAGTTTAAAGTATTTGTCTTGTCTTGCGAAGCGGGATTTTATTCCCGGTCTTTTGGAAACGGGCATATGGAAATTTTAGCTGCCTGTCTTGGGGGGCTCCCAAAAGTTGCATTTAGAGGGATAATGTCTTTGAGTTCCTCAGAACATCTACCGTGGAAGTACATATAGAACAAGCATAGGTCAGCGACTTGTCTTCTGTGCACCAACGGTTGTAGATTTGATGTGAGTATAGAGTTTCCAATAAGTCGAACTGCTCGTCTCTATATGCTGTCAAGTAGGTTAATTGAATGTTTTGTGGCCGAGCTCCATAAATGGGAACAATAGTCCAGGCCTGGTCTAACCTGCGCTTTGTAGAGAAGGAGAAGTTGCTTGGGGCTAAAGTACATCTTTGCTCTAAATAAGTAGCTCAACTTAGCTGACACCGATCTTGCGATATAGGATATTGTGGTCCTGCCATGTGATTCCTGAATTGACTGTGACTCCTAGAAGGTGCATTGAGTCCTTGGGATGAATTGGAAGGTCATCCATTTGGATCTGAGGAACTGTTGATGCATTTTTCCTTGAAAATGTTTTGAGCTGTGTCTTGTTTGCATTAAACACAACCAAGTTGTCTTTTCCCCACTTCAAGATTTTGTCCAGATCAACATTTAGAGAACTAATTTGTTCACATCTCTGACTGTGTGATGTAGCCGCATTCACAGGCCCACTGTTCGAGATGGAGGATATAAGAGTGCTGTCATCAGCAAAGCTGTAGATATTATTATTTGTCGTTCCAAGCAAATCGTTGATGTGGAGAAGATATAGAGTTGGAGAAAGAATAGATCCTTGGGGCACTCCTGCATTTATAGCAAACGAATTAGATGATACACCATCTACAACAACTTGGATCGATCTTCCCAGAAGACAATTTTGCATCCATCCGCAGAGTTGGTGGTAATCCATAAGACGCTAACTTGCCTAACAGGGCTCTATGCCAGACTCGGTCAAATGCCTTAGATATGTCCAAGGCTACGGCGTCCATACGTGCGTTACGTAGCTTAACAGATCTCCAGTGGAACGATGGCTCCCAAATCTGTATTGCCTGTCGCGTATTAATCGGTGGCCTTCTAGATATTTGATTATTTTGACATTTATTGTCTTTTCCATTACTTTTGAGAGCATTGAAAGTAACGCTATTGGACGATAGTTTTGTGGCAGACATTTCCTCCCTTTCTTTGGAATAGGTTGAATGCGAGCGGTCTGCCAGCAAGTTGGTAACGTCTTCTGGGAGTACGACAGCTCTTGAGTACAATAGCCGGAATTCCGTCGGGTCCCGTTGCCTTATTGCAGTCTAGTTCTTTAAGCATGCGTTGAATTATTCGAGGCCGAAATTTCACTTCTGCCATCGATGATTGCACCCTCGGGATATTTGGTGGCTCTAGTTGTGCAGAATCTAGGGTGGAATTCTCTGAAAACATGCTAGCGAAAAGATCTGCCTTTTCTTTAGGTGTTGTTGCTAGCGTGCCATCTTCTTTTATTAGAGGTGGAAAAGAAGAACAACTATATTACTGATTGCCTTTGGCATGGACCAGAATGCGCGGGAGCTGCTGGGACATCCAATCACTCTGTTAGTGACTCTTTCGCTGTAAGTTGCCTTCGCCGATTCAATAATTAGGTTGCATCTATTTCGAAGAATTATAAAACCAGATCTTTTTTGCTCCGAAGGGCTTCAGCCCATGGCAACGAAGCGAAGAAATTACGCAGTTCATCTCAGTCAGATTTACTTAGATAATTTAGATGGTTCGTTATCGTTTGGCGAACGGTACAGGCAGCAAAAGAAATTGGTACAACTTTGGAGGACGGCCTTTTGCCATATTATGACGAGATCCGCAGGTTACATCTCTTCTTTTCTTTCAAACGCCAGATCTGCTCGGGTAAACACACATAGGCCCCCCTTATATCGAAAACGGGGAAGTAGTTCGTATCCTGGACAGCGAAGATATGTGCAGTCTGTGTTTGAGTTTATTTCAGTCTCGGTTAAAACTAGGACGTCTGGCTTTTTTTTTGCAGATGCTGGTGCACGCAGCTGACGTTGACATTGTTGAATCCTACACCTCGAAAGTTGCAGAAATCGGTTGCTAGCTTTCTTCTGTAATTGTCCGTGTTTTGTCTCTTTTGTCTTTGTGTTCGTTGTTGTCTGCCGTCTTGCAAGTCCTGTGGGTGATTATTTGCATGTTGAACCCCCTGAGTAGTCCCCCCGGAAATCCGAATGGGAGACTAGTTTACCTCCGGAATTCTTTATCTCTGGAAGTTGACTTTTGTGGCCCATCCGAGTTGCACCGGCCCATCTGCCAAACTCCGAAACGTCAAGACTACTTCATTACTTCACGGAGCCTATAGCATGATGTGGTGGTATCTCACCGGGTGACAGGTGGATGGGTCCCTGTCTACCACCTGTTCTGTTTTGACTTTGTTTGCCTGAGCACATTCGGAGTCGAACCAGAGGTTCCTCGGAGATGGTTGTGAGAAGCCCAACACTTCTGACTCTGCGTTCCTTATGGCTTGTTGACATAGCTGCCATTGGTATAAACGGTTGTGCTATTTCTCGCAAGCTCAAGGGATACGCGGTCGGCATAGGCTGTAGCGGTCTCTTCCGATTGAAGTCGTCCAACATTAAACTTCCTCTGCGTGGTTGTTGTTCGCCTAAGAGCTTCCCTGGATATCCGTACTCAAAGTTTGGCACCAACTAGATAGTGATCCGAGTCGATGTTGGCTCCTCGGAATGTACGAACATACTAGAGGAGTGTCTTCCGTCAATCGCGACATGATGGATTTGGTTGCAGGTTCGACCATCTGGTGACCGCCATGTGCCCTTATGGATGTCAAGACATGGGAATCGTGTGCTGCTCACCACCATGTTTTTCCCGCTACAAAATCGATTAGCCTGAGTCCGTTGCCGGAGGTGTTATCGTGTAGACTGTGCCTTCCGGTTCCGATCGTCCTGCCAAAGATGTCCTCTCTCCCAATTTTGTCGTTAATGTCTCCCAAAAGAATTTTAATGTCATGCTTGGGGCATTGCTCGTATGTTTTGGCAAAGAGCTCGTAGAAGCTTTCCTTGGTGGTGTCGTCTTTCTCTTCTGTAGGGGCATGGGCGCTTATAAGGCTAAGATGGTGAAATTTGGCCTTGATACGAAGGTATTGTCGTCACTCTCTCGCCGACATCGCGAAAGCTCAAGACAATTTGCCTAAGTCTCCCTCTGACAGCGAATCCGCACCCAAACAAGAGCAACTTTCCATCGAGGGGCAATTCCCGTAGTAAAAATCACAGTTTTCTGTTTTTCTCAGGCCCGGTCTATCCCATCGCATCTCCTGGAGAGCTGTTATATCAGCTTTCAAACTCGCGAGGGTCTCGGCTAGCTGTTCCGTTTTTCGTTTGCGGGGGGTTGTCAACATTTTTGGTTTGTTCATCCGAGGCATATTTAGTATTTTTCATCACAATTGTGTTTCTCTTTCCTGACCGGCTTGTGAGGGCTGTGGAGGACGAAAGTAGATCGTTTTGGGTTGGATCTTCAGAGCGTATGTTTTCTCTTGCTCCTAGTTCCTGAGAAGGTAACTCAGGTATCTACCTATCAGTGGCGTGGCGTCCATATAACCCGATTCCTACCGAGTTACCTTTTAAAAGTTTCAGTTTCAGCTACACAACAATGTTTACTTAAAAACGAGCAACATAAAACCCACGGTATAAACTTAATAATGTATCTATTCATTTGCGCAAGCTACACCTTCACACCCTGACATGACTCGAACCCACTGCCAGCAACTTTATTTTCAAGCACACACGGAAACACACACCCTTCGCCTTCTTTATGATTAATATGAGAACTGCCCACACTCTTTGAGCATAACCCAAAGCTAAAATAACCCGGGTTATAAAATCTCTCACTGGATAGAACAAATTTGTCTCCTTTCCCTTTTGTGCACTTGCGATTATTTGAGTTTGGTCCGCTCTGTTCAACGCCCGCTTTCTTATGCAAAAAAATAACCCGAAGAAAAGCGTGTTATTTGGTGGGTTTTGTGTGTATCTTTTACCGCTGCGCTGTGGTGTAATTGAGTATTTCTGGAAAATAACACGCTTTTCTCCGTCATATTTGGTGAATTTGAATTGTGTGTGTATCTCCTATCGCTGCGCTGTGATGTAGTCACTTAGTCAGTTCCCTTTTTTACCTAATGATTTTCTGAGTTTTTCTGAGGCGAGTATACTCTGGTCAAAGGCCGCTTTCTTATGCAACAAAATAACAGGTTTTTTTCCGAGTTATTTGGTGAATTTTGTAAGTATCTTTTAAAAAATAAACAAACTGATGTGTTTACAAAGTTTATAAACAAGTCGCTAAGTGAGAAATCAAGTGTTTTGAGTCTTGGCTATGATCTTCGTAGGTACCTAAATACGTTTGAAGAAATGTTTCAAAGAGTAAGTAGATGATTTTGCTGAGCCTCCACAAAAACACCGAATGCTCGATTTAAATGCTCAGTCACCGTAGAGCTTTTGTATGCGCAAGACGTCTCGAATTGACTTTACAATAATAACTTCCAAAATTCCTAAACGTGATAGATCACCCGAGAACGAGGACAATCGTTTGTCCTCGGATAAAAAAATTTGTGTTACAATGACGAACAAAAATAATAATAATGTGCGTGGCCGGAAAGATCTTGGTAGAAATAACTACTACAGTCCTTTACAGTGCCTTCCAGATAGTGATACAGATGATGACAATATGGACGATATAATCGCGAATAATGTCGCATCAAAAAAAGTGCACATACCGCCTATCAAATTGCTACAAAAATCACCTGAATATATTCACAAACTAATGCATTCCCTTAAGATTGTTGACTATTGCATAAAAAAGATATCAATCGGCATTAAAATCATTTGTGAATCCATTGTTTCGTTTAACTCCGTCATTGCTAAACTCAAAGAAGAGAAATGTCAATTTTTCTCCCTCGAACTTAAAAGTGAAAAAGCGTTTAAAGTTTTTTTGTATACGGTATTGGTGATATAGACACGAAATCGCTAAAAGAAGAACTAATTAAATTAAAGTTGAAATGTGTCGACGTTAAGAAAATAACCAAACAGTACGAACGCTACACCGATAACTTCTATCTAATTTCACTAGAGAATGGTTCAATTAGGTTCTTTGATTTAAAGAAGAACTATCGGGCAATTATGCATACGCAAGTAAACTGGGGTCTACAAAGAAAACTCCGTGGTAAGCTGACTCAATGTCATAACTGTCAGATGTATGGCCATGGCGAACGAAATTGCAACATAAAAACTTACTGGGGTCATTGCGCTGGCCCACATAAGACTGCGGAGTGTAATGAATCCAATGTCATAAAATGTGCAAATTGCAAAGAATCCCATAAAGCTACCGATCCAACGTGCATCAGCAGAATTGCATATCAGGAGATGAAAGAGAAATCTGCAGGGAAAAAGTCCAATGCTTTGAACGCTTCTTCTCATTCTCAAAAACTTTCGCAAGCTCATACTAGTCATGCGCACAACCAACATCATGTTGTCTCATTTCATTCCGTAAATGATTTTCCCTCGCTTCCACCCCCACGACACCAGTGATCAGTTCCGGCGAAGAGAGGTGCTACATGTGCACCCAGTTCCAGTAATCATAATCCGCTAACACATAATATGTGGGAGAACCACTCGCTCACTGCTTCTCATGTTGCCGCCAGCGATTTAATAACACTACTAGCAACATTCCAGGCAACATCCCAATAAACGCTCCCAGCAACATCTCTAATGATGATTCTACTTGTTCTTGTTCTTGTATAGTAAAAATAAGTAATATGACTGACAACTACATAAAAATTGTAAATTGGAATGCCAGAGGGATTCGAAACAAAACTATAGAGTTCATGAACTTTTTAAATAGTAGCAACATTGACGTTGCTTTTGTGACTGAAACTGGTCTAAAACTAGGAATGAATCTATCAACACCAGAATATGCTACCGAAACGATCGACTGGGTCGAAGAGGTGGAGGTGTTGCGATACTTATTAGAAGGTCAATTCAGCATTCGCCTTTACCTATCATAAACACACGTTATGTGGAAAATGTCGGTATTAAAATTATGTTGAAAAACCAAAAAGAAATTAAGGTATTTTGCGTCTACTTTCCTGGGGGAGCTACAACAGCTGTAAAGAGATTAGGTTTTAAAAATGATTTAAGAAAAATACTATCCATGAACGATGATTTCCTAATTGCTGGTGATATAAATTGTCGTCATAGGGATTGGGGCTGTATTAGAGCAAATGCTTGGGGAAATATACTTTCTAGTCTATCTGTTGTTGCCAATTTCTGTTCTGTTTCCTCCAAGTCCCACATATTTTCCAGCTAGTTCTCGTGGTATTCCTTCTGTCCTTGACCTATTTATTACAAATGTGCCTAGTCTAATTACTCAACCATTATGCTTAAATGAATTAAGCTCTGACCACAACCCGGTAGTTTGTCGGTTGCTTTGGTCGGGTGAAAAAAGAGTGCAATATATACAAAACTTTAAAAATGCGAACTGGGGACGTTTCCGCTCTGAAATCAAACATAGGTTGCGTGACAATCCAATGAATATTGATAATATCCTGTGCAAGGAGGACATTGATTCTATTGTCAACACTTTTTCCGCAAACATTCTAAACTCTGCTGAACAATCTGTCCCAAAAATACCTATTCAGTTTCGCACCAATAAACTTCCCTCCCACATCTTGGAATTGATTAAGTTACGGAATATTAGCAGACGATATTGGCAAAGATATCGCCAGTCCATATTTCGGTACCAGATGCTCTATTTAAAAAAACTAGTTTGCAATGAAATTTTCCAATACCGAAACGCAGAATGGAATCACAATCTAAATTGCTTAGACAAAAACGCAAAACCATTCTGGAATATTGTGAAGGTGATTAAAACAAAAAATAGACAATTGCCATTTCTCAAAAATTCAACCAGCTACTTCTTCATTGATATTGAAAAAGCGAATGCTCTTGCTTGTAGCTTTGCAAAAAATCACTCAGTATCTCATCACTTAGGTGATGTATATACAAATAACTTGGTGAGAAACACTGTTCAAGCTTTAGTCTCAACAAACGCAAATTGTTAACCTGATATGTTTGTAAATGAAGAGGACATACAATTCATTGTTAATAGTCTGCGCATTAGAAAAGTGGGAGGTATAGACCATATAAGAAATATTTATATAAAACAATTACCTAAAATAGGCATCAAATTTATTACTTTTATAATAAACGCCTGTATTAAATTGCAGTATTTTCCCGTTGCTTGGAAAAAGGCTAAAGTGGTTCCAATACTTAAAGCTGGAAAGCCACCAGAAAGCCCAGATAGCTATAGCCCGATAAGCTTATTAAGTAATTTAAGTAAAATATATGAAAGGGTTATTAAGGAACAAATTTTAAAATTTATCAACGAACATGGAATTTACCTTAACGAACAATTTGGTTTCAGGCGTTTTCACAATACTTCCTATCAGGTACTAAGAATCTGCAACTTTGTAAAAGCAAATCGTTCTCAAGGTAAATCCACTGGCATGATATTACTAGATATCGAAAAAGCCTTTGACTCTGTTTGGCACGAGGGCCTTATTTACAAAATGATAAATTTTAACTTTCCTCCGTCCCTTTGTAAAATAGTTCAGTCTTTCTTGTTAAATCGTTGTTTTAATGTCCATGTTAATAGTAGCGTTTCTAGTTTAGTTGACTTCGATGCAGGGGTACCACAAGGTTCAGTCCTCGGACCGGTCCTTTATAATATCTATACGTCCGATCTTCCCAATATACCTTCATGTGAAGTGGCTATCTTTGCTGATGACACTGCCATATATTCATCCCATCAATTCGCTCTCAATATCGAGAGGAATTTAAAAGATGGGATGAATTTAGTAGACAATTTTTGCAGGAGATGGAAAATTAAGCTAAATGAAGCAAAAACTCAAGCTATCTTTTTCACAAGAAAAAGAAAAGCTTGTTTTCTACCCACCAGCCAGTTCCAGATAAATGGGAGCTACATAAATTGGGAGCTTTCTGTTAGATATTTGGGTGTTCATTTAGACACTAAACTTACATTTAGGTACCATATCATTTACAAAATGATCTTTCAGGCAATCCTGTTGTACGGTTGCCAAGTATGGGGTGACTCTGCTGCATGTCATATTAAAAAGTTGCAAGTTACGCAAAATAAAATACTAAAAATGATGCTCAATTTACCATGGAGGCATTCAACTCTAGAGCTCCATAAAAAGGCGAATGTTGAATTGATTTCTTATAGGATTCGGAAGCTAAAAGGCACATTCTTAACAAGATGTAGTTTTGCCGACAATCCACTCGTTAACCAATTAAATACTTAATATTTATTTGTACTTGGTCCTATATATGTATATATATATATTTTTTTTTTTTTACTGTTTAATATTTATTTTTGTTATATATGATTCCTATCTATTAGTGTACAATGTACACTGTTTGATCTTTATTTCAGTGTTTAATTTTTTGTATTATGTATTTATTTATTAATTACATATTACTAATTATCTGTTACTTGTTATTTATTTATTTATTTATTTATTTAATTATTTAATTATTTAATTATTTATTTATTTATTCACTTATTTATTTATTTATTTATTTATTTATTTATTTATTTATTTATTTATTTATTTATTTATTTATTTATTTATTTATTTATTTATTTATTTATTTATTTATTTATTTATTTATTTATTTATTTATTTATTTATTTATTTATTGATTTATTTATTTTTAGCTCAATCTAGTCAACCATAATTTTTTTTGTACCTTTTTCTTTTTTTTTTTTTGAATTGGGGTTTTCTCGTATTTTCCTCAAAACTGTTTTTTTTTTGTTATCTAAATTGTTATTAATAAATAAAACCATATTCCAAAAGAAAGATAATTACCATTATCAAATTATTGTATTGTAAAATGTGCGGTTACCAACTACCAGTGTAAATTGTATGTACGAAATAAAATATCTATCTATCTATCTTTATGTAGAAATAAAGGACAATAATTATAAGACAGGATATAAATAATTATTCATATTATATTATATTCAACAAATCGAAATTATGAAAGTTTTGCGCTATTGAATCTAGATGAAAAAATGTCTTCATTAATTTAATGACTTTAAAAAAATTAACTGAAAGTTTTGTATACCTACTACATCTTCCCTTCGATCTTTTGATATTTTTCGACTTCGACTTACCATTTAAAATTATTCACGCCACGCCACTGCTACCTATACAACCCTTCTCCACAAACGTCGCAGACAATGGTATCACTTAAGCCTAGCACTCTAAGATGCTTAGCAAAACCGAAGTGTCCCGTAAGACCGCCAATAAGCTTTCTGCAGTAATTTCTGCTGAGAGGCAGGAATGCTGCAGACTTCTTAATGACTTTCGGGAGCATGCGTTTAGTCTACCAACATCGTGTAGATCTTTCCCATAGACAATTATGTTCATTTGAGACCCAATCGTCAATATAAGCCCTGACCGAGGACGCAGGAAGATCCAGTCTAGGTTCTGGTCCCTAGGTTCTGAGCCTTGCTTAGCAATCTCATCGGATATATGACAGCAATCACAGTGTGACCTGGGACCCAGACAAGAGTCAAAGAGTTCAGCCTTGCGACCGAGTTCAAAAAGTTCTTGCATTCCCGAAATATTTTGAAACGGGTAGGTTAGGTTAGGTTAAAAAGGGGTATGAGAGAGACGTCTCATACGGCACTAGGCACCATAAGGGCCCATTGCGATCCCTAGAGGGAACCAATTGCAGTGACCTACAATGGAAAAACACCTAAACACTTGCCCTTGAGAAAGCCCCAATATCCCTGCAAAAACCAAGTAGCCCCTTATAGTTGGTATTGTCTATCTCCTCTAGATGTTGGAAGAAGTACCTGCCCAGAATTTTCCTTCTACTGCGACATATTGCCTCACATTCACATAGTATATGTGTTATGTCCTCTACGGATTGCAGGTAATCGCAGAATCTACAATTGTCCGAGTCTGCCCGCCCGAGCCTTTTGCCATGTTTTCTAAGAAGACAGTGCCCTGATAGTATGCCGATCAGTGTCCTGAGCTGTTCCCTGCCTAGTTTGTGGATTTCCCTAGATCTTTTACGGTCGTATTGCGGCCAAAGTGCCTTAGATACTGCGTGACCGGTGAGGCCCTCCCACCTCCGGTCGGCTTCCTTAGTTATTTTATTCTTAATATCGCTTTTTATGATGCAAAGAAGTGGTTTAATATCCACATCCCCTACATCCCCACATCCCCTAACATTTCCCCGCCTCTTCTCGCAAGCTCATCAGCTTGTTCATTTCCAGCTATACCGGAATGTCCTGGTACCCAGCACAGTCTCACTCGGTTCTGACTGAATAATGCCTTGAGCATTGTGCGACAGTTCCTGACTAATTCAGAATTGATGTTTGTGGATTCCAGAGCCTTGAGCGCAGCCTGGCTATCGATGTAGATGGCTATATCCCTTCCAGATACAGATCTCATCCGCATTAGCTCTGCCGCTTTCATAACAGCCAGAACTTCTGATTGGAAGACACTGCTTGTATCCGGCAGTCGTATAGACATTTTTAGGTCTGGGTCTACGGAGTAGATTCCAGCTCCAGTACCTTCCGCTGTTTTTGAGCCGTCTGTATAGACTGCTATTTCGCAATGTTTAATTACTTTATCCCT
The DNA here is from genome assembly GCA_955612985.1 of Cheilosia scutellata. Lineage (NCBI taxonomy): Eukaryota > Metazoa > Arthropoda > Insecta > Diptera > Syrphidae > Cheilosia > Cheilosia scutellata. Next base: position 23,414,683 of record OY015314.1, on the reverse strand, counting down.
TTGTCATTCGCATCTTTCCGGGTATGATACCTCGTACGGAGTGTCGAAGTCGACCAGAGGGTGAATTTCATCGGTTTGCTCCTGTACGCCAGGGAGTAGCTCCGCTAGTATTGTAAAGTGCTGAAAAACTGCCCTCTTTAAAATAGCCCAAGGTTGTGAGCCGTAGCGCACTGCTTCCCGCAAGTTGCTTAATATGCAAGTCAAGTGGCGTGGGGTGTAGAAAGGTGTCCAGCGCTGCCGTAGGAGTGCTGCGAAGTGCACCCGTTATTGCTATGCTAGACGCCAGTTTGCCGACTATTTTTTTCTTCTTTGTCGCCTTCCACCACACTAGTCCGCCATATGTGAGTATCGGCCTGACCACCACTGCATATAGCCAGTGCACCATAGCAGGTTTTAGGCCCCAAGTTTTGCAGACCCAGAAAACTATACTGTGTTGTTCAATGTTCATATTTAATATGGCACGCTTTATAGCTTTGCCCTCTACGTTATTAAATGCACCCTCAATATCGAGAAAAGCTGCTAGAGCAAATTCGCCCAAGTGTAAACTTCTTTCTATCTTCCCTACTACGTTATGTAGAGCTGTTTCTACTGATTTTCCCTTCATGTATGCACGCTGCGATTCGCTTAATCCATTATTGCATTTGATCCTGATATGAGCTTCTAATAACCGCTCTAGGGTTTTCAGCATAAAAGATGACAGGCTGATTGGTCTGAAATCCTTGGCTGATGTATGCCCCTGCTTGCCAGCTTTGGGAATGAAAACCACCTTCACTTCCCTCCATGCCATACGGTTTGAAGGACTGTATAGCCCACCGCACTTTTTTCCGGTTTATGAGATCAACTATCTCCCCCCGATCGGAGGGTCAATATTGATATCTGTACGGCTTTGCAGCTCAGAGTCCCCTGGGATAGTAGCCCCGGGAAAATGAGATTCCACCAGGGTTACCAGAACCTCCTCACTGCTTTCGGCCCAGGTCCCGTCTTTCTTTTTGAGATAGCTAGGTACACTCGCCTCTTTTGAGAGTACTTTACGTAGTCTCGAAACCTAATCTGTATCCGCGATTGATTCGCAGAAAAGTTTCCACGAAACTCGTTTGGATTTCCTGATTAAGTATTTGAATTGCCTTTTGCTTTTGCTATTGTAAAGTTTCCTTACTTCTTTCTGTTTCAGACCTATCTCCCTATTCCACCATTTCGGCTGTACCCTTTTTGGTGTCTTGTTTTCCGGGCAAACTTTCTCAAATGCCGTTATAAGTGTTTTCTTTATCAGCTCCACCGCCCTATCCTTGGCAATACTGCCAAGGACTGAGCTGGGTGTCAAGATGCTTATTTACCACTACCGAATATTTAGCCCAATCTGCTTTTTTAGGATTCCTATGAATACTACATGCCCTACTCTGGAAGTTTACATTGAAGCGTATCCATCGATGATCCGACATAGACGCTTCGTCCACAACCCTCCAATATCCAACTACCAACCTATTTGTATTGGAGACAAGGGTGATATCTAAAACCCACTCCCTATTCCTAACTACTAACTAACTATTGCATATTATGAGGTTGGAAGATATAATAAAATCAAAAATACACTCACCTCTTGCATTTATGTCACTGCTGCCCCATTGAGAGTGATGGGCGTTCGCGTCACAGCCCATTACGTGAATCCAATTTGTCTGACCAGCCAGCTTCTTCAATTTCTCCGGGATCACTACCTCAGAGTCATATGGGAGGTAGGCTGATGTCGAACATAGCGGTTTACCGTCTTCCCTTTCACAGAGTAGGTACTGCAGTCAAGTCTCCTGAATTGTAATTATTCAAAAGACAAGCCGTTATATGGTTTTTAATTAAGATACAAGTCCTGATTTTACCTTCTCTCTTATAGAACAACTTGTAATTCCTATTCTTGAGACCTTGGATCACGTTGTTCCTGCTGATCCAAGGCTCTTGTATCAGTATTGCTGCGACGTCCTGCTTGATGATGTACTCCAACAAACAGGCCGTCGCTGCCCTACTATGATGCAGGTTTATCTGCATTGCTTCCATCATCTTTAACAGGGGGCTCCTCCTCGTCTTTGCCCTTGGTCGTTTTGATCATCACCCTTCCCATACTGTATCTTACCATACCATTGGATTTCTCCAGGTATGGAAGACTTTCCTTATTTAAGGACAGCAGGAAGTGCTGTCCATATTGCCGACGTGGTCCTGTCTTTAGGACTCTCCATGTGTCGGCTTTGAGCTCCCGATTTTGCACATGGAGGAGCCCTAGGAGCTTCTCTGGGTAAGTATAAGGGCACGGAACCCAAACCCATGCCGTCGGCGGAGTGTACTGTGCCAACTCAGCCACCGTCATGCATTTGAGTTTAATGCCTTCCCATGAGTCGCTGCTCTCCAGGATGAACCCTCTCAGGGCCATTCAACCAACCACCATCAAATAGAAGTTCCGCATTTCCCGTGTCGGACAATTCCTTCCACAGGGCGTCTTGGAACTTTTCTTCGACGTATTTCCACTTGTCGATTGTCAGGCGACCGCAAGATTCCCGTTCGTTTACCACAGCAACGAGAAGCTCATCTTTCGGGTCGCTTTGCCCACGTCGGATTGCGGATGAAGTCCCAGCCTTCATCTTCTTCGCGTCATTAGGCTCCGCGACATCGCCCGGCCTGCCTCTCTTGCTGCTGAAACCCGTCTCGGCAGAGTTCTTCTCCCTAACTTTTGCTGCGTAAGACGTAGAGGGTGCCGGAACGGCTTCCTCCCTCGTCTGCGCAGTAGCCCTCTTTTTTGTCTTCTTTTGACTCAGCGGTGGGACGGCCAGAACAGCCTTTGCCCTGTCAAAAGAAGATCTCTCCCATTTGCTGAGAGTGCTAGCTGTCTCAGCTTTCCCATCTACCGCGTTACCCTTTGATTCACCTGTGAGAGTCCCAGCCTGCTCACAAATAAAACCGCTAACGTTAGTGAGAGTGTCGTCAGACACCCCACTATCGCTAGCCAACAACCTCCCTTCCTCCAATTCCAACGCCAGGAGGGAGACGCTTGAAGACGAAGATAACTCTCCTTCACTCAACTCCGACTCCCCCTTAGCATGAATTGCTTTTTGTTTTTTAATATATTGTTACATTCGGCTGGGATTCGAAAAGATAAAACACTATTCTGTTTACTAAACTTTAATAATTCACTTTTATTACAAGACAATATCACTTACAATCAACATTTCCGCTTATTTCAATCTTTTCCACTTATTACAATCTTTTCCACTTATTTTAAATCACTACCTACCGATACTATTCGAACTTTACTTTACACGGTTTAAAGATAAACTGTCCTCTCGTCGGATTTCGCAACCCTTTTTATACTCCCCACTAAAGATTCTCGAATATTCTATACTCCAACCGGAACAATCGAGAATGTACTAGTTTCGTTTTAGACCATTCACCATTCTTTGAGATTCGAAGTATCGAAGTTTCGTCGAATAAGTTCGTCTACTTTCCCTTAGATGGCGCTGTGGTCAATAAGTAGTACTTTTCAATCCACACTACAATATCCCCCTCTTAAACTTGTTCGTCCCGAACAAATGCGTCAACATTTTCCCCAATGTAACGATGAAGACGATCCACATGGACAACTTTGAGTTTGCCTCTTCCTCGTTGGATTCGATAGACCACGTCGTTGATTCGCTTGACTACTCTATAGGGCCCCTCCCAATCTTGTTGCAACTTAGGTGACATACCTTTTCTTCTATGGGGATTGTACAGCCATACTAGATTTCCTTCCTCGAACCCTGTAGTTGTTGCTTTGGCATCGTACCTCGTCTTCATGCGGTCGCTGGCTATCTTGATCTTATCCCTAGTTCTTCGATGTACGTCTCTGATGATTTCTCTGAGGTCGGTCACATAATCGTCCAAATTCTTGGGTTCCTCAGTTGGCGATCCGAACATCAACTCACTAGGTAGCCGGACTGTTCGACCAAACAGGATTTCAGATGGCGTATGACCCGTAGTGTTATGCACAGCATTGCGATAGGCTAGTAGAAACATTGGAATCTGTTTATCCCAATCCCTCTGGTCGTCGCCTACAACCCGGTTCATTCAAGGTTCTGTTGAAGCGTTCTACCATCCCATCTGATTGTGGATGGAGCGGCGTTGTTCTCGTCTTTTTAATCCCAAGTAACTGGCATACTCCTTGAAAAATCCTGGACTCGAAGTTTCGCCCTTGGTCCGAGTGCAATTCCAACGGTACACCGAATCTGCTCACCCAGTTGAAAACAATCTGCTCTATCACGGTTTTGGCTTCTTGGTTAGGGATAGCAAATGCTTCTGGCCAATTACTGAAGTAATCCATAACCACGAGGATATAACGATTTCCATTAATCGTTTCAGGAAACGGTCCGGCAATATCAACTGCAATTCTTTCGAAAGGGGCTCCAGCATTGTATTGGTGCATTTTGCCTTGAGTTTTCACTCTCGGACCTTTGCTGGCTGCACATGTTACGCACTTTCTGCACCAGTTTTCTACATCATCCCTTGAGTGGACCCAGTAAAAGCGCTCTCGCACCTTTTCGAGCGTCTTATTTATTCCCAAGTGGCCCCCGGATACTCCATCATGCAGTTCTCTTAGAACATCGCTTACTTTCGACCTGGGAACAATAAGCTGCATCACGAACGACTTTCCATCCGAGCTTTCCCATCTTCTCCTCAAAATGCCGCCCTGCACATGAAGGGAGTCCCATTGCGCCCAGTATGCCTTCAGCTCGGGGCTGCGATTGGATATCTCCTGCCAGTCTGGTTTTCACTCATGCTCCTTCCAGGCGAGAATCGGCTCGATATCTGGATCTTCCCTTCGAGCCTCCCGAATCTCCCTCGCAGTCCAGCCACAAATGGGCTCAGCTCTCAGCCTCTGAACGGAAACGGCATCTTTTTCCTCCTGACGCACGCAATGTTTGCAATCGGCTTTGCAAGGCCGGCGGGAGAGAGCATCTGCATTAGAGTGAAGAGTTCCCTTTCGATGCTGTATTTCGTAGTCATACATTTGCAACCGTTCGATCCACCTCGCAACTTGTCCCTCAGGATTCTTAAACTGCAGCAGCCATTTTAAAGACGCATGATCAGTGCGAAGAATAAATTTGCTCCCATAAAGGTACTTGTGGAAGTGTTTTGTCGCCAGGACCAAAGCGAGAAGTTCCCGCCGGGTTACACAGTAGTTCCTTTCTGGCTTGGAGAGAACTTTGCTGAAGTAAGAAACTACTTTCTCTTGGCCATCATGCACTTGCGAAAGGACGGCTCCAACTCCCACATTACTAGCGTCTGCATCCACAATAAATATTTTTCCAGGAGTAGGGTATGCTAGTATGGGGGCGTCACACAGTTGCTGCTTTAGTTTTTCAAAGCTCTTTTCGCACTCACCTGACCATTTGAATTGTTTTCCTTTTTCTGTCAGTTGATGCAAGCTCTTGGCAATCCCGGCAAAGTCCTTCACAAAGCGTCTGTAGTAGGTCGCAAGTCCCATGAAGCTCCTAAGTTGATGTTTGTCTTTGGGAACCGGCCAGTTTTTCACAGCATCGACTTTCTCTGGATCAGTCCTGACTCCTTCGGAAGAGATGATGTGCCCGAGATACTTCACTTCTGGTCTAAAAAGAGCACACTTTTTCGGGTTCAGCTTCAATTGCGCGCTTCGCAGTCTCTGGAACACTTCCTTCAAGTTGTCTCGATGTTCTTCAAACGTTTTTCCTACCACGATGACGTCGTCCAGGTACACCAAACAGCTTTTCCACGTTAGTCCCAGCAAAACACGCTCCATTAGCCGTTCAAAGGTGGCTGGAGCATTGCACAGTCCAAATGGCACTACTGTGAATTGCCAGAGCCCGTTTCCTGTTGTAAAAGCTGTTTTCTCGCGGTCTTCGGGATGGATCTGTACTTGCCAGTAGCCACTCTTCAAATCGATGGTGGAAAACCATTTGGCGCCGGATAGTGTATCCAGGGTATCGTCAATCCTTGGCAGAGGGTAGCTATCCTTTTTGATGACGTTGTTCAGCTGACGATAGTCCACGCAGAATCTCGTGCTGCCGTCTTTCTTCTTGACCAGTACAACCGGTGACGCCGATGGACTTTTCGAACTTTCAATCAGTCCTTCCTTTTCCATCGTCGACACCATTTCTGCAACCTCCGTCTGCTTAGCCAATGGTAGTCGTCTGGGAGGCTGACGAATAGGTCTTGCGTTTCCTGTGTCGATTCGGTGTTGTACGAGATGTGTCCGACCATACTCGCCGCTCTTCGAAGCAAATATATCAGCGAACTCGTTGATTAGTTCCCCCGCCATTTCTTGCTGCTCCTGATTCAACTCACACTGTCCAAATATACTCCTTTTTATCTCCGTCATTTCCGTGGATGTAAGAGGTTTGGTAGGACCCTCATTGGATAATTTTGTGACCGCAGTAATTGGTACGCACTTACCGACCACTTCCCCTTGCTTCAGTTTCATGCTTCTATTTTCAACATTTAGAACTCGTACGGGAACCATGTTGTTTTTAGGTTCTACAAGCATCTTTCCAACGACGTAGTTTTGATAAAGATTTTCAGGATCTGGCTCAACTAGGTAGAATCGGTGGCTCCCAGGATCACCTTCCAGTTTTGTCCAAATAAGTGTTTCTGAAGAAGATGGTAATATCTCGTCTTCACTCATGACAGTCCTTAGAGCTGTGACATGCTCGTCCCCGTAAATCATGGGAATCTCGACGTTCCTGTACTTTAGCACTTGCAAGCCGATGTCCAGCACTACATCATGCGCCTTCATAAAGTCGATTCCGATGATGCATTCGTCACATATATCGGCCACTAGGAAGGTATGGGAGAAGACTAATCCCGCAAGATTTATTGTTAGCAGTACTTCTCCATACACCTTTGTTGTTGCTCCAGTTGCTGTTTTTAGACAGTAGCTGCTGATGTTGTGCAGCCATGATTGGTGGACGATGTCTCTCCTTATGATGGAAGCGGTGGCACCGGTGTCGATGGTGGCCACATACTTTTTCTTGCCGATATGGGCTTCCACTGTCAAACTCTTATTACCTCGTTTGGTCTGGGAAACTTGAATTGTGGTCCTGGGGGCGTCGACTCCAGAATCCAACTTCTGCCCCGTGAAGTTGGTTCTTACACGTTTCCCGACTGATAATTTTGAGAAGAGTCATCCGCTGGACGCTCAGATGCCCTTTCATTTCGATTCCTAGCGCTGCAGTGCGGACAACTAGTGTGTCTGGGTGGAGCTCTGCACTGTCGCTGTAGATGTCCAATTTTGTTGCAGTTCCAGCAGCGGATCGGTCCCCTGCGAGCGCTGTTTTCTTCTACGACGTTTGCCCTTTGGCACGAGCATTCGACGGTTGTTATCTCTCTCACACGGTGAAACCCTTGTGATGCTTGGTCAGCAGCTTTCATTGTCAGGGCAAATGCCAGTGCCTCAGGAAGGGTTTTCTTTCCAGCCATTCGTACAGCCATTTGCAGTTGTCGATCCTCTATGGCTTGGGTAAACGCCTCTACAGCCATTTCGTTGATGACATCCTCGCCGGCGTTGGGATACGACAAATGCGCCAGCCGTTCGATATCCGCTTGCAACTGCTGGAGCGTTTCTCCCCGCTTCTGGATTCTACTGCGCAGTTGCACCCTGTATACTTGCTGCATGTGGTCACCACCAAACCGCATTTCGATAGCCCTAACCAATGCGTCGTAGTTGCGTTGTTTTTCTTCGGAGATAGTTTGAAGCAACTCTGCAGCTGTACCTCGTAGTACGAGCGTTAGAGCGATCGACTTTTCCTCCTCGTCCCAGCTGTTGGTCATTGCAGCCGCTTCGAACTGCCTCTTGTAAATTGGCCATGCTGTTTGACCATCGAAAACAGGCGGTTGCATCTCCTTCCTTCTTGGGCAATCAGCGGAATATTCTCGGGCTTTCTGTTTCTTGACTTTGTCCAGTTCTCTAGCTAGGTTCTCGAAGTTTGTCTCATGCTTTTATAATGTTTGATTGATCTCGTCAAACTTTGTTTCTACCTTTTCAAGTTGTGTCTCATGCAGGTTTAATATGTTATCAGTCGCGTCGAGTTTAACTTCTAGAACATTCTTAAACTCTTCCACGGCATCTTTTTGTGCAGCGACAATGGAATTCTTTTGTTCTTCTTGAGAATTTTTCTGTTCTGCCAACTTAGATTCGATAGAATTCTTCTGTTCTTCTAGAGAATTCTTTTGTTCTTCTAGAGAATTCTTCTGTTCTGCGAATTTAGATTCAATAGAATTCTTCTGTTCCGCGAACTTAGATTCCATAGAATTTGTCTGTTCTTCTAGAGAATTCTTCTGTTCTTCGAGCTTGGCAAGAATTAATGCCATCATAGCGGCCATGTCAACGCCTGTACTTACTTGTTCTTCTTTTTCTTCTGGCACATCGAATGTCATGGATTTTGGATCTCCTCCCTCGCTTTCGACAGCTTCCTGCAGACGAAGTATGAGGTCACTTTTTCCCCCAGCTGTGGAGAGATTCCGTTTTTCCAGCTCAGTTTTTAACTGAGGTATGCTGAGTTGTAGTAATACTAATGTACGAACCATTTTTCCAAATTCACTTTTTTTTTTTTGTACTTTACTACACTTTATTTCTATTTCTGTACTGCACAAATTAATTCACTATTTTTTTTTTTTTTTTTTTATTTTTACTTTACAATTTAATTCACTGCTTTTGTTTTTACCACACTTCGCACAGAATACGTTTTATCCCACTTCTGACACCAATGTTACATTCGGCTGGGATTCGAAAAGATAAAACACTATTCTGTTTACTAAACTTTAATAATTCACTTTTATTACAAGACAATATCACTTAAAATCAACATTTCCGCTTATTTCAATCTTTTCCACTTATTACAATCTTTTCCACTTATTTTAAATCACTACCTACCGATACTATTCCAACTTTACTTTACACGGTTTAAAGATACACTGTCCTCTCGTCGGATTTCGCAACCCTTTTTATACTCCCCACTAAAGATTCTCGAATATTCTATACTCCAACCGGAACAATCGAGAATGTACTAGTTTCGTTTTAGACCATTCACCATTCTTTGAGATTTGAAGTTTCGAAGTTTCGTCGAATAAGTTCGTCTACTTTCCCTTAGATGGCGCTGTGGTCAATAAGTAGTACTTTTCAATCCACACTACTACTGGCGCTGTGGTCAATAAGTAGTACTTTTCAATCCACACTACAATAACGAACTTATTCAACGAAACGTCGAAACTACGAAACTTCGAAACTTAGAATCTCAACGAATGGTGAATGGTCTAAAACGAAACTAGTACATTCTCGATTGTTCCGGTTGGAGTGTAGAATATTCGAGAAGCTTTAGTGGGGAGTGCGAAATCCGACGAGAGGACAGTTTATTTTTAAAACGTGGAAAGTAAAGTTCGAATAGTATCGGTAGTGATATAAAATAAGTGGAAAGATTGTAAGAAACGGAAAAGTTGACTTTAAGTGATATTGGGCCTTACCAATAATCATTTTTAGTCTTCAACTTAAATATTTTGACGGTCACAATGGATAATTTTATATGGAAATTTTCGCCATTGTGACTTCGTAAAAGTTAGCCTGGACACTAAAAATGATTATTATTACCGCGGATTATCTTGTAATAAAAGTGAATTATTAAAGTTTAGTAAACAGAATAGTGTTTTATCTTTTCGAATTCCAATATATTTTTTTGAATGTAACAATATATTTTTTTGTTTCGTCCATTTTTTAGTTACTTTAAATTTGTCCCCACGAGTAGAGCCGGAAATATCAAGGTCAGCCCAGGCAGCGCCGCTATACCTGGGTAAGGCTAATTACAACAGACCCGCGCCAAGGCGTCTGAGGGAACTCTTTAATAGCCGGTTTTACCCCCGGACGATTGTAACCAGAAGCACAGTTTGCTATACGCTCTCTCCACTTCTGGTATCAGGTACGATTTTAGGGTTTTCTCCCACCTCAACTAATGGATCACGACATACGATTAAAACGTAAGTATAAATCCTTGGCTGACACCAACCAGACAAGTTGATTGGCCATTTTCAGACGGGCGCCCGCGGGAAGGAAGAACAAGTTGAGGATTTTGCCCGAGTCCAAAAAAAAAAAATTGGAACGGGTAACAGGGGGGTTATTCCCAAATCGTATTGAAAACGATACTACGATTTCGACCGTCTTCGCTTTTGCTTAAAGCCAATTCACAATGCTACTTTGCGGCTTGCATGCGTTGACAGATAGAGTAGAACCAATGCTTTCATATATCATATGGTGCAACCCAAAATGCGGCTTCTGGCTTCGGGTCGCGTTTAGATCGTAAATATCGTAAAGTTCAACGCGGCGCCCAAGTAGAGCAACTTTTTACTTTCAGTGGCATTGTACGGTTTTGACATTTCATTTTTTGTTGGTTTGTTCGATTTGATAAAATTTAAAGTGTTCGTTTTTAGTAGCCTATGAGGTTTTTTCAATACAAATTAATTATTTTACTGTGTGGATATGACGAATATTATTTTTGTTGTAATGCTACTAGTGATTTCTTTAGATTGTTGACGAAAAAATATGTGCCCAAATGTTATGTACACGCTTTTGATATTTCAATTTTGTCTGAAACTACGCTATTCTTCATACAATGTATTAACGAGATAAATATTTTTGTTTAGAATATTTATAGTTCCTTTTTCTAGTCGAGAGTAAATCCAATTTCCTGCGATGTGCAAATGATAGGTATTAAATTATTACTTGGTGTACCCGCCCAGGTTTGCTCGTGCCAATGAATTGCATTGCTTATAGACATATTTTTTATTTTCCATCAGGACAATACACATGAATATGCGCACCTTTTTCCGACTTTGACCCAACTTCACGGGAATTCTCCGGCCAATAGATATCGAAGATTGTCATAAATTTGAACTCAATCGGCTGGTAGTGTTTGAAGTCCGTACATCATAGGAACATAACAAAATTTCTGGACAAGACAGCGAAGATCTTCGCGGAAATATAGCAAAAAATATGTCCGTGTACTTAATTAATATCTACCAGACAATGGCCCTAATTAGAGGGTCATAAAATCCTTTCAATATGCATTGTCATTACTGGCAATGGGTGATCGGATTTGCTAAAAACCCAGCGAGCGACGAGAAGCAGTACCTGCGATCACAATCGTCCGAACGTCCAGCATATACCAACAGGACCCCAATTCTCAAATTCCGCATAACGCAACTCGTATACGAGCAAATCCGCCTGAAATTTTCGCATACGAAAAAAATTAGTATTCTCAAAGTTTTTTCCACCTCTGCGAAAATTGTATTCACCTTTCGCATGAGGTAGAATTTTACATCGAAATGTACCTACTTTTTGTGCAAAGAATGGCATGAAAAAAAATCAATTCGAATTGGCTAAGAAATATTGTGGATGTGGGTTTTGATTTGCGATTAACAAAAACAAAAAAAAAACATTTTGCGATTGTGTGTGACTGGTTTTAATTTCAGTTAATAATTAATAGTGTTTTTACAATGGCTACATTGGCCGAAATGGGATAAGCATTTGTTCAGTCGGCAATAGAGCAGTTGGAGCAACTTCAGGGGAAAACAGAAATGTCTTCCCAAGTGGATATATACGGAGAATTGACTGTCAGAATTCAAAACTATTCAAACAATCACTTAAAGGAGTCTGATGATGAATTAGTGGTGTAGTTCGAAATAGCTATCATTCCTACCAAAGTGACTGTGTCTACGAGTTGTTGTTAATGTAATTCTCTCAAACAATAATTCAGAGACTGAAATTCGACATAATTTCCCAACAGAAATTGTCAGGGTCAATCCCAAACAAACGAGAATCGTTGTTACTCCTCGCTTCCCCACTCAGGCAACTTCAAATAGACCGAGATATCCGAGAACCCCAAGACTACTTTCAACTTTCCGACACAAAATTTATGAAATTATTTCGGTGAAACAAGCGCTTGGCACAGCAATTCATCGATTTCTTGGCTATACTCATATGATTGGCCAATTTAGATCAAACGGTTTAACTGCTGAATAACCTTCTTCTTTTGTTTTCCTTCCATTTTAATTATTTTTGTTTATTTGCAATAAATTATTTCACATAGAAATTAAAAAATCAAATTGTCAAACTCAAAGGCAGACGACGACGAGTAACATTCGAAGAGAAATTCTCGTATGCGTATTTTGAGAATTGCAAGTTTCAGTCTTTCGCATGAAATTGGATATTTTGACAGATAAACGTATGCGAACATTTTTGAGAATTGACCCCAGATGTATTAATATTAAAAAAAAAACTTACATCAGAACAAGAAATAGTCGACAATTGGGGGAGATTGGTTTTCTCATCGATGTTTTTTGTTTCCGGCTTCATGCGGGTGATTTTAAAAAACTACAGACTGCGTAGCCTCATAATGCATAGAAACCATCCACATCACGAGTCAAATTCAACTTTCGGACCCATTGCTGGTTTTCTGACCGTCTCCTTCGTATCCAAATTTTCCGAGGAGTGCAAAAATTGAAAAATTTCGCCATTGTCGCCAGTAACGAGAATCCTTAATTAGTTTACGTACGACCCCTAATGGTGATCACAAACCAGAGAGAATAGACCACCAGCTTCGGGCAATGGTGATGGTGCAGATGTTTTATTGCTGGGTGCTACTGCGACTATCTGCGCTGCCAAGACATATATCCGGTTCTAGACAAATGTTTATAAATTTTAAAACAATAAAATCCATCATCTTATGAAATTAAATTACTCAACCTTTTTAAAAAATATTTTGTTTGAAGGTGGAATAAAACAAAAATTGCCTAAAAAATGTTTTTGCTCTATTTTGTTGATCCAATATGAGCATCAAAATTTAATACGCCTTGTTTACGGGAAAATGCGGTGAAATTATGTGCATACATTCACCTCTGTGCTCAATTCCGGGTGAAATTGAATTCGTGCAGATTTCGAATTTTCAGTGTACCAAACATGCATTTTTGATGACCTTAAGTCGCATTGATTTTTGTTTTCTAATTTCATGTTTGTTAATTCAAGCAAATCAAGTCAGCTATTGTAAAAAAAAAACTAAATATTAAGCGAACTGATCACACAGAAAATTTCGGTCAGAATGCAGCACAGGGGTGATTATCTTTAAAATATTCAAAAATGAATCGCATCTATTACATCTAGCTATAGAACGTTCACGTTGCATTTTGTTACCTTGAATACAACAAATTGCAGTAAGTACATAAAACATCCATTTTTCAACAAAGTTTATGTAACATTTTCAATCGTATTTAAAATAATATTATGTAAGAATATGAAGTATTAAAAAGTATAAATGCATTTCAAGCAATCAGAGAATTGCAAAATATTTACTAATTCAGACAACAATCAACGAACACAACCCATTAGTGACAAAAGCCGCTCTCAAAGTTCAAGGAAGAAAAATTATTTACAACACCGCCATCTACAAATGAAAATTTTCAACTTTCCTATCTCCACTTTATTACTGCGTTAATTATAGACACTTTTATAACCACTTTTGGTTTTGCATGGAAAAGTAAAAGTGAGCTAGCTATAGATTCCCAAAAAAATACGCCTAGTATAACAAAACCAAAAGTGAGTACCTATAGCAATTTTTAACAAAACCGAAAGTGAGAATAACAGTTTTGAATAAGTGAAAGTAAGCTAGCTATAGATTCAATGATTGTTATAACCGACTTGTCAAAAAAATTAAACCACCATTCCACTGATTTGTTCCAATGAAGCATTTCAATGATAGCTATAACTGAGGCCTAACTATGGGGCCAAACAAAAGGCGTCAGTGGAATGAAATAGAATTTGTTTGGCAGGTAAAGAAATAGTGAAATCGAAACACAAACAAATTTTATGGTAAGCCGAAGCGGTAGAGAACGCCCGTTTTCGACGTTTTCGCTCTATCAACGCAAATATCAAATGAGGATTTCTATTGTGATTTCGAGAAGAGAGAATTATTTCTCAAAGTGGATTTTTTGTGCCATCTAGCTTTTTGCTTTCTACTCACTCAAAGTTTACCTATCGCGCTGGGCACATCGTTTATTGGAAGGATGTGTATGGCCGTTTTGTAAATTGAAATCCTAACGTATCTTTTAGGTACTAACTTGATATCCCATATGCAGGTTTCGTTATAGTTTTGAAGAATGTAAATCTTGTAGTTCCGCCTTAAATATTCGAAAGTGACAGCTGTTGCAGTATTCGCGTTGCTAACCTACAAATTAATTAAACCGCAATTAATTAAACCGCAAAAAACAAAAGAACTTGTTTAGTTGTTTTTATTATAATAACTTGTTTGAAGGATATACAGTTTAAATACCTAGTGATATATTAAATAATTACATAAATATGGCACAATTAAGTTTAGCGTCTTTAGCCAAAGAACTGACACAAGTGGAAGAACCTGGCTTAACTTTCGCTGGAGAATCTTTAAAATGGAGCAATGCAGATGATGGTAAGAAATAAGATTGATTTTATTAGAACTACGAATGTGAACCTTCTAAAAAATCTAATTTTAGTAAAAAATGTAACATCTGCTATTCATCAATGCAAAAATCTGACATTCTTAAAACTGGAGGGAAACACGCTTGGGGTGGATGCTGCTGAAGCAATTGGCAAAGCTCTAGAAAAACATCCTGAGTTTAAAAAAGCTCTTTGGAAGGATCTTTTTACGGGCAGACTTAAAACAGAAATCCCACAGGCACTTAAACACCTTGCGAATGGCTTGATGTTGGCTTCCGCACAGTTAACTGTTTTAGACTGCAGTGACAATGCCTTGGGCCCAAATGGAATGCTGGGCTTAGAGGATCTATTACGTAGCCGGGTTTGTTACAGTTTACAAGAATTGCGCTTGAATAATTGTGGTTTGGGTATATATGGAGGACGAATGTTATCTAAAGCATTATTAGATTGCCACGAGAATAGTACTAAAGCGGGGACACCGCTAGCGCTTAAAGTATTTGTTGCTGGACGAAATCGTTTGGAGAATGAAGGAGCTGAGGCAATTGCAAAAATTTTTTGCACTATAAAAACTTTTGAAGAGATAACTATGCCTCAAAACTCGATTTTCCATCATGGAATTGCTGCTCTTTCAGAAGGATTTAAAGAGAATGTAAATTTGAAGGTCTTAAACTTAAATGACAACATTATGACTCACAAGGGAGCATCGACTATTGCTAGCGCCATTCTCTGTATGCCGCAGTAAGATAGTAGAATTAACTCCAAATAACCTAAAGTAATACAATCTTGTAATTTTTTTACAGTTTGCAAGTGATCAATTTTGGTGATTGTCTGCTTAAGACAAACGGGGCTTATCATCTTGCAGAAGTTTTGGAAGAAAATCATTTCGGACTAGAAACATTGATCTTAGACTGCAATGAAATCGGTTCTGATGGTGGACTGGCATTGGTCTCCGCAATTCAGAACAAACCAAACCTGCGGTTTCTAAATCTAGACGGCAATAAATTTGGGTATGACTGCCGAGAGCGGATTAAGGAAATTATGGCCGAAACTTCTAATCCAGAAGCTCTTGCACCATTTGAGGAAGATGATTCGGATGATGATGACGATGATGATGATGATGGCGAGGAAGAAGAAGACGAAGATGAAGATGGTGATAATCATAATGACACGACAGAGGAGGTTGATGAAGATGAACATTACGGAGAAGAGTCTTGTGAAGATGATGATAATGCTACAGCAGCTAACTACGTGACTGCACTCTGTAATAAGGTAAGTACGTAAATATAATGTTCCTACCTCTATAAATTCATATAATATTCAAACGGATTGGAGTAAAAATTCGAAATCTGGACTAATTCAAATCTGGCCAACCCCGAAGAGGAAGAATGTTTTCTTTCTATGAACTACTAATATTTCATTAGTAAAGAAAAAGAAACATGAAGTTCGAAAAAAAAAAATCCGAATACCGTTTTTACGTGAGTCGTATACGACAAACGCCAGCGGGAATAAAGGTGAAGAATTATGTCCTTCCAATGACGACAGCTGTTGGCTTCTTAAATACTATCCTTAGAGAGTATATCCAGTCCAAAGGGATAGAAAGTAGACTACCATGGCCACAGCCTAATTCCTTCCCTAAAAATATAACTTTCCATTACAACAGATTACGCATGCGGTATGTAATATGTGTGGCTTCATATTATACGAAAAAGTTAACGTCTGCGAGGAGTTAGGTTAGGTTAGGTTAGGTGGCAATTATCCATTACATACGGAGTAATTCACTTAGACCAGATAAGGTCCATTGTGATACCACAAGCAGAGTCGGCTATTTCCGCTATTCTTGGAACCATTTATAATTTTGGAGAAATTTCCGTAATTTGATGATATGCGTTTCGGCAATATCAGCGAGCTCCACGAAGAAGTACTTTTCTAGAGTTTGCTGTCTAATCGAGAATAGCGCCGGGCAGTTACATGGTAGGTGGAACGGTGTTTCCTCCTCATCCATGCAACTGCGACAGAACTCCGGTAACTCTACGCCTTGCGGCATGTCTTCCTAGTACACAGTGGCCTTTTAGTACTCCGACAAGAGTTCCGATATTGTATTCTACTGACCTTTAACAAGATCCCGCCATCTCTCGTTAGCCTGTTGCAGTGCTAGTGTGGAGATGTTGTATCTTACAGTTTCAATTGGCATATGGGGCTCTCCTTTACCAGTAGAGAGTTCAATTTTCGTACCGTTCCTTGCTAGCTCGTCTGCCTTACAGTTACCTGGTATATCTCTATTACCAGGGACCCAGCACAGCGTTAACGTGCACATACCGGAGATCTCATTGCGGCAGTGCCTGACCAATTTGGATCTTAACATTGGTGATTCGAGTGCTTTAATAGCTGCTTGACTGTCGGTGTAGATGACGATGTCTGAATTCGATATCGATCTCACCTCAGAAGTTTAGCGGCTTCGCGAAGACGCTACAGTTATTTGGTAGTCTAAAATACTGGTTTAGGGAGAATGGAACTGAGAAAATCCCGGCTCCTACTTCGTCCTCCGTCCTCCGTCTTAGACCCATCTGTGTATACTTCTAGCGTATTTTCGACTATAACCATATTCTCTTCCCATTGTTGTCGGTCGGGGATACTGGTCTCGTATTTAATATTGAAGTCCAGGACCGTGGTTACGTAGTCCATAACTTCTGTTTTAACATTATTAATTTTTAGAATATTGCCCTGAAACATGCCCTGTGGCATTGCTCCTCCATTGCAGTGATTCTCTCAGACGCAATGCCGATTTTGGCAGAATGTGAAGCATGGTTTCCAGTGATGCGGTTGGAATTGTCCGCAGGACACTAGTCACACAGGCACATGCCATTCTTTGGATTATATTAAGTAGAGAGAGGTAGCTTATTTTATCTAGTGCTGGTCTGGTCACCAGCCGATGATTCCGTACATGAGTATCGGTCTGACTACTGCTGTATACAGCCAGTGCATAATTTTCGGACTGATGTCCCATCTGAGGCCCAAGATCCTTGTGCAGTAGCGGCCTTCTTAATGCAGGTTTAGTTTCCGGCTCAGTTTCCTATCCAGAACCAAACCTAAGTATTTGGCGCTGTCATAGAAGCTGAGGCTGATTCCCTTTAATTTAGGTGGATCGATTTGACCAGCGTTGCGAGGGCCGATTCCCGTCATGTTGGGAGGTATTTTCCAGTAAATAAAATAGCGATATCTTCTGCGTAAGCTATAACTTTACCACCGTTTTTCTCCAGGGTTGATACAGGAGGAGGGGTAATGTTTAGGCTGTAGAAAATGTAACAGTGATCAGAAAACAAGTTATTTTTTGGATACTGCCCAGTTTTCCACAGAGATAGAGGGAGAGTTAGTAACTTAAGTAGCGTAATATCTAACACTTCCTGTCTGTTTCTAGTAATAAATGTGGGTATAAGAAAAGTAAAAAGTTACTCACCTCTTTCGTTGATTTCGCTGCTACCTCAGATGGAGTGGTGTGCATTTGCGTCGCATCCGAGTAAAATTGGGATATTCCTCCGCTCTGATTCTCTGACTGCATGACGTATATTTGTCGATGGTACGGGCCCGATATAATCATAGACCATATACGCCGATGCAAGCCAGAACTCCTCTTTATCAGTGATCTCCAGTTTGGCCACTGCGAAATCAGGGTTACTGAAGCTCTGTGAAAGGAAACGTTTTAGGTGCAGGCTCTTATTTTACCTTTACAGTCAGCATGAAAAATTTTTTAATTAGGTGTCCTCAACCCCGCTATGCAGTTGCCAACGAGCAGCGGTTCTTGGATGAGGACTATGTCGTCCCCACTCTGTAAGTGGACAAAAAGGTTGGCAGAAGCCACCTTACTGTGATGTAGGTTTATCTGGATTATCCGCAGCATTGTGGCTACTAGATAAACCGGAAACCTCAATCACAGTGGTGTCCGTGTCCTCTGAATCAGAAGACAGTTCGTGTTCGGATATCCGTCGTTTCGTGAAAGACGAAGAGACCACTTTCCACTTTTGTGTTGGGATGTCCCGACTTTGGCTCTGTATCAGAAGCAAAATGTCTTGTGGGTCGCTTGGCGCCCTGCAATAGATAACCCGCGCCATCGACCCTTGATAAAAGTAATCGCATTATCGTCGTCGCAGGCAATCAACCTATAACTTCCATGAAGCCAGCCCCTATCCCTATAGGACGGCATCGGTTTGGAGGGGTCAGTCTTGCAGTGAGAGAGGAGATAAAGATTTATCTTCGTCTCCACATTCTCCCAGTTTTCGCGAAGAATTTTGCACTCCTCGTGGCTTCGGTCTATGATCGCCATGATCAGATGATCCCTCACGACCTCAGTTAGGAGTCTGGGTTTACTAATAGAAGGAGTTATAGTTTACTAATAGCGCATTTGAATATTTTTTTTTATAGCACTATACAACTGCTCCATCAGTAAGGATCAGACAATGGCCCTTATTGTGATTGTCGATCAGCGATCGTCACGACAATTGTCGATTGCGTCGATTGATTTTAGCTATTCGTACGCACAAACATTTTTCACTTCCAAGAGAAAGCATCGACCAGACATTTGTAATCGACTACAAGCGACTGTCAAATCGACAAATATCAATCGCAATCGACAATCAAAGTTGTCTATCGATCGACAATTGTCGATCAACGATCAACTATCGACACTCACAATAGGGGCCAATGTTTACCTACATAAATCCGTTTTTGTGTTAAATACTTCTCTCGGGAAAGTCGGCTCTGTTGACGCATTTTTTTGTTAATGTGCTTAAATTCATTTGAAAATAAGTGTTCTTACCATTGCTCCGGTTCGTTTGCGTTTAAGTTACTTCTGCAAAATCATTTAGATTCAGTATAATACGTATAATAATGTACAATACGTTTACTCTAGATACTATAGATATATATTTTTCCTATTTAAAGAGTCTTGATGATACCGTAGAAGGTTCCTTTATTTCCAATACGAGCGTTACTTTCGCAGGAGAAGAATCCCGCCCTAATACAGTAGAAACATTTTGTAACACGCCGAATCCATCTATAAAAATGTTCCACGACATTGAGGAGACAGATAAACTGGAAGCCTTCCGGGAACATTTAAAGGTAAATTTAAATTACATCTGAAAGAACAAAAATAAACTATGTATGTATATTAAAAAAAAATTTATAATTCAGGGTTTCAAAGACGATAATTATTTAATAATGCTAACATTCACTGCGCTGAAATGTGCCGCACTCGCCCATGGTTCCAAAGAAGCACTTAATATGGCTGTAGCGTTGTATGCGGATGCGTTTGCTCATGCCAAACAAGAGAATCAAACAACACGAGTAATGAATTTCTTCCTAATACAACTTGGGTTGTTGAAGTGTGAACAAAAGACATTCAAGCCGGCTTACAATATGAAAAGTTGCCGTTTTGCATTCAGACAGACTTTAAAGGAGAAAGAACTACCCGAAGAAGTGAAGCAGACTTTTACATTATTCCTTGACCGATTTGATGACTAGTGTGGTTACTGTAGAAACATTTTATCTTATTGTTTGTCATGTTAAACGAATAAAGTTGTAAGCTATTAATTTCTGCATTTAATTTAAAGCAAGAAAACAAATCTAATTATAGGATAAGAAACAATTTACTGTTGACATCAAACACTAATCATTATGAATAATGATATGGTTGCGTTGTTGAAGATTTAAATATAAAATTGGCATACCGTTTGATCACTTCCGGCAACGCATAGGATGTTTGCCTCTCAGTTTGGTTGCAATGGCTTGCATAAATCGGACCCTCTTTAAAGCTCTCACAGGGTTACCGTAGTTTGCAATACCATTAGGGTTACCATCTTACTTACTTACTTAGATGGCGCTACAGTTCGGGGTGGACCTGGGTGTTATCATTGTATATAAACACTATAGTACTATCACTTCGCATTTATGCACTAGCGCCACCAACCACTTACAAGACCAACTACTCACATCGAACATGGTAGTTGTCTTTGATTATTTGAAACGAAATTATTCTTTTCTTATTCGTCTCATTGACAACATGCAGATGAAAGAGAAAGTACAATATTTGTTGTCTTTTATTGTCTCATTGTCAACATGCAGATGAAAGAGAAAGAACAATTATTATTTTTGTTGTCATGTATTCTCTAAGAATAAGAAGTACAGGAAAGAGTGTATATCACATATGCAGTGTACGTGAGTGAGGCCGCAAGTTATGAAAAATAAAAACAGAGAAATTGAAACTCATCTTTAATTTTGCTGGGCTGAAACGGCTGAAATTTGCCTTGTTTGAAATTTGAAATACTTAAAATAGTGAAATTACGTATTTAACTTAATAACACAGTGAAACAACAGTGAATACAGTGAATAAATACAATACTTTAATGAAATAAATTTAAAACAACATGCGGTGCTGCGTTAAATTGTGCAAAAACGAGTATAATAAGGAGAGTAACAATTTTTCATTTCACAGGTAAGTTTTATCTCATATTGCACATAAAATAATCACCCCTATTGTCGTCGTCGTCGTCTGTCGCAAACGACTGGCGACGTTTGTCGTGTCGAGTCGTTTGGAATTTGGTATTGCGTAACTGAAACGACTCGACTCTCTGAACTCTCACATCCCACATACATTCCACAAACTATGACACATGGGATTTGACATTTCAGTCGACGAAAATGTTGTTAGGTGTTTTTTTTAGGTAGATGTATTATCGTAGAACACTTTTATGTTGGTATTTCAAGTCATTTTGTTGCAAAAAAGGCAATTTGGTTGAAAACAAAAATTTACTTTATTTATGTGATAGCATTTGATTCAGCTGAAACTCATCTATCAAAATCGGAATCTCTCGTTCAGGGACGAACTACTTTTTTGTTGGTGAGGGCAAGGCGCTTAAATCGGTTGAGCGCTCTAGTGCAGTTTTCTTGTTATAAATAGAAAATTATGTTTAAAGGTATTTCTTCTGTTGACCTATTATCGTGTCGGTTACTATCTTCGTCAAGAAGTGTTTATGTCCAGCGTTGACTTTGTGTACATGAGAAAATAAAAGAGCTCAAATAACTAGGTATACTCTACTAATTTTCAAGATTTCCGAAAGCTGAATGGAATAGTCAAAAGTGGGTGGAAATCCTTGAGTTGGATGAAATAAAGCCTTCGTTTGTTGTCTGTACAAGTCATTTTCATGGATGTGATTTTATAAATAAAAATTTATATAGATTTTATAGATAAAAACGCATTTGGCTTGTAGTTGTAAAAAAATTGTTAATTTTGAATCTATAACTAACTTGTAGCAGATATTAGGCCTGTTTTATTGGCAATCTATCTCAGTGAAGTAAAGTAAAGTAGAATCTTCAGCATGTAGCTAATAACAACTATATAGAGTCTCGAAAGTGTCAAACAGTGTGTAGTTGTTGTAATGTAATTGCGTGTTAGAAATTCTACTCTACTTTAAGTCACTGAGATAGATTGCCAATAAAACAGGCCTAATATGTCTTATAATCAAATAAAAAAAAACAGAATTATATTATCAATTCTCAAAATTAGCTGATTTTTTCATTCAAAATAAACCCAAAACTGAAAACTGTTAAAAACTGAATTTTATTTATACGTTTAAAATATTTAGGTTCCTGTAAATGGTAAGATTTATTTATTAAGGCTTAATAATAGCTGTATTTCTTTGAAGGTGCCTAAGTACTTCTGAGAAGATAAAAACCATAACCTAATACTACCTACCAGCTCAACTACATATTTTCCTACTTTATCACTTTTAAAGAATCAGCTAAGAGTTACGTTGGGCGCCCCAGCATTTTGACATCCTAACTACGCCGGCCCTGTGTCAATGCATTTGTGTTAGTGTAACTCACACTATTTTGAAAAAAGCCTCACTCTTTTCTCGATATGCCCCTTCCTGTACTTCTTATTCTTTGCGTATTCTCCACCGATTGCATAGACCCTTTTTACACGCACCGAGTTTTCACTCACGATACATCTTAATTCTCTTTTGGGCACTTATGGTGCATTTATACGTTCAGTGTTTTCACTTTAGTGCCTTGATTGTCAAATTGTCTTTGTTTCCTTCTATCGCGACTGAGTACGGTTTGATGGTAAAGGGGATGAAAAGTGCAGGGGATAGCCGAACACGGATGGGCCGCGAATTCCCATCCGATTCTTGTGTTCTCTTTTACTCTCTTTCGTTATTTTCAGCGTTGCTTTATTCTCAAACCGTACTCGGTCGCGATAGACGTCTGCATTTGCTCTATTTTCGAACTGTGTGCGGTCTGCGCTTCGAAAATGCAGCTACCACCGCGAACGACGAATGATAAACAAAGGGAAACAAAGACAATTTGACAACCAAGTCACTAAAGTGAAAACACTAAACGTATAAATGCACCATAAGTGCACAAAAGAGAATTAAGAAGTATCGTGAGTGAAAACTCGGTGCGTGTAAAAGGGGTCTAACAGGGTAGGGAACTGCATTTGGTTTTGTTTTCTTATAGAAGAGAGGAACGAAGGAAAGGAGATGCAATATTATGAGCAAGATAAATAAATTACCCCTATCGTGGAATCCGCCGGGGGGAATTGTTCACGGAAAATAATGTTTTGGTATCGTCAAAGTCGCAAAGTGAACAGTTCCCCGTGTGGGTAAATTGAATAAGTTTCAATGTATCGTTAAAAATGTTCAAATCGAATTTTTCCCGAACGGGGAGCTCTGGCCTCTCTCCCCACGATCATCGCATTGTTTCATATTCGTTGTATAGCGCGAACCAATTCACTTGGCCAACCGTCGGTTGCGCAGAGAGAGGATTTAAGAGAATATACACGACACAAAACAAAACACAAAAACAAAATACACAGAAACCTGCGCAGTAGAATGGCCAAGTGAATTGCTATAATTGCGCTGTATCGTGTTCGTGTATGCATTTTTGTTGCACGTGTGCTCTCTCTGTTCATTTGTATTATGTTACGGGGCCATAAGTAGCAGTAATAGGTTTTCAGATTGATAAATCCAAAAGATATTGTTTGATTAATTCCATTGCACGTACCGAACCAGTATAGTACCTACCTGAAAAGGAAAATGTTTGGTTAAAGACAATATGTAAACAAATGTTCCCATTGGGGATTGGCCGCTTAAACGCACATTCAATGCGCGTTTCAGCGGACAAGCCCAAAGCAAACGATTGCACTTACCTGAACAATGAGTTATCCCAAGAATCTCTAAAATAATTCCTAATTAATAATGTACAAATCAGGAAATAAAATATTTATTACCTGTTTTGAGTCGTGCTGCTGCAAGTTTCAATTTGGTTTTGACGTTTTGTGTTTCCCCTTCGTTAAGTATGTTCGTCGTCTCGATTCCACTGTGTTCCATGTAGTGGGTGATCGTGAGAACATAGTTTATTGATTTTTTTTGTTGTTTCTCGTTCGTTTCTCGACGTTCGGTAATCGGTATTGTTGTGTTTGTATAATATACATATATAGTAAAAACAATTATTTTACGAACTCGCTGGAAAATAGGTTGGAAAAATAATACTCAAGAGACCGACCCCTCGCTCTCATTCCAATAGAAAGAAAAACAACTTAGAGTGATAGAAATGGAAGTAGTAAAATGAGAAAGTAACAGGGAAAGATTAGGCAGACAAAAGAAATTTAAAGAAAAGAAGAAGAAATGTGAGACGGAGCGAGCGGGTAACCGCCACGAGTAAAGAGATGGGTATGAATGCACCGAGATGGCATAATGGGTTTGCCGACGAGCCCTCACAATTAAGATTTTTCTGATACCGAGCGGTCGTTGCCCTATTAGCAACAGTTTTGCGAATATTTCTCGCACAGTGACGAGAAAAAATAAAAAACCACACAAACTCCTAGAAATATTTTGCTGGGTGAGTTGAATTTGCTTTGCATCCTAAATGCATTTCATCCAGCAAACATAGTGTATATATTTATTATGTAGATAATTCAGGTGGAAAAAAAAAAAGGAACCAAGGGCAATTGAGGTGAATCTCTAAGGAGAATAAAATAATAGAGCTGAGTTGCAGAGGTATGTAAACTACAGATTTTGATGTTGGTGGTGCTAACAGTTTCTCCCATATTTGCAGAGGCATTTGACTATACGTTAGGCGACTTAGGCTTCTGCAAAAGTGTAGCGCAAATTTGTTCGTCCAAAGTTTCTGTGGGACCGTCGAAGTGGCATTTCCCGTTGAGCTGTTAGCGGTTCGCAAATATATATACCGCCAGCCAACGGCCCAATATAAACCGCTGATCGGATCCAAGCCCACAGTGGCGAACAAAGGTCGCTTTGCAGGCCCAAGTAAGCATCCCAAGTAAAGGGCAGATTGTAAGCGACACGGGGGTGCTCCGCCACCATAGCACCCCATAGCTATTGTACCTCTCATAGAAGCAGTTTTCGGAACGAGGATTTTTAAGAGACCAGCCACCATTCTGGATTTTAATTTCTTTGTGAAGTGCCAATAATACCTTTTGATTAATTTTAACGTAGATTTAGATTTTTTTTTGATTTTCTTGTAATTTTAAGTACCTAAGGTTAGGGATCTGCTTTTAGTATTAGTTTTGTGCGCGTTTAAAAAAAAAAAGGTAGTTTTAAACCATCAAATTGAAACAAATCCAACGAAACTTCTTGTGCTGGCGCCAGAACAACGGGGGACGTATAAAACCGTGAGTAAATTTTAGTTTTTTTTGTATATCTTTGAATTTTAGTAGTATGTAGTTTTTTTTTATAGTATTAAGAGCAGTGAGATTTTGGTTTTGCTTGTATCCTTAAGATGCAAAGTTCTTTAACTTTAGTTTTTTTACTGAATTGAGTTTTGTTTTGCTTATATTTTAAATTAAAGTAATAAAAAGGGCACGTTATGTTCTTCGAACTAAAATTTCGGGCGTTTTTCTAATGCAAAGATGAGGGTGTGATCTTTTTTATTTCGCGTTGGTGGATATTTGGGAAGGGCCGTCCTTTTGTAGCTGGACAATGACGGTACGGGACTAATACTGACTGACGACCACATGTGACGTACTTACTTTCGCTAGAGTTGTGACTGGAGGGTTCTTCAAGGGGCTATCTCTCATAGTATCGGCCAGAGAGATAGCCATTGGATGTGTCTAAGGACATGAAGGGTGGGTTGGCCATCCCTCGCCATTAACATCAGGCGTGTTTTGAGTTTGTGGCGAACCTCTATCTTGGAGAGACCATGGGAGGACAAGTTGCGGTTAGGATAAGTGTAGATAGGTTAGTTTTAAGTTATAGTAGGTGTAGTTTAGGGTATAGGTTTTTCTTTTAGTTTCGTTTAGTCATAGTTTAGGCTAGTTAGGTTAGTTTCGCGGTGTCTCTCCCGTACTTTCTCCAAGGTATTGGCAAAAGTCCTTGAGCATTTTCCTTTTCTTTTCTTTTTTCATTTTAATGGTCCTTTTTGTCTGTCCGAGGTCAAAGTAGAGTAGCTTTCTTCTTTTCTTTTTCTTTTTTTATTCAAAGGCATGAGATAAATGTTTGTTGAGCAGGTGGCATAAGGTGAGGGGGCAAGAACTCCCCCCGTCCGACGAGCTCTAGCCGAGCAACCGCAAGCATGCCGCGCCCTCCTCACCTGTGCCGAAGCTGCCCCTGTGGCTCGACCCTGGCTCACAACAATTATTACGAGTTGGGTGGGGCCGATGATTTTGCAATGAAATATTTTGCTCGCATTTTTAGGCGGTAGGTCAGTAAAGGTATGTATACAGGTACTTCATACATAGTTAGTTTTCGAAGATCCAAGTAGGCATAGGACGAAACTGACGAGTGACGACGACCGACCGACGTTAGGGAACAATACCTTAACTATGCATGCACATTATTATGAACTAACGTACGGAACCTTCGGTGTGCGAGTGACACTTGCACTTGGCTGGTTTTTCTTATTTTAAAATTAGTTCTTCTCATTTTTGTACTGCATATATTGTTACCCATTGAAGTTCATGAGATTTTCAAAATAATCGACTGAAGTTCAAATATAACCGACAATTTCGCGGTGGATTTATCCACAAAAGGGCTGGCACCTCCCATAAAAAAACCAAAATAATCTTATATCTAGAAAACTACCGAACTGATTGAACTCAAATTTTAAGAAAATATTTGTTATTGGTCCAAAGGTGTTTCTGTGAAAGTATGCTCAAAATTGGACAGGGGGCGTGGTATCTTCCGTATACAGCAAATATACACTTTAAAGGCTATTTCTCGACACCCATGGAGCTAAAGTTGAAAAATTGTATACATTGATGTGCATTGGATTGGAAAACGGGCCATGGGACCAACCTTACAACAAAGTTATTTAAATCACTTTATCTAAACATTGCTTGATTGAAGCATTTTACAAAACCTAGCGGGATTGGAGAAAAGGGCGTGACACCTCTCATAAAAAAAAAAATACATTTCAAACGCTATTCTTCGACAGTCATGGGAAAAAATATATCTAGACAATACAATTCGAGGGCACACCGCACACGTCTGAGGAAATATCGGTCGAAGCACCCGGAACGGAGTACAGAATCAGTCCAGACACATCGATTAAATAAAACGACCGCAAAACAATTGACGGACAATGTACGCCGGAGGTACAATCTTTCAAAAGTCTGTGCAATTACTCGCATACGCCGATGACATTGACATAATCGGTAGAACTCGGCGAGCTGTCAGTGGTGCATTTGTGAGTATTGAGTCAGAAGCGGCAAAAATGGGACTCGCGGTGAATGAAAGCAAAACGAAATATATGGTGTCCACAAGAAAGGACATTCAACATCGGGCGGCGCCTTGGACAGAACGTGACAATGGACAGCTATAATTTTGAAGTACCTAGTGAAAGACTTTGTCTACCTAGGCGCTGCGGTCAACTCCAGCAATGACATCAGCGCTGAGATCAAGCGAAGTATTACTCTTGCCAATCGCTGTTTCTACGGGCTTAGAAGGCAATTGAGTAGCAAAGCCCTCTCCCGATCAACTAAGCTTAAGCAGACGTCGTATAAGACCCTTATCATCCCGCCCTGCTATATAGCGCAGAAGCATGGACTCTATCAAGGGCGGATGAAAACACACTCAGCTGCTTCGAGCAAAAAGTTCTCCGTGTGATCCTTGGTCCAGTTTGTATCTCAGGAGTCTGGAGGAGAAGGTAAAAAGAAGAATTGTACGGGCCTTACAGCGATATAGACCTAGTCAAGCTGATTAGAATTAATCAACTAAGATGGTTGGGACATATAGAGCGTATGCACAGTAAACATATTAAAGGTAATATATTGCGCATTCTGCCATGGCGGCCTATGTCTAGGCCACGCACTGAGCGGCAAGCGGCAGAGCGGCAAAACTCTGAGCGGCAAAAAATATTTCAAGCGTCGCACAGCTTTCAATTCTGTTCTGTTTCTGTTCTATTATTTTAGTGTAGTGCTGAGCGGCAAGAAATCATCATGTATATTTGAACGTCTATATCTCGAGTTTGGCAACACCAAATTTTATAATTATTTTTTTGCTGGAAAGGTATTCTTTTTTAGCAGGTTTGTATGTAAAAAAAAATTCAAAATCGTATATCTCGAAAACCACGAAATCGATTAAGCTCAAACTTACAGATGACCTTAGGTATTGGCTCTGGAGTGCTCCTGTGAAGATTGGTCAAAATTGGACGAAGGGGCATGGCACCTCCCATACAAAAAAAACATTCTATATCTTATACCTCCTATACAAAAAATATCTTCTATGGGAATTGCCGCTTAAAAAATGGCCACTTGCCGCTCTGTGCGTGGCCTAGGCCTAACAATAAACGTACATATAGAAATAATATGCGCGCGCATGAGTTTTAATGGCTGACAATGTGACCCCATTCGTATCTCTATGGAAAAGCATGCCTTTTTGACAGATGCGCAGAACGAAACCAAAATGAGTGCTCGGAATATATTACCTTTTATATGTGTACTGTGCAGCGTATGGACATCAATGCTCCGGCCCGGAGAATCTTCAACTCTACTCCAGAGGGACAACAAGGTAGAGGACGACCTTACCTAAGCTGGCGCGCGCAGTTGGAAGGGGACCTCAACCAACATGGCGTGCGCAACAGGAGGCAGCAAGCGTTGGATCGAGCTGGCTGGAGAGGCACGTTGGTTGAGGCCCAGGTCCGCCCGGACTGTAGCGCCATCAAAAGTAAAGTAAATTTGATTCACGCAGCTCTTCCACTATAGAATTTATTTCCTTCTGAAGATTATTATTGCCAGCTTTTTGGGATGCGATCAAAAGTCTTAGTCTATCAACTAGTTCATTGGCATTATCCCAATAGACATAATCGACGGGATTATTAGAGTACACAGAGTATGATTTTCCAACTTTCTCTGTTAGGTGCTTTAGTAGAGGTTGAATAACATGTTTGTACTTGTATCCTATATTACAGTTGACTTGTTGAGTACTATCATGGTTTCTTAAATGGGCTTTTTTTTGTAATATCCTAAGATATTCATTCAAGTCTGTATCGGTATACCTATCTTTTTTAGGTTTCTGTCGAAAAATTAGTTCCTTAAGTCCATCCGTTCCAGAGAAAATTTCAGCATCGATAACGAAATCCGCTTGTTCGTTAATTGAAAAGTTTGCGCTACCTAATTTCACAGAGTTTAACTGCATTTCGAAATATGGGCCATCGATTTTGTTACGATTAGAATCCGAGTATGACGATTGGTTTGATTAGGTACTTTGGTTAGTTGGTGTTCTAAATGAAACATCTTCTTCTTGTAGAGTTGATTCTGGAGATGAAAATCCTTTTACACCATGAAGTTGGTCTGAGGGACTTTAAAATTGTAATTGACGTTTGACAGTCTCTTTTATATCTTCCACATCATTATTTTTATTATTGATTACCTCAATCTTAATGCTTTCAGCAAATTAATTCAGTGGTTCAATTATGGGCTTAAAAGTATCTTCAAATTCGGTTTTTCTCATAATTTTTTCCGCCTTTAGGAGCATGTATACTTTTTCTTTACTGCCTTCTTTGTTTTTATAAGGAGCAGGATTCTTTAACAGGTAAAACGAGCTGTTGTATTTTCAAACAGGCTGTTGTATTTTCAAATGGGCTGTTGCACTTTCAAAACAGGGCTGTTGCAGTTCCAGGTAGAGCGGTTACGGTTTAGGTTCTATTCGCTTAGGCGGATGCTTGACGACTGAGCAGTGCAATAGCTTCAAATGATTTCTTATACCTTCCTTTAGCAATACCTAAATGCTTTCATCATTATTCTGATTCGAATAACTTTTTACTCTCAATAATGCTCGCATTTTACTTCAAGAACTGCCTTGAGCTCTCCTTATGACTATTCTTCCTCAGATGTCGAGACCAATTTCTTTCATCAATGTCTTCATTGCAGACAATGACAAATAAACATTACAACCAAATTTCTATTGCTTTTGTCAAATAAACATTCCAATCAAACTTCTGTTATTCTAGTGATGCAATGCTTTCGTTGGTGCGTTTTTTTTGTTGTGCCGTTTGCGCAGCTCTACTATACGAGAACAATTTCGTCATGTGAACTTAGACAGGTATATTTTCCCTAACGTCAGTTTAATTGTCGGCCTATACCTACTTCTCTTTTCGATACATACATGGTGGACATACGTATTTTGACAAAACTAAAGTTAATTCTACTCATAATTTGAACTTGCTTCATGTAAATTTTGGCATCAATGGAAAGGTCATTTAAATTTTGTATGAAAAGGAGGAAAAAGTGGCTAAAATAGTCATTTTTAGCAAATTTCAAAAAATCATAAAAAATATTAGCGAAGAGATTTTTTTGCAGTCACTATTAGAATTGTTTGAGGAAACTTTTTTTTTTTAGACCGAGGAAAAAAGTCAAAAAAGTAGACTTTTACAAAAGTTCTAAATTTTCAATTGGTACGTAATGGGTTAAGGAAAGTTTTGTATCATTCAAACGGAATTTAAATGGCCTTTCCATTGATGCCAAAATCGTAGTACGTAGTACGTATTCCTTGGGTACGGAACCTTAAAAATATTGATTTTTTTTGCCCAATGAAACATGAAATGTAACCTAGATAAAAAAAATTATTTTTTTCCTCAATTGAGCATCACATTATTGCTTTGTTCGCGAGCTGTTTTTGTTTATTAAATAATAAATAATGCAAGGTTGATTCACAACAGTTTTTTTCTAAAACCAGAATGGATTTTAAGGAATAGTTTATGTATCTCAGTACAGTAACATTAATTGTTGTAAACAGTAGTTAAAGCACAATTTTACAACTACATATCTACTTTCAGATTTTAATTCAAGTAAATTTAATCTTTCTCAACAAAATTTAAAGTGGTGGGCGTTTGTGACTGTTCCGATGATCGTCTAGATCTAGATGCTGCTGACAACTTTGAACTTCTTGAACTACTTGCAGAAGTTCGAATTGGCTTCTTTTTTATCCAGAATTTCAGGGCAAACATGACTTCTGATTTCAAAGCCTCCTTAGGTGTAATCTAAAATGGACGTACGAAATAATTATGCGGATGTTAATATTTAATACTGATAATGTTTTCACCCTTTCTTCTACAGCGACTTGTTGGACATTCCATAGGAACTCACTAATACCCATCACGAAAGCAGCTAATATTCCGGCAACCAGCACAAGAAACACGCCTCCAAGTTCTTCTATTGACAGCTCATTACCGTCAACAACCGTTGTTTCAACACAGGACTTGTTAGTATTCTCCCACCATTTATTTCTTAATGCGAAGAGTTCACCCCTTTCGCTAAGTTTCAAAATGGCAACACTTAAATCTGAGCGATAGTCAGCACCTGAGTAGATAGTGTTATAGGCATTATAGGTACAATTAGGTATAATAAAGTTGTATTGCAATATAACAGGCTTACCTAGTGGCACCGCTATACCATAATGCTTTTCTCCAATTTGCGATCCGATTTGAGTTAGGTCGCAATTCCTTTCTATATTATACATTATACTTGTTGTTTCCATAAGAAAAGCATATTTTCCTTCCGAGCTCTGAACACGTTTCACACCTTCATTGTTGTCCTTTGTAAAGACCGTAGGCTGTGCTTGTATCATCTTCGACCATGCTAAGCGGTAAATTGTGTCATTCGACTCCTAGACCAGATAAATATACAAATTCAGCATTTTGCAAACGGTTTTCAATGAAAACTCACGGAAAAGAAGGTCGAGGTACTTCCTCCACTTAATGTGCCAAATTGAATTTTGTTTTGGTTGGCTAAATCTTCAATGCCACTGATTGCACTTTCCATTTTCGATTGAGTCAAGAAAGCAGCTAAATTTGCCGTATAGGAATTTAGCATCATCAACGCGAAGAACCACCACATACCGTTCATTAGTCTCATGGGGCCCGATACTGGCAAAATATCACACCCTTGACCCATAAGGGAACCCATGGCCAACCATGATGTATTTGCAACATCCCATTTATTTTCGAGTTCCTCTGGATTAGGATTACATGGATGTGGATTTTCCCATTCATCTCGGGATAGTCTAAAAGAATTTTTTGTTAACAAAAATACTTTCCTGATTATATTTCAATGAAAAGTAGGTACCTTCCAACTACTATAGCCGCCAATGATATAATTATAGACGATGTCAACATATATATCCATACCTCTAAGGCAAATGGATTTAAGAATGCAAACATTTCTTTATCTTCAGGAGGCTTCTTATAATATAAAATGCTGATACCAAGCTGCATGAACGGCACAGTAAAATCAACCACAGAACGACGAGCCTGAGTAATTGTAAGATCACATATTCCAATATCGGCTTTCTGTAAAATAATAAACGATTTATCAAGGTACAACATAAGGGCTTTTCTTTTGAATAATTTCGGTGATGGAGACCTCACAGCTGTTTCCTGTCAACGAGAGGGGAAAATCACGGATCACAGGTGGATTCGCTTTCACATAAGTTTTCAAAACAAGGCTAATATCACCTACAGAAACCCCAGGAGAGCTGATTGGGGAAAGTATAAGGTATTTGTAGCGCAACATCTGGAGGAGGGGCCGCTTCGAGCTGCCAATCCCACTGGTATAGACCAGGCTGTTGACAGCGTGTGTAGAACATTGAATAGGGCTTATGAAAAGGTTTGTCCAGTCAGAAAAACGGCAAAGAGACCTCAGCCTCCGTGGTGGAGTAGGGAGTTAAGCTCCAAAAGAAAACAGGTTAGACACTTCTACAACAGTGCTAAAGACGTAGGTGATGATATCACATGGGACGAATATATAGTGACCAAGCGAGAGTTAAAATACTTGATCATGCAATCTAAAAGGAAATCCTGGAGGCTCTTCTGTGAATCGATTACAGAAACCGGTGAATTTTCCAGGCTTCGCAAAATCATTGCAAAGGATAAGGCAGTTCCCAGCTCTGTTCGTACGTACGAACGTAGTTCGGAACTCTTAGAAGCTTTAATTGGAGCTCATTTTCCAGGTAGTAGCAATCTAACGATCTCAATACCTAATTAAATAACTTGTGTATTACGAGAATAGGCGTATTTTTTTGGGAATCTATAGCTAGCTCACTTTTACTTTTACATGCAAAACTGGTATACTCACTTTTTGTTTTGTTATACACACTTTTGGTTTTACATGCAAAACGGTTATACTCACTTTTGGTTTTGTTATACTCACTTCCCAAAAAAATACGCCTAATGCTGCAACTATTCACATGGAAGAAAGTGCGTTGGGCATTGGGCTTTAATGTCATTCGCACAGTACAAAACGCCGGGTCCTGGATGGCATTCTGCCAGCCATGCGGCAAAAGGCCCGGGTTACAGGTAGAATCAGGGAAATTTGTATATATTGCCTTAAATTTGGCTCCATTCCTACGGCATGTACGAGTGGTTTTTATACCCAAAGCAGGCAAACCAAGCCATACCTCAGCGAAAGACTATCGACCCATTAGTCTCTCGTCATTTCTCCTCAAGACACTCGAAAGGCTTCTTGACATTCACATAAGAAGTAAGTGTTGCAACGGCATCTTATGCAATGCTCAGCATGCATATTTAAAAGAAAAATCAGTAGAAACTGCTCTACATGAAGTGGTAGGTAAAATAAAAAGAGCCTACACCATAAGGAATTTGCACTAGCTGCCTTTTTGGACATTGAGAGGGCTTTCAATAATGTGAGGGCAGAGGCAATAAAAAGTGCTCTGGAAAGGATAAATGTAGAGCATGCATAGCATCACCAATTGGCTTTGCAAAATGCTTGTCACAAGGAATATCAATTCCACTCTCGGACATAGTTAAATAAGAAAATCGGTTACTAGAGGTACTCCCAGGGAGGGGTTATCTCACCCCTTCTCTGGGTTTTTGACATAGACGATATACTTAAAGAACTCAGCAATGCAGGGTTTAGCGTAACTGCTTACGGGGATGATGTACCGATTCTAGTTCAGGGTAAATTCCTGAACACAATGAGTGAAACCATGGAATCAGCCCTCAACAAGCTCAGAAAGTGGACTGAAGGGTGTGGACTGTGGACTTCATGTCAACCCGGAAAAGACAGAATTAGTACTTTTTAGTACAAAATACAAGATACCAGGATTGGTGGAGTGGAGCTTCCCTTTTTGGTACGGTTCTAGATAAAAAATTGAATTGGAAACTTAATGTTCAGGAAAGAGTCCGTAAGGCTCATAATGCTCTCTTCATCTGTGAGAGAACAGTGGGGAAAAAGTGGGGATTGAAACCAACATCGATGCATTGGTTCTTATACATCATGGTGGTTAGACCCATCCATACCTATGTGGCTCTTGCTTGGTGGAGAGCCACAAATAAGTTATATATACGGGATATGTTGACCAGGGTACCAAGAACAGCCTGCACTACCTTCACTGGTGCTTTACGCACTACACCCACAGCTGCACTTGAGGCGTTTATGTATCCACTGGACCTACAAATAAAACTACAAGCAGGTAGTAGTGCCCTTCGGCTAACTAACGCAGGGTTCTTCAAAACCAGACAGGTAGGGCATAGCTCCATACTAAGGGAATCCTTCTCCAACATCCTTGATAAAACGGATGAAAGTCTGGCTGAATTTGACTTCGACACACTGTAAGAAGTGTTATACCCATGGGAGGACTGGAAAAAGAATGAAAATTAAATTTCGATTTACACGGATGGTTCCAAAACTAAGGAGGGTACAGGGTCAGGTATATACTCTAGGGATATAGACCTACACGTGTCATTAAGACTTCCGGACACATGCAGTGTGTTCCAGACAGAGGTTCTGGCAGTGCTCAAAGCTGCGGATCTACTTGAAATGGGATCAATATCCATCAAGAATATCGCTATCTACATTGATAGTCAGGCTCCACTAAAGGCGTTAGAGTCCTGTCTTCTAAGGAGGCACGCCATGAGACTAGGTTTGGCAGATACGGACACATGCAGGTATTGCGAAGAGTTACATGTCGCAGAGGATATTACACATCTCCTCTTTGAATGACAAACAATTGCTCGGTACAGGAGGAAACATATTGGAAGGTACTTCTTCGACAATTTGGAGGAGGTTGAAACAATTTTTAGGTTTTGTAGAGAAATTAATTGCTTGGGCGAATTGGTTTAGGTTTTTGACCGTTAAGGTTCCCCAGGGATGGCGATGGGGCGCAATATGGTACCTAGTCCACTGTAATGAACTCACACTCTATTCAATCTAACCTAACCTTAGGTCTATACAGGTGAACGATTTTACAAATATGAATAATATAACAATATGCATAATTAGTTTATCTTACATGATCTATTAAATAGCGAACAATTCCATTCCATTCTTTTGTTTCCGCATTATAGTTGCCATAAGCGTTATCATCGACAATTTCGAATGTATAGTCGAATTCAACCATCTCCGATAGCTTGTGAATCAACTCGACTGCGTATCCTTCATATCTGGCATTTCCGAATAGGATTTCGTTTTCGTTTGGTGTTCTTATGTAAGTAAAATAAAAAACATTACAAATTAAAATTACGATTTTAAAAGGACAAATTAGTTACTAGATGAAATTAAGCCTAACGTTACGAGTTCCCAGCTTTCTTGAGACCTATTTCAGGGAGACTACAACTTAAAAATTTAAGAGAAATACTAGAGTCTATCTGAATGTGACTCGCATCGGTTTAATCGATCTTCTCGATCTGACGCAATGTTTTCATCAACCATCAAGAGACATAGGCCCAACTTTTTCATTTGAAGAATATCGAAAACAATGAAATATCTTCCCCGCAAAAGAAAAATAACGGAAATTGGCTGTCGGAATTGTGCAGTTCGAATTAGCTACAAATCCAAACGAATTCAAATCAAAGGGCACGGTAGTGCCCCAGCCAAGTTCTTAAGTAAACGCACTTACCCTTTTTACAGGAACATACTCAACCTGTTTTCGACCCCCCTAACTTCGGATCCAATTAAGCCAAAAACTTCAAACTTGAAACATTTACCAATCTCATTAAAAAGGTCCACCTCACCATATTTCTCTATAGCATTACCGTAACTGACTGACTCACTCACTCACTCACTCACTTAAATGATGATCATCAAAATTATGAAGCACTTCCGGCCACCCTAGAATCGTGAAATTTAGCAAAATGCTAGATCCTGTGGTGCGCATACACTGAGAAAAGTCCAAAATTTGAGATTTTTCATTCAGGGTGCGTGGTATACGCCCACTTTTTAAAATAAGTTATTATTTATTTGGGTCACTGCCCATTACCGTAGAATGCTGAAATTTGGTAGGACTTGCAGTGTGCAAAAAGCAGAAAATCAAAATTTGCGCGGTTTACTCACACTTTTGAAAATCGGTTATTATTCAAATGGGTCACTTCCCATTGGCGTAAAATTTTGAAATTTTGTAGAGCGGTGACATGCATTGTACGAAAGGCGAAATATCAAAAATTAAAACTTTTCCACTTAAGGGGCGTGGAATCTGCCCACTTAAAATATGAATAGAAGTTAATCTACCTGCTGAATATGATTTGAATGAATAGTTTATAAGAAAAAAAAGCCAACGTGAAAAGCGAAGACGTTTCAAAGTTGTTTGTGAAATCTAATAAAAAACAAGTAAAAGTGTTATCATCGGCCATGCCGATGCTTTAATACCCTCCACTGCATACAAGTCATACAAAATGTTTGCCATGCGATCTAGTATGTACTGTAGACACTTAGACAATTTTCAATACTAACCTGACGACGGTAAAAAGAAGTCCTCTCACAAAATTTCATTCGCCTAGGCCAATTCGTTTGGACGCTATCGTGCTTCCAGCAGACAAACTGACAGACGGACATGGCTAAATCGATTCAGAATGTGATCTTCATTCAGAATATATACAAAGTGTCCCAGTTAAGAAGGACAATCTTTTAAGGGAAGATTCCTGAAGTTATGCCGAACTAAAAATTGTATGGCAGGGGGGGGGGTCTATTTTCATCGTATTTCCCGTTATAGCCCATCAAAGTAGGTGACCTCTAATTTGGAGGTGTTACCTTATACGGTGAATCTGGTGAAGTTTTTTTTTAAATACTTCTCCCGGAAAAGGCTTCAACAGCGCCCCGAGATGCTTGCAGATGTATGTTAGTTCTGCACTTAAATTGCTGCAAATTGTAGTCGTCTGGAAATATATCCCCAGGAAGCGAGTTCCAAAGCGAGTGCTTGTCCAAAAACAGAAGGATTTTTGGAAAGTTGATGTCCTCGCGGATGTCAAGTGTACTGTATGGTCATGAGCATTAGCAGCCTGTCTTGTGGGGCGCCCAAAAGTTGCATTGACATAACAATTTTTTTCTGAGTGTTGGGGAACCGCTTTTCCTGCATTGTGACATCAGAATCGAAGCTTTCCAGAGAAAAGAATTCGGGATACAGTTTAAAATATTGAAATTCTTCACAAAATGGATACAACGAAGTTGGCGTTGAGGGACCTATCCATAAAATTTAAGATTTTTCAATTGAAAATAGTAAAACTAAAAACGAAATTTACTATTAAATTGTAATGACTAGATATAGTTGCAATTAAAATTTGTAAATTTTACGCAGAAAATTGTAAATATTAGGTACAATTTTTTTCTGTGAGTGTAGAGAAAAGGGTTTGGGCGGCGTTGATGATCAGTGAGTGGTAAACTAAATTTTTATACAGTGCGGTTCACTTGTTTAGACGCACAAGAGATACATTTTATTTCTTGCTTGTTTTCGTATTATGTGGAACAAAGAACAAAAAACTTATTTGGCAGAAAGGTACATTGATACACTATAAAACAAACATAATTTCAAATTATTTGATATAATTTGATGATAGATCCATAACGGTAGTTTTACTAATTTTTTCCTATACCATGCAAAAACGTATGCATTTTTTTGGTTCACTTGATTAGACGCATCGGTTAAATTGGTTAGTTAACAACAAGTGCTTGGACAAAGAGCAGTGAAAAGTTAGGCGTTAGGCAATAACGCCCAAGGAAATAACTTCCAAATCAATTTGGAAATAACGCCCTAAAAAAACTCGTACAATTTTTTGTTGGAAAATTTTTCGTCATTTTGGGTGTTATTTCCTTTTCAGGGTTCGTTTTTTTGACAAGCATTAAATCCCAAAATAGTAAGTGCAAATGCATTAACAGTGGAATAAGTATGGGTCGGTATGCTACCCTCCTGCTTGGGTTTTCTGTTGGATTTGGTAGTAGGTGGGAGTTTGTACTGCAAAAACAACCAATTACGCACATACTGCAAATCTGACAGTAACCCCAAGAAGCTGGTTGCAGGGGGGAAAGCTTTTCAAAACGTGAAGTGGCTCATAAAATTGCTCGAAGTGAACACTTGATAAGAAACTTAGTTAAAAATTGGGTATCTTATGGAAACAACTACAAAAAAGGATCGTAAAAGTTTTAACACCACAAAACAAGCGGAAAATTCAAAGACTAGTGTCTTATGGCACTCAATTTACAAACAAAATTATGCAATTTGGTGTGTTTTCTTGTAGCTAATCCACTCAAGTTGTGTTGTTTTCATGGCATGGGATATGAACATTAAAGTGGCCGAAAGAAATTGGAGCAAAGTCGACATTTCAAACAAAAAGGAGTTCAACTTAGATGGTCTTCTAACTACAACTATTACTTATATATATTATATTACCGTTATCATTCGAAACTACGGGTAGTTATGGTAATTTTGCAATGCAATTTCATTCTTTGGCGCTTTTAAATTGGAAATCGTTTCCAATGAAATGACTAGTATTTCTTCTAAAACGACATAAAGGAGCTTTGTGGATATACCTATTCCATGGATATTCCAGAAGGATAACGTGCATATACACAATTCACGCCTTTTTAAAGAAAGGATTGCCAGTGAAAATATTAAAATATTGCACTTTCCGCCACATTTGCCTGATTTAATTATTATTAAAAATGTTGCCCCGTAAAATTTATTGAGGCAACAATCAGTATGGACACAATCAAGAGCTGATTGCGGCGATTAAAGCTTCTTGAGGGAATATATCCTTGAATTACGTTAAAAGTTCATATGGCACTTTGAAGTTTATAATTATTGAGATTATATCCAATGGTACTGCCTCACGCATTATTAAAATAACAGAAAATGAATTAAAATAAATAAAAAAATCAAAACACCGCAAACAAATTTTGTGGTTTGTTGTTTTTCGACTTTTTTACAGGTGCGTCTAATCAAGTGAACCAAAAAAATGCATACGTTCTTACATTGTATAGAAAAAAATGAGTAAGACTACCTTTATGGGTATATCATCAAGTTTGAAATTATGTTTGTTTTATAGTGTA
Source organism: Cheilosia scutellata (assembly GCA_955612985.1). Classification (NCBI taxonomy): domain Eukaryota; kingdom Metazoa; phylum Arthropoda; class Insecta; order Diptera; family Syrphidae; genus Cheilosia; species Cheilosia scutellata. The sequence goes on along the minus strand of OY015314.1, from coordinate 23,375,405 downwards.
TCAATGTACCTACCTTTCTGCCAAATAAGTTTTTTTTCTTTGTTCCACATAGATAATACGAAAAAAAACAAGAAATAAAACGTAACTAAATGAAATGTATAAAAATTAAGTTTACCACTCACTGATCATCAACGCCCAGCCCAAGTCCTTTTCTCTAGAAAGCTAACTTTAATCTAGAACTCTTTCTATCGTCTCTTATTCCACTGTTTATGCATTTCCACTTACTATTTTGGGTTTTAATGCTTGTCAAAAAAACTAACCCTGGAAAGGAAATAACACCCAAAATAACGAAAAAAAAAACAACAAATTGTACGAGTTTTTTTCAAGGTTTTTTTAAAAATTTTTTTTTCTTTGTTCCACATAATACGAAAAAAAGCCAGAAATAAAACGTAACTCTTGTGCGTCTAAACAAGTGAACCGCACTGTATATATAGAAGATATAATTTGAAAACTTGACCAGAGTGAACCTATAAATTTTGTTTAACATGTAACCTTGTTAAACTAAGAATTTGACATACATTTAGATCTCATTACACACATTTCCCCTATTCAAATTTAGGGTTTCTGAACAATACTTTCGGAAATGTATTATAGAAAAAAAAAAAAACAGTAGATTATGTATATTAAACGTTTTTTCTTTGTGGAAAAGCGACCTGTTTCACCAAATTACAATTAATTCCAACATATTTGTTAAGAAGAGAAAAAAATGAAGGGAAATTGTATTTGTTATATAAGTTAATAATTCAACGCGACGTTTAATTAAAAAAAAGTTATTTTATGAGGAACTACCTCTTTATTGATATCAAACTTAGAACTAAATTCACATCGATACTGGCACATTTATTTATTAATTATTTTTGCCTATTAAGCTACTTGCATCATTCGATTATATTCAGGTCAATTTCCTGGAAATTTGTCTGGAGTGTGTAAATTGCAGTGCAGTCGAGATTCTTGGAATTCGACTGTGGGAGCTCGTGTATTGACTATTGCAGTGCAATTGGGATTCTTGGAATTCGACTGTGGGAACTCGTGTGTTAACTCTTTCCTCCTTGATTTGATTGTCCTCAATCAATTTACTAAAAGTATGGGATGTCGTTGAACTTCAATGTAGGTGACCGAACTGTGTGATTTATTACTGAAGCGGGATGGACTTGCGGATGTTCTGGTTCCAGATTTTGGATGATGATTTCGGTGTTGTTTCGCTTGCAGATATTGTAGGTGGCTATAATTGCAGCTGTGCCTATTATGAGTATGATTGCATACATAGTAAAACTGTGTGCTGTAGCTTTTAATTGTAAAAGCTCAATTTCGTTCGTATTGTTTATATGTAACTCGTTCATCATTTCTAATGAAAGGAATTTACGGTATTGCTTCTCTTTTGGGGTTAGTTGAAGGATTGCGGGGAGTGCTTGATATTCTGATGCTTCTCGTGAGGTAAATGTTCTGTCGTTAATGGTAATGCTGGTATTATGAAATTTGATTAAAAATGTGCCATCGAGCCTTTGCTGTCCCATTGCTAAGGTCCCATTAAAATCATTGAGTAAAATTACGCCTGTTGATATTTCGTCTATTTGTGGTAGATGTTGATTGTTTATTATGTTGCAAGTAGCTTTTACACTTTTTAAAATATTAGGAATACATGCTGTGTTAGTTAGATTTACAATATCTTGGATTTTACAAATTGAAAAATAGTTACATGACTTGCAGGTTTGTTTTAAACCATATGTTTCGTTTGCAGATTTCAAAATTGTATTAAACAATAAATCTGTTGCAATATTATTTCTTTTTACGGGTTTTAGGATAAGTTTTACATAATCATTTTGAGTTACTAGGGGTATATTTATAATATAAAGTATTGAGATTGAATTGCTTGCAATTTTTACTTCTGCAAAGCTTAAGGCTTCTTCAATAGTATTGAAAGGCAAATTTTCTTTGGATATGGTGCTTAAGGCCAAATTAACTTCCTGATTGGATAATATAAGAGAGTTAATAATACCGATTTTAGCCCACTGTATGGCATAATTTAGATGTTCTAGTTCTTCTTTAAATATTTTAAGTTTATATTGGACATTTATCAAAATTTCGTTATTTAGCATTTTATTTTCTTGGATTGATTTTAAAATTTCATTTGACATTTTAGTAATATTGTTCATTCTTTCATTATACAGTGTATTAATTATAATCTGTTTATTGTTATTTTGTAAAATATTGTTCATTTTCTCTGTTATGGTTATATAATCTTCATGGTCGGGGTTACCCGCGACCCATTTCCAAGCCGATCCTATAAAGTCAAGGGATCTTTTCACCTTCTGTGGTTTAAGATGGTATTAGATTTTGAATTTGAGTAATTTCATGTTTGAGATAGGGGTACAGGGAGTTATTTCTGTGAGTAAAAATAATTGGGGTTAGTTCATTTAGTCTTGTCTCGTATTGGTCCAAGTCGATCACGTGAATAAGTTTAAAGTTTCCTATATGTAGTCTTGCGTGGCCTGTGTGCTGTGTGTATTGCTACCACTTGAGCGTTCGTAAAGTCCAGTATCTGGATTTCGGTCCTACCGAAATTAAGAAGGTATCTGAAATGGTATTTAAGTGCTAATTTCTGATATTGCTTTTGTGAACTGTTCTGCCAGAGTTAGTAAAGATTATAGAATGTTTATTTTCTTTGACAATTTCCTTTCGATATCTGATTGTTAGTTTTGACCCTATTCGTTTATTGTGTCTTACGTAAACTATGTCTCCTGGGTTATATTGTCTAATAGGCTTTCTCTTTTTGTTATGGTAGTTTAAATCTTTTTCTTGTTTTAGTTTCAGTCTTTCGATATTGTTGAGTCGTATTTGTTCAAATTTGTCTGGGTCTATGTTTGGGGAACGTCCAAAGAATAGTTCAACTGGTTTTTTCATTGTTGTAGAGTGTATTGTGAAATTGTACTCGTTAAGAGCTCTGTTGAGCAATTGCTCAAATGAACGAGGGCGTCCATCGGCCTTCAAGCATCGCATGATTTCTGACAATGTTGAATGGAAGCGTTCAACCTGGCCGTTAACTTCACTTTTGTAGGGGGGTGTCGTAAAGACTTTTATCTTCAATTCATTTTCCATCATAGAGAGTATAGAAATAGAGTTGAGTGATTTTTCGTTATCGATTATCACTACTTCGGGAATGCAAAAGAAATATAATATGTTTTGCAGGTGTGGCTTGATGTGTTCAATAGATCTAGATTCGATTATTTTTGCTTGGGCATATTTGGTAAATTTATCTATTGCTGTTAGGACAAAGTATTTTTCAGTGGAAAATATATCTAGGTGAATAGTGTGTCCAGGATAATTTGGAATGGGTGTGAAATTTAATTTTGGGTTATTTGGGTGTCGCTCGTATTTGTTTTCCTTACATATAGAGCAGTCTTTAACTATTCGTTTAATTCCAGCTGCCATTTTCGGAAAGTCGAATTTTTGTAAGATTTGGAGTCGGTTTTCGTAGGCGTTGCGATGTGCTCGTCGGTGTTCCGTAAGTATTATTTCTTCCTGTTGAGTCTCACTTTCGACGTCTTCGACAATTGTTTGCGTAAAACGAATTCTATAGCTCTTGAAGTGGATTGGGTAAATTTCCTGTATTTTACCCATTGTAGGCTCATTGGTCATTAGGCCATTAACAATATGTGGGTTGAGGTATCTTTTAAAAATGTTGATTATGTCCGATTCTGAATATGTTGGTTGTGTCACAATGTGTCTGGTATGTGTTGAAAAAAGGGGTTTGATTTGGTAACTACTTTCGTCAGCTATTTTGAGGATAAGTTGATTACGAAAGACGTTAACGGGCACTTCCACCGAAGGAATTAGGTTCTGAGATGAACTTTCGTCGCTGTGCATTGTTGGTGTCATTGAGTTTATTTGGGCTGCTATTGGGGGTCTTGAAAGGGAATCTGCAACGATATTTGCTTTACCCGGTTTATATTTGAGCTCATAATTATATTCTTCTAATATCGCCTTCCATCTCTTCATCTTAGAATTTGTATTTTTATGACTCAGCGCGAACGTGAGTGGTTGATGATCGGTAAAGATAATCCGCCTTACCAATAATCAACTTTAGTCTGGCAGCTAACACAAAGACTCAACACTTTCCAAAATGCCCATACCAATAAACAAATTTAGTTGGCAGAATATCGTTAACTGTAGGGTTAAATGTTAATGTTGAGAAAGTCATGTTTATCTCGGCCATTAGCTAAATAAATCCACCCTAACGTCATTTTCAAGAGGAGTGATGCCTATACGATCAAAATTAGAGTATCAAAAATTTTAATAGGAGTGGATTTTAATACCCTGCATCTGCTCTGCCTGAACAGATTATTTGTATTAATTAATTAATTTTGGTAAATTGTAACGTGATGCCTTATTTTATTGTTTGGGATAAAACAATGCAAATGGTTTTTGTGCCTGTTATACGCAAAATCATTCAAATCTACACGAAATAATAGAATATTCCATTTCTAAACACAGTAAAAAACAAAAATTGAATCGAAAAAAACGATGCAATTGTATATTTTTCTGTGCAAGTGCAAGGTGAAAGAATGTGCTCTTAGTCGACAAAGGGATAATATAATGTATGTATTTCAACAAAACTACAACATTTCTTGCACTCTTTTCTCCATCAAAAAAGTATAGACCATTCCATTGGTAGACTATTCAAAGCAATATTATAAATTTCTTATGCCACGTAAAACTCAACCAAATACGCAAAATGCAATGCAATGTCTAAACTGTAACCAATATTTGAATGATTTATATATCGCAGTTCATACTACTTAAATATGCATACCATTTTATAGCTGTCCAACGCCAGACCCTCCAAGGAAGTTTTCGTTTGCTGAGAATCCTTGGTGAAACATGTTTTGTGTAAAATGGTTGATGTCGCTGCAAATTTAGTTGTAAGAATTGCCGACGACCTTAAGAACATTACGTTTACATTTTAAATAACTTTTCAAAGCTAAATTTTTTTTCAAGTACAAAGAATAGTTTATAGAATGTGATGGCTTATACACTTATATATTATTTTGTGTCACTTTCATTCATATACGATATTTTATATATCAGTAGGCGTATTTTTTTGGGAAGTGAGTATAACAAAACCAAAAGTGAGTATAACCGTTTTGCATGTAAAACCAAAAGTGAGTATAACAAAACCAAAAGTGAGTATACCAGTTTTGCATGTAAAAGTAAAAGTGAGCTAGCTATAGATTCCCAAAAAAATACGCCTAGTGTGATTTTTTTGGAAACAACGTTCCATGAAATCGGCAGAAAGTATGTTCACATATTCGTGTGATGTTTCAGTTGTTTTTCTATTCGTTACATTGTAATTGTGATTTGTATACTACAAACAAATTTCTTTTTGCATCATTAGCCTACGAATAATTTAAAAACGGTGTTTTTATTATGATGCAATAATCTGAAATGAATTTTATTAGAACAGCATCAATTTTCGAAATTTATACAAAAGTACCTAAATGCATAGGATAACGTATTGTAAATAGTATTGAAAATAGATCCGAATTATATGATATGGCAGTACTAATTTTCGTATGAATTTGACAAAACAGCTGACAATTTGTAGATTTCCTAATTGGGGTTTCGGTTTTTGCTTTTAATAAGCGTTTTAAAGCCTTTGGGAGGAATCTGATGGGCGAATTTAATTGTAATTTGTGTATAAATTCGTTTAGAATAATTTATTCGGCATAAAAATGATCAGTGGCCTTGTTTTCCGCGAAACCAAATTATGCAATTTGAGTCCTGCTATGACAGAAAATGTAATAGATCCTAATAAGGTTATCGCACTAGTAAATGTGGAGATCAAATTGTTTATTGGTACCATTTCAATAAAGCTATACATTTTAGGTAAACCTGGCAGCCAACTAGTAGTCGGAATTAGGGTTTGATTATTAGTAAGGCCGAATGACTTTTCTAGATCCGTATAGGAAATTTCTTAATGAATTCAAAGACCAAATTATTGCCAACATTTCCTTCTCGTTGGTAGCATAATTTTCTTCTGTTGTGCTTAATGTTCTGGAGAGGAATGTAATTGGCTTGTTATCCTGAGATAACACAGCACCCAGAGCGTAGTCTGATGCGTCTGTTGTTAACTCGAAGCTTTTATTAAAATTGGGATGGGAAAGTATAACTTCTTTAAACACTAGTGCATTTTTTAAATTTTGGAAAGCATTGAAAGCAGTTTTGTCAAGGTGAATCACTTTATTTTTTGAAGCATTTTTGGACACGCGTCCATCTTCCCCTCTTAAAAGGGATGTTAAGGGTTTTGCAAGTTTCGCATAGTCCTTAATGAAACGTCGGTAATACCCTGACATTCCTAGAAACGAGCGAAGGTCTTTAAGATTTTGAGGAGGAGGCATATCGACTATTGCGCGGACTTTCTTTGGATTGGCTTTAATACCATCTGTACCGACGATGAAACCTAAAAATTAAATTTCCTTTTTCAGGAATTCACTTTTATCGAATTGGATTTTCATATTAGCATTCTCGAGGGTTTTAAATACCAATTCTATGTTCTTGAAATGTTCTTCTTCGGTTTCACCGAATATGACGATGTCGTCAATATACACGTAGCATCTCTTTCCTATGTGCTCTTTAAGAATGTCGTCTAGAGCGCGCTGGAAAATCACGGGGGCATTTTTCAGTCCAAAGGGTAAGCGAACGAATTCAAATTTCCCATTGTTGACTGAAAATGCTGTTTTCTCTATGTCCGTATGTTTGAGTAAGATTTGGTGGAACCCGCTTTTGAGGTCAATAATGGTAAAGTATTTCTGTTTGCCGAGATTAGAAAGGACTTCGTTTATCTCGGGGATAGGGTACCTATCAGAGATAGTAACCGAGTTTAGCTTACGATAGTCTATAACCATACGATATTTTTTTTTCCCCGGATGCGTCCATTTTCTTTGGAACGATCCAAACGGGAGAGTTGTATGGCGATTTCGATGGTCTAATTATCCCTTCATTAAGTAGTTCTTTTAGCTGCTTTTCCACTTCATCTTTCAATGCCATTGGGTATGGGTAGGATTTGGAGTAAATTGGTGTATCTATATTAGTTCGTATTTCGCCTCTTACTGTCGTAGTGTATGTCAGTTTCTTGTTGGGTTCTGCAAAAAGTGTAGGGCAGTTTTCGATAATTTTATTGAGTTTACCTTTTTGATTGTCGGGAAGGTGCGAAAGTCGTAAATTTATATTATTAACGTTTTCTGTAATATGCTGTTTAAGTTTTATTTGGATGTTGGGGAAGATAGTCATATAGTTTTCGTTGGTATGAATAACAGCTTCGAGTTCTCTAAGAGAATCGTAGCCTATTATTCCATCGAAGGAGATCAGGCTGGGAAGAATGAAGAATTTTAATTTTTTCCCATTTTGCTTAAATAAGTTTATAAATGAGTGATGGTTAATTTTTATATTACCTCCTACGGAGTTGGCAAAAAAGGGTTTTTCGTTAGAAATAGGGAATTTTATACGTTTAGGTTGCACGTAATTTTTGTTAGAGCCCGTGTCTATTAAAAATTTGAGCGTTTCTCCACTTTTCACCTTAAATTCAAAATAGGGAAGTGAAGAACGACTTAATCTAAAAAATAGATATCGTCTAATTCTTCTGTTTCGTCGAAATGGGGGTTACCGTAGTATTCCACATATTCTTCATACGTTTGCATATTTTGATTACTGTACGCGTTCTCGGGATATGTTTCTCCTTCGCAGTTGTCCGGTGATGGTTCCGTTTCTTGTTCGTTGTTGTTCTGTTCGGTGTTAAAGATTCTTTGGGATTTATTTGGGGGGTGAACCTGATTGGAGTTACCTTGATGATGTCGTTTCTGTGTCTGCGGAATTCGTGGTCGATTAGCATAGTTCACCTGTCTTGAATGAATGCTCTGATCTATATCCATAGGCTTAGGTGGTAGTTGAGGTCTGTGATATTGTGGTCTCATTGGATTGACATTTTGTGGCCAAGAATTTTGTTGAATAGCGTTTTGATAATATGGTCTAGACGGTTGACCATATTGTGGACAAGGGTTTGGTTGAAGTCGTCTTTCAGATGTTGGTCTCATTTGCATTTGTGGGTTGTGTAGCAATTCTGGGTAGAAGTTGCCTCGCGGAGCTGGTATTGGTTTTGGGGATAGGGCAGGGGGTACTTGAGTTTTGCGCGAAGAGTTTTGGCTGTTATTTGCATACTGCGTTCTGAAATCTACGTTTTGCAGCTTCAGGCACAGATGTAAGGCCTGTGGAAGGTCGACTGGTTCTTTAATGCTTAAAAGACGTGATAGATCGCCTCGCAATCCCCTTACGAAGGTGTCTAATGCCTTGTCTCTGTAGGATTGAGTCATATAATTAAGCGACTCTGTACTCATCTCAATACAGGATAGTTTGTTTAGGATAAGCGAAAGATGCTGATAAACAACCTGATAGAATTCAGGAATTGAATTAGGTCCTTGCACGAGAGTTGTCATCTGGTACTCAAGTGTACCCAGATCTCTCTTGTCGACATAATGCAAGGTTAAGCACTTTGAAATTTTGCTCCAATTCAAAGGCGTGTTGTACGATTCGAGGGCAATATCAGCTTGCCCTACGATTTTATTTCTTATTGTACTTAATATTCCATAATACTTTGGAGTCCCTTTAAGATGGTCGTATATCGTAAGGACCCTATCTACACTTTTTTTCCAGGAGCTAAACTCTCCCGGTTGGCCTGAAAACTCGCGAAGACTTTTGGCGATATCAGGTACTTTGTCTAGATCTGAGAGGTCCCTATTACCGTTTATGTCGATAACCTGGTCGATGTCATTGTTAATGTCGGAACTTGGATTGAGTACATTGTTAATAATACGTCGTCCTTCCCTTGCTAATACTTGTGAAACGATTACTGTAATTTATTCTGTGAGAGCGTTTAAATTTAGAGGTTCGTTCTGGTTAAGAGGAGGAGCTGCGGCAGCAGGTGCCGGATTGTCGTTGACAACAAGTCGAGGTGGTCGGATTAAATTATTAGGATTCATTTTTACGGAGGTGAAAAGATTTAATAAAAAAAAAAAAAAAAAATCGGCTTGAGAGTGCTTATTAGTTTTCTAGCTTTTATGGATAATATGATATAATAAAAAAAATCTTATAATTCAAGTTTGAATATTTTGTTGATTTTAGTTAGATTGATTTATATTTATTTGAGAAATATAACTTAATAATAGCTTACATAAAAAACAATCCCACGATGTGCATTGTCCCTTATGGAGTTCTAAGATGATCCGTCGTGCACTTTACCCGGTGAGTGCGTTGGGTTGATTGGGGCTGAGGGCGGTCTTTCAGATGAAACTGTATGGTCGGCTGTTCTCGAGCTGAACTCCTTTTTACTGGTTACACAGTGACTGGGGGGCCTTAGTTTTACCACTACACTGTTACACTGATTTCATAGGTTTTTAAGCTATTAATTGCCACCTGTCAAGTCTTCATATACTAGAATTAAGTGAAGCTTTGGTTTTTACTTGTTATCAATTTATTTTTTTATTCTTGATTATTTTATTTCAGTTCACTTTCTGATTTTAACTTAAAACACTACTTTATTATTTTTCAAAACACTTCTTAGCTTTCACAAATTCACTCGATAGGTTTATATGAAAAACTTTGTCTTCTGTCCCTGCTCGGGCGCCAGTTAATAATTCAACGCGACGTTTAATTAAAAAAAAGTTATTTTATGAGGAACTACCTCTTTATTGATATCAAACTTAGAACTAAATTCACATTGATACTGGCACATTTATTTATTAATTATTTTTGCCTATTAAGCTACTTGCATCATTCGATTGTATTCAGGTCAATTTCCTGGAAATTTGTCTGGAGTGTGTAAATTGCAGTGCAGTCGAGATTCTTAGAATTCGACTGTGGGAGCTCGTGTATTGACTATTGCAGTGCAATTGGGATTCTTGGAATTCGACTGTGGGAACTCGTGTGTTAACTTATACAAATAGAAGAAAAAACTGTTTCACCGTTTATTTTCAGAGTTGTAAACAACAACTGTTTTTCATAATATTGTAATTCTTAAACTGATAACATCAAAGAACAAAATTAACAGAACAGAATACAATAATTTTATCGGTTTTATTCGCGATAAGAAAAATGTCTTATTAAATTGTCTTACCTGTTTGAAATTGGTGTATCGGTGTCAGTCAAAAGTTTTTTTTCAGACTGATTTGCAATCCGCGGTCCAATTTGTCTGAAGGACTATTCACATGAGTACGAACGAACGAATATTCGCGAGTTTTGACAGTTTCGAGTTACGGCAGTTCGCGAATTTCAGCCATCAATTTCGAAATTTCTCTAGCGGTTTAATAATGCGAATTACGAATAAACTTTGACAATTCGCGCCGATGTTTTCAATCGCGGCAAAAAGTTTGGAATTCGAAATTTCGTTGCTTAATCTATTTTTAAACTTGTTTTCCTAATATATTTTGATGGGATAATTATTTATCCTTCCCTTGGAATAGTAAAATGTGCAATTTTCTGTTATCATCAATTCATTCGTTCGCTTTCATATGAGTGGTTCTTTATTTCCTCTGACTTAGCACGTTTTAACCGAAACTTTTCATTGAAAACAAAAGAATCTGAAATTTCGTAGGTAGTTAATTCGGTGGTCATAAGTTTGTCTTCGGCTATTTAGCACAAACTTATGGCTATTTCGTTTAGGATTCTCAGATTCGTGTTTCAGATTTCGGCTGTCCAAGCGAACGAAAAAAGTATACCGAGCTGTTCTTTGTTGGCGTTGGTGGCAAAAAGCTGCAAAAAGTTGTTTACCTTTTTTGTTGTGAAGCTATTTTTTCGTAGAGTGGTTGCAACTTGCAAGTTTTACAGTTACATTTTCGAATAAATATAAAACAAATCTCATAATAAACATTCCGAATATAATGTACCCCACGTCTTCCAAAAAATTGCAAACTTTGATGCTTTTTCTCCCTTACAAATGATAAATACTGCAACTGGAAAATTGCTGGTATGAAGAAGACGAAGCAGTATTATCACAAGATGGCGACAAGGACGATGAATATGTGGCACATCATGAATATGAAAATAGCATAATCTATTATTTGTTCCATATTTATCCAAATTTTGGTTTATATTATTTATTTTAATATGGTTTTTCACTAGTTCTAACTTTTTCGGCCAGACTTTACAAGACCAACGCCAAACGTCAAATCATAATATTGTAAGAAGTGTGTTTTCTCGAGCAACTGTGAGAAAAAAATCTGAATTCGCAAAAGTGCTCTCGAATCTAAAAAAGAATGCTTATTTTGTACCAAACGAAAACGGCTTTATAATATCACTATCGGTGCTATTATGCCATCGACATAAATACATTTTTAGGTTTGAAAAGCGATTCCTTTGGAAAATTACAAATTATTACTAAATCGACACACGATCTTTATATTGTAAGAAATTTTCAGTAATTGAACAAATTTGTAAAATGCCTTGATTTGGTGAAACCCAAATTTGAAAAAAAATATGAATTTTAACATATTTGTACTTGTAAGCTAACAAAGAAAATTAACTTTTGGTGAAACGGAAATAATGAAATTTCTACAAATTTCCCTTTGTAAACAACAAATACAATTATTTAATACAAAATTTTTGTGAAACAGAAAAAATCGATTTTTGTCCAAATTTGTTAAAAAAATGCCTGTGAACAACAATTTGTAAGTTGGTGAAATAGGCCACTGAAAGCCAAAAATTTTACAAAATTTCTGTAGGAAGTATTAGCAAAAGTATTTGTGTTGGCATAGGTCGAGGTACAACAAATTAAGCATTTTCTTAAATGCTCGATAAGTGGTGTACACATTGGAAAGGCATCTTGCCTATAGTTTAGTGTAATACTTACTTGTGCATAAAATATGGTGACCCTACGCGCGTTGCCACACGGTAGTGCCTACGACTTTCGGAATAATCTTTTGTATTTACACGTGCTGCTCTCGGGCGTGATTTGGCTGGAACTAATTGACCGTCGGGACTCCAAATTGCAACTACTTCATCTTTAAATGGACGATAGAGTTCTAGATTAAAGTTAACTCTTTCTCCCCATTCATTGAACTGTATATTTTTTGTGATAAAAGAACCGTTTTGTTCAGAAGTCTAGAAATAAACAACTTTAGGTTTTCATATATTATTTAAAATGTACGCGAAGATTTACTGATTTCATGTGAAGCAAAACTAATGGTCCCAAATGCCAGCGTTCCTCGTTTCGAATACTTTCGCAAGTAGTACGATGCTCAAAAAAAGTCTGCGTTTCTAGTATATTGCGTATAGCATTGGCAAAGAGTTGAACTGCATCAAATGCTAAATTTGGCATTACTGCTGTGTCCTGAAAATGGGTATATAGTTTAAAAAAAAGTAAGTATACGCCACAGGTATTTTTATTTTGCAAGGACTGAACTGGTGTTGTTGTAGCAAAGATACCAATGATTTAGTGTTTTGTTTACAATTGATATTTCAAATCAAATATTTTTAAAACTCTCAGAAACTTATCACTTCCACATCCCTTCCTTGGTACATATTTACAAATATTCAATTAACTTTCAAAATAATCCTTTCTTTCTTTCAATCCGCATTCATCATTGCTAGACACATGAATTTATTCGGCTGATGATTGGTGTAAGACTAAGAACTATGTGCAATTTAAAATTTTAACCGGTTGTGACCGTGGATTAAACCAATGGATCCCATGTTTTAATTTCCGCAAATATACTAGGAAACGAGAGATGCTTATAAGCTTCTATTACACCATGTAGATAGTGGCGCAAAATTATAGTCAGATATAGTATACTTTAAAGTTATTTTAGTACGTGACAAAGTCATTACTAGCATTTGTTAATTATAATCAACATAAAGCCTACTTGATCGTTGTCACCCGGTAATAAATTTAAAACTACGAAAAGTACCTATTATCTCTTAGTACGTACTAAATAATCTGTCATTGGTCAATTTGAGGGCAAAATTAAATATTTTTTTTTTTTGTTTTTTTCTTTTTTTGTTTTGTTTATTACAAAATGTTTTCCGAGGATGAAGATGATAATCTTTCAAGACTATCCAACCGAAAGAAGAAATATACAACAATAGTCGCACATCTACAAGAAGTCGGATCGAGTGCCCCAATGGCCAGTTAAATTCCAAATTCAGACCACTTTTGGGAAGATTACGAGTGGAATTGGATACTGCTAAAAATGTTATGGTTGGGGTTGCCGTGCTTCACAACACAGCTAAGAAAAGATATATATTTTTGAAGATAATCCACTACCGAGGCCATCCTATCAATTAGATATCAGCAACAATGTAAAAACCAACTGGAAGGACATTCAGAAATGCATTTATTAACCAATATTTCTAATTTCTTATCTCTCATTTTGAAGAAATAAAACCTAAACATCGAAAAAATCAAAAGAATTAATACTGCATTTCATTTGTAATTTATATTATGTACAGATATATTATCGTTTCGCAGTCAGTTTATGAAAATTTGTTGAAATAAAATTCCCCAAACTGAGTTTGGTTTCTCAAACTGTGAATTTGAGAGCCTGTTTGACAAACATTTGAGTCAGGTCTACACTAAAGTCGGTACTAGTTGTAAGATTGTAAAAAACGTCTATAATTAAATAAAAAGTTAGGCAACAGTTTTGGAGTTAGAGTGCTGCTACTTATTATCTACTAACCTCGCCTAATAACAGGCGACTATAATTTTGCGCCAGTATCATTACAATTTTTGATATGCTGACTTCAACATGACGTTGATTTTGTCTACACAACTTTCGGACAAAATCTGACGCCAATTTGACAATAATTGAGACTTTTTTGACGAATTTTTATGTTCACCATGTTTGAAAAACGTTTTTATTCGCGAATCTTGTGTTAGTGAATTTGTTTTTGTTTGTGTACCTACCTCCTACCTATTTCTATTAGCTGATTTTTTTTTTTGTTGTGAGTGACATTTATTCCAGTAGAAATAGGCGGAAAAATGAGCAAAAAAAAAAAAAATAAATCGTTACAGCACTTTGATAGCGGAATATTGTAGAACAAGCTCTTGTAAAATAGGACAAAAAAATCGAACCGACAGCAGCTATCCGGAGTGCAATGGGGTGCAATTTTAGGGTTAACAATGGTTTTTCGCGATTTCTGGCTAAACTGTGCATCCTATCAAAAAAAAGTTTAACGTAACAGTTGTAGGGAATAAAAAGATCTACAGCTTTTGTATTAACCATTTTTACCTTTACATTAAAATTTTTCGAAAAAATGGAGGAAAACCGGTTTTTCGGTTTTTAATTCTTTTCTTTGACAGAAAAATGTCTATGAAGCTGAAACCTTGACAAACGATTTTTTTTAGGGTTGCGAAAAGGCAGTAATTTTTTCAGACGGAAATATTAAGAGGTTGCTGTTAAATTTAATTTTTAAACAAAAAAAAGCGATATTTTTAACTGCGATTCCTCTTAAAACTACACCTCCTACGGAGTTATGTTTTGGCTTACTTACTCGTTCTTATGTTTACTTTCGATAAATGGTAAAGGAAAGGTATACTGCAATGGAAAAAATGACTGGAAAATTGAAAAACTCTAAGAATCGCTTTTTTCGTATTAATTTTAATATTTATAGTCGAGTGAGTGAAAAAAAAGAAGAGTAGTAGTAGTCTTCGGCAGCGTTAAATTCCGAAGTAAAAACAAAGTTTTGTCTCTAAAAGTATGGGTTCATCGATTAAAGTGAGTGATGATAATTTTTTGTAAGCCCGTGTGAAATAGAAAAAAAACACCTAAAGTATTTTTTTATTATTTAATGTTTCAGTACCTATTTCATCACAAAGAAATATTTGGGAAAATAGAATAACTTAAGGCTCCAACAATTGATAACGGTGTTTTTGTAGAAGGGTAAAATACAAGCATTTTTTACTATGGGAGGTGTCTATCTGCCTTCGTTTAGGGGGGAGGGGTAATTAAAAAAAATTATACTAAAAAAATGAAAAACAATGGCAATACTTATAAACAAGATATCATTTTTGAAAGCCAAGAATCTGTCCTTTAATATTATTTTTAAATCAAGTTAGCTATTCCTGTTAACAGTTAACAGTTATTGAAAAAAAAAAAAAAAAAATAAATAAAAATTGGGATGAGTACCTACCTACGATAAATTTGGCGATGAAAATTAATGATGGATTTATGTAGAGGTGTTAAATACATTTTACTAAAGGAGGTGGGGTCTATCTCGATCGGTTTCGGCGGGAGGGGTAATTAAAAAAAAATATTATACTTAAAATGAGAATAAAATATTTAAAAAACAATGGCAACACTTACAAAAAAGTACTACAGCATTTTTCAAAGCCAGGAATCTGTTCTAAATTGTCTATAATGCAAATCAGTAATATGTTGTCTGTAATGTGCAATTTTAGGTCAGAGACTGTTGCTGAAGAATGTTGCTGACATTGGGTAAACTAATTTAATTTAAAGAAAGTTTGCATATACTCAACCTCGCACCCATCCCATGCTGTCCCCCATACCTACACATATCAAAGTACAAGGGTAGGTAGGTGCTGTTTTCTAAGAAATTTGTACTCTAAGCGGAGCAACATTATAAAAATAATTTTCCGTTTTCTTAAAAACTAGAAGGCATACATCAATTTAGTTTTCAGTGTTAAGAATTGATTTAGGCAGTAAAAACTATAACCCACAGTTTCACAGTGGGAGTTTAAACTACATTTTTAGTTTAAACTTTAGTTCAAAAATTAATTCGGTTTCACAGTTTCGTTTAAACCTTGAACAGAGTTCATTCTGTAGTTTAAGTTAAACTACAGTATTCTGCCGTTTAAACCTCAGATCAGGCGATTGTCAAAAACACAAATATTTGACGCTGTTTTGTGTGTTCTTTGAAAGAAAATACTAGGAACGATTTTGAAGAAGTCGTATAAAGCTAAGTACTGTATAATACTGCCAAATTCTATTCATAAAATTTCGTTAAACTGAGTTCAATTGAACTGTAGTATAGATTATGGGCCCTATTACAGTTCGCTAGTCGAATAATTCGCCTAAGTCGACTTGCTTGGCGAACAAATCGCCTATTAGGATTATGGTTAGCGAATTTAAATGTTCGCCTCGAAACCAGTTCAGGCACAACGAAAAAACCGAATGACAAACGTCAAAGTAAACAAAATATAGAAACAATTTCATAAAAAAATCTGATGCATTTGTGGAAATGTAAGGAAAACAATGTTTAGATGTATTGAAATGTTTTATTTTGCAAAGAAAATATAGCCAGGGTCAGGGATATAATGGCCTTATGTACACACCACGGAAAACCAAGAAGATATTTTTAATGCTCCACGGCTGACCGAACGGATGAAAAAAAATTTTACAAACTTTGAAATCACAAATATTCTTCTGCTAAATTCGATTATCCCGCACATAAAAATGATTCCTGTCCTTTCCAGCAAAAAAAAAAAAAGAATTCCAATGCCTGCGTTCGTGTCCATTCGACGCAAAAATTTGACTATCGATTTCCGTTTAAAATAAAACAATAAAACTATGAAAAACAATGCTTTTATATTTTCTAATGGTTTACACGACATTTTTTCATTATTTCCTCTTATTTTCACTTATTTTAGAACTCAAAAACCGTATATTTATCACAATCAACTAAATTCGTTTTACTAGTCACACAACATTTTTGTTCGCCAGATTTTGATGTTTGAGGCGAACGACTTTCACTAAATTCGCGAACCGCAATACGGTGAGTTTACATTCGCCAGCTTTTTGACAATTAAGGCGAATATTATTTTTCACATTCGCAAATCACAATATCAAACAGTTACATTCGCCTGCTTTTTTATTCGACTCGCGAACGATAATAGGGCCCTATATTCTGAAACCGGACGAGTTAAACTTCAAATTTAAACTCACGTTCAGGTTCAGTTGAACTGTAGTTTAATCTTCCAGTGTGCAACTGGGGGTAATTAAATTAAGTATCTATTTTCTCAATATTGCAAAAATCAGCGTACAATATTTTTTCCTTAAATTTCAAGTTTGAAAGCAATTTTTCCAAAAACAGATATAATATAATTTAAAAATAATATGAAAGAACAGATTCCTGGCTTCCAAAAATTCTAAAGTCCTTTATTGTAAGTGTTGCAATTGTTTTTTAATATTTTTTTTTATTTTAAGTATTTTTTTTTAATTACCCCCTTTAATTACTTTTGACGCTTACTGTAAAAAGAAGTCCTCTCACAAAATTGCATTCACCTAAGTCGATACGTTTGGACGCTATGGTATTTTCAACTGACGGAGAGATACGTGGGTCGAATATTGGCTTTGTATGGGAGGTAACAGAACTACTTGATCGACATGAACCATTTTTAATACAAACCTGACCCAAAATAATGATTGGCAACTAACAAAAAAAAATATTATTAAATTGGGAAGTATTTTAATTTTTTGGGGCCTTTTTTCATTTTCTTATTGTAGTGAGGCGGCATAGTATAAAATTGTATAACAATTGTGCACTTTGTGATGAAAGCATGCAATTTTTACCATGGAGGACACATTATATGAAAATGATTTTAAGATATTGGGGCACTTCAGATTGCGCCCTAAAGGGGTAAAAGAGGGGGGTCAAAGTTTGTATGGGAAAATTTTTATTTTTCATCCGATTGACTTCAAACTCGGTTTATGTACTCTCTATGAGAAATAAAGAAAACTAATTTCTCCGATTTTGGAAATTCAGCTCTTAAAGGGGTAAAAAGGGGGTCGAAGTTTGTATGAGACCATTTTTATTTTTCATCCGATTGACTTCAAACTTGGTTTGTGTACTCTCTATGAAAAATAAAGAAAACTGTTTTCTTCGATTTTGGAAATTCAATCCTTAAAGGGGTAAAAGGGGGGTCTTTGAGGTGGTTAGGGACTTTGTCTACCTCGGCTCCGCCATTAACTCTGATAATAACACCACATCAGAAATCAAACAAAGAGTTTCACTTGCCAACCGCTGTTTCTTTGGCCTAAAAAGGCAACTGACTAGTAAGGCATTGTCAAGAAACACTAAGGAGACTCTATATAAGACCCTCATCATCCCAGTCTTGCTAAAATGGCGTGTCAAAGTCGCTTTTTTTTACACATTTAGGGCCCCGCCGCGCCACCCCATACGCACCATCAGAGAACTACCAGACGTTGATTTTTGTGATCATTAGCTTAACACGTTCACAGTCCCCATACATAGATACATGATAAATTTGACCTCTACGCCCAACCCTATTTTCGCAAAAATCACAAAAAAAAAAAAAATAATAATAATTTATATTTTTTTTGCCTATAATAGATAAATATTCAATCACTGTATTTTTTGGTTCTTTATAATTTAGAATCTCTTCCCATACGCCCAAACCAATTGCTTTATTTCAGTGTCATTCGCTCAATTTTATACAGGGTGTCCCAGTTAAGAAGGAAAATCCTTTAAGGGAAGATTCCTGAAGTTATGCCGAATAAAAAATTTTATGGTAGGGGGTGGGGGGTCCATTTTCATCGTATTTCCCGTTATAGCACATCAAAGTAGGTGACCTCTAATTTGGAGGTGTTACCACTTAAAACGCTATAACTTCTAAACTATTATAGGTACACAAATTGTTTTGGGCATTTTGAAAAGACAATTAAAGTAGCGCATAAAAGTCTTAAGCACTTTGGATTACATCTGGGCAGCTACAAAAAAGTTATGGCTCCTTAAACTCGAAATTTTGAAAAATTAGTTGTTACATTTTTTTACTTAAAATGCCTTTTTCTCAAAATGTTGACTTTATAAATTTTCATTTTGTTATGAAATTTTAATCCTTGAGTAATTTACTAAAAATTATGTTAAGCAACTTTTTTTACATACGATCAACAGAAGTTGTAGTAAAAGCCGTTGCTCGTCAGAAAAAAATGGTCAAAAAAGACTCGATATTTTTTAAAAATAAGGTTTTTCTTTCATAGCACCCCAGAAGAAAGAAATCCATGGGTGTTAGGTCAGGAGATCTGGGTGGACAAGGGTTGTGGACAAATTGACTAGTCCACCGGTCGATAAAAATATGGTTGAGGAATGAAGTTACCCCGGTACTCCATCTTGTTGAAAGAACATCGCCCTTCTCTGAACAAGAGGAACATTTTCAAGGAGCTCCTGCAATCGGTCTCTAAGAAATTCCAGGTAGTAATGGGAATTATCTGTTCGTAGAAGAACGTGCGGGCATACTAAAGTGTTTTCAAAGATTTACGCTAAACCTCTTTTGAAATAAGCACACATTTTGAAGAAGTTGTTCACAATACTTAAATTTTTACCTTTGAAAGGATGTTTTGCGTATTAAATGGGGATTGTGGTCTGACCAATGGTGCAAATTGTGGAGATTTGTAACTTTGTAACTTCCACAGAATGTATTGAGGAAGTGCCCGTCTTCTGACTGTTTGCGCAGTAGCCACAGGCAAAATTCCACTCTTCTTTGCGCATGTCCTGGTAGTAAATACTGTACCGGTGCTAAATGGAAGGGTGTAATCTATTACTCTATAGAGTTCTATGAATCCTGGTTCTGGGAAGTTCCAACTGCACAGCTAGTCTGCTTACCTGACTAAAGGCTTAACTTCTACAGCAAGCAAAATCGCACCCTCAACTTCTGCCGCCGCTGCGTCTGAACGTAACGTTGATCGCTTTTATTTGGAGGAGCTGACCCGGGATCAACAAGGCGCTGATACGCATCAGCAAATACCCGGCTACATGGTGATCTACGATTTGGGTATCGGCGTTGGTACTCCTATCTTGCCAACGAAGCTTTTCCATGGCAGAACCCGTTTACATACACTATTTTCGAGTAATTGCGTATTGAATACATTTTGTGGAGATAAACTTATCAATGATAAGCTTTTTTTTCCTATTCGACAATAATTAACTGTTAACCATTGCGTTAGTTTATTTGACCTTTGTCTGACAAAAAACGGCTTTTACTACAACTTCTGTTGATCGTACGTAAAAAGGTTGCTTAACATAATTTTTAGTAAATTACTCAAGGATTAAAATTTCATAAAAAAAAATGAAAATTTATAAAGTCGGCACATTCACGACCCATGTATCATATGATACATTAGACTGTGAACGTGTTAAGTTTAACAAACAAAATTATAAATTAGCTTTGCTAAAATGACTTTGCACCACCTCTTAGACTAATACCTTTATACATATACCTACATTATACAATATACATATATATACATACTTTTATTAACTAATTTTGCGAAGAAATTTCGGCTAAATGAAACAAACTTTTTTTATAAAATTAATTTTTGAAATTTAGGCCGTGTGTCAATAGCCCAAAAATTGCAGAGCTATTTTAAGGCCATGTGTCAATTGAGCTGAATAATTATCCTCGGATAATTTTCTGGCACTTGGAAGTGTTGAAAGATAAGTTCACCAAGCTCCAATCTTAAAAAGAAATTTATCGAATTTATTTCCTCTTCAACATTCTAGCAAGCAAAAGAAAACTTAAGAAAATTACCCTTCCGGAGCAGGATAATATTTTGACATTTTCGTTTTCCACAACGATAGTGTCAGCAAATTATCCGAGGACAATTATTCAGCTCAATTGACACATGGCCTTAAAATAGCTCTGCAAAAAATAAAAAAAAATCGACTTAGGCCAGCTTACCTACTTTATTTAGTTGTACTCACCGCCACATAGTCGTATGTATTTAACTCAATTCGAACTGCGGTAACGTTAGCCCTAAAATTCACATTATTTAATTGAATCAAGTCAGACGTATGTGTATCCAAATTAGTCAAAAACAATTGCTGCAATAAAGAAATAGCAGATATTTTGCAGGACGTTAAAAGTCTATCATATACGTCTTACATTAAATTGTCCTGTCATTTCAAAGGCTGATGAACTATTCACAACTTCTACTAACAAGTCCGGTGGACAATCCAAGATAACTCTTTTTTCTCCCTGATGCCGTATATTTTTCCAGAGAACTCTATAATCTCCACCACGTTCAAATTTTCGAACCTTGATCTCTTCATTATGTATACGTCTCAATTGAAGAAGATCCTGAAGTCGAACTAACGCTGTGATTGAAAAATAAATTAGCGATTTTTAAAACCTTGGGTTTATACTATATCAAAACCTTCATCGCTCTCGTAAACTACTGTATATCCCTTCCACGCATAATTGTTTATTATATCAGCGTACGCCTTGGACAACATCAAAGTTGATGGTGCCACATTTATTGTCATTCTATGGTTCATTCTTTCAACCATACTCTCCTCGGGACTCCAATCAAACAAAATATGGGGAATTCCGGTACTGTTGCATATAAGTGCTACAATATCTGCAGCCACAAAAAAAAAACAACAACATTAGATCACCTTAAAATAAACTATGAGAACTTACCGCTTGATGCCTTTGAACTTGGTCCAAAAATAGCTGAGACGCCATTTCCTATCAACTCACAGGCTATATTCAAAAGTATTTTGGGCATAAGTAAAGGACTTTTTTAAGTGAAAGTATTTGTATCTATACTTAATTTCTGTAGAACAATACTGTCGTCACTGGGAGCATATCGTTTGATTGGCATAAGCTTTATGTCGAAAAAACGTTGATTCATTCGATTTACGGCCGTAGCAAATGAAGACTCAATTTCATGTTCATCTTCGAAGAATATGGCTCCTGAAAAAGTGTATTTAAGTAGTATATTTGAATTGAATGTTAGCTTAGGG
The DNA here is from genome assembly GCA_955612985.1 of Cheilosia scutellata. Classification (NCBI taxonomy): domain Eukaryota; kingdom Metazoa; phylum Arthropoda; class Insecta; order Diptera; family Syrphidae; genus Cheilosia; species Cheilosia scutellata. The sequence continues at coordinate 23,353,643 of OY015314.1, read as the reverse complement.
TACAAAATTTACCAATTTTAACTTGCTGAAACTGACTAGAGAGACCCACCAGAGAAAATAACAGCAATAACGACTTCATTTTTCACACATTATTCTTCATGCGACTATATCAAATATTGTTTTAATGCGAACTAACAGCATTTAAAAACTAGAACAGACTGTCATAGTCGTCTGGTCTTTCTATTAATGGATTTTCCATAAAAATAAATAAAAATGTACTCACCAAGCGACAAGCTTTTCTCTTCTCGACAATGTTTGGAGAACATGTGTTTTTCCGTAAAAAAATTTAGAAAGCACAGCGAATTCGAAAAAAATAAACACGAGGAGAGCAACCATATTTCGAGATTGTTATTGTCAAAAATGCATTAATCCTAAAAATAAATTTTAACTGGGTGCATTCGCACCTATGTATAATAATCAGTTTAAAACAAGTGCAATCGATGTAAGTCAGTTTAACGGGGGTCAGTTTTTTTGTTTTAGGGCTTAGAAGATTATTTCATAAGAATTGTTTGTTGAGTTCCTCGAGCAATTTATAGAACTCTTCTTAGTTCAGACATATTTATACCCTCCACAGGAAGGTATATTCACTTTGTCATTAGTCATTACATTTGTAACGCCAAGAAAGATTCACCGGATCTGAAAAGCCATGTCCGTCTGTCTGTCTGTCCGTCTGTCTGTCTGTTGTAAACACGATAGCGTCTAAACGAATCAACCTAGGTGAATGAAATTTTGTGAGAGGACTTATTTTTACCGTCGCGTCGTCAGGTTGGTATTGAAAATTGTCTATGTCGGTCAAGTAGTTCTGGTACCTCCTATACCAAACCAATATGGCATGGCAAACATTTTGCATGACTTTTATGCAGTGGAGGGTATCAAAGCATCGGCCAGGCCGATTGTAGTTTTTGAGGACTTTCCATTGTTGTTCCGTTATTTTTTTCCAATTTGTGACATTGGGGAAAGTACGATAACATAGGCGCCAAAAATTGATAACGGTTTTTTGTAGAGGGGTTACTATGGGAAGCTATATAGACCCCCATATGGCTTTGTTTAGGCAGGATGGGGGAATTTAAGAAATTATACTCAAAATAACAAGAAATACCTATATATTAAAAAAAAAAACAATGGCTAGTGAATGTAAAAAAATTCGCTAACGTTACAGAAATTTGTCAAAGATGGTAACAATATCTTAAAGGATAACAAAATAACAAATAAAGGATAACAGCTTTTAACCCGAAGTGATTAATAAATCAGCGAAAAGCGTTTCCATCGAACTTTACTTACTTACTTAAGGTGCTAGTACACGGTATGTAGCACGCTGTAGGTACTACATAATTGTTTTATTGCTTTGGGTGTATTTAAGTTATCGCTGCTCGTACAAAACACAAACTGAAATGCTGAAATTACATTGAAAAATACATACGAACCGTGCAGGTAACCACTCGACATTATGTAGCGTATTGGCACAAATCGTATGTGCTAGGGTAGTACACGGAATGTCGAAAGGCCACACAATGCGTATGTGTCACGAGGGCCTCATATCGTGCCACATACGTATGAGGCCATTGGCTGACGCTGACGTCAAAATTACGTCAGAGCCACATATATATGTGGCTGCTACATACCGTGTACTAGCACCTTTACTTACTTATCGGACTTCCGACCCGTGAAAAGTCTCTGCCTGAGACAATGCAGCCTTCCATCCTCTACGATCCCAGGCACGTTGCTTCCAGTTGTCCAGACCAAGCGCTCTGGCATCCGCGATGGCTTGGTCTTTGAAAGGGAGGTTCGGTCTTCCTTGTCTTCTCGAACCTGGGGGATGGGATTCGAAGATCCTCTTAGCTGGAGCATTATTGAATTTATAAATTTTTCCGTACGAACAACTTTTTCTGTTCAACTTCTCATTCAGTTTCACGAAGTATTCCACTGAATTCCTATGATATGCTATGGTTAAATGTGTCAGTTTTGTTCTGTTTCGTATTTTTACGTACGAGATTGATGATAGCGCGTCTCCTTGCCGAAATCCGGTGCATGTTGGAAATAGTTCGGAGGAGCTACTTCCAAACTGCACGTTGCAGCGCGTGTTTTCCAGCGTCACGCGACACAGCTGGATCAGTTTTGCTGGGATCCCGAATTCGGCCATGGCTATATAGAGCTCATGACGATGTATGCTTTCATACGCGGATTTGAAGTCGATGAATACTTAGGTGGTGAGTTTCGACTTGAAATTCGTTTGTCTTTTCCAGGATTTGCCTCAGTGTGTGTGTGTTTGGTCTATATTCGATCTACCGGGCCGGAAGCCACACTGGTACGTGCCGATTAGTGTGTTTCAGAATGGTTTAAGACGTTCACACAGTACGTCGGATAGGATCTTGTAGCGACATTAAGTAGGGATATTCCTCGATAGTTCTTGAAAGGCATAGGATCGCCTTTTTTGTAGATGGGGCATATGGAGCTGATAGTCCAGTCATCAGGCATGTTTTTTTCCACCCATACTTGGTTGATGATTCGGTGCATGCTCCCTACCAAAACATCACCACCGTATTTAAAGAGCACCGCTGGTAAACCATCAGAGCCTGCGGCCTTGTTGTTCTTAAGCTTTTTTATAGCTAGGCCAACTTCTTCTATACTAGGTGGTGGAACTAGTTCATTGACTGGACCTGGGTTTTCTGCTTCTTCTTTTCCAATACCCTGTCTCAGTATTGGAAGTCCCTATTGACCTGGTGTTCAAATACGTCGAAGCAGCTCATATAGGGATTATACTTACCAGTTCGACCTAACTGGAGCTGTGGGCGCCACCGTTGATTCTATCTAGGGAATTCCTCCGCTGCCGCCTGAGAGTAAAGTGCCTTAGTGAGAGGAAGAGGACACTCCTCCCCTCGCTCTCGTTCGCTGCCACCAACGACCTTCCACAGGGGTTGGTTACCCCATCTCCAGTCGAGGTACTAGGCACCCACCAGTGCCAGTCACCAACGTGGAGGTGAGAGTAGGAGTTGATAGTGAGAGGCTAGAGTGAGAACGCTTGTGTTCTCATGTAATCGCATCACTACCCTGAAACCATCGAACTTTACATTTTTTATTTTGACATTTCTGTTATTTCCTGATGCTTTTCATTCCAAAGTTCCACCAATTTTGACTTTTTTCCTTGCCTCTGATGGGATGACAAAATAAGACATTTGCACTTCCGAATCCACCATAATAATGCTGGATTTACATTACCACGCCATGCAGTTTTGTATGACTTCAGAGAGAAAGATCCGTTTTCCACAGTCAAGGCTAATGATGTGAAAGAGTGAGACCATAAATTTCCATAAAAAAGTTATGGAGGCCTAAATTCAACTGTTAGGCTTGTGGATCTCTCTCTCTGAAGCCATGCAAAATTGAGTGGCGTGGTAATGAAAATCCAGCATAAATCACGAAACTATTGACAAATCAAGTAGTAGCTAAATCACGTTGGTGGGAGCATTGAACATTTTTCTTGGTCACAAGAGTTCGCGAAATTCGGGCATTTATTTCTACTACTTAATAATCTCTAATTTGTGCTTAAGTTCGAACGAATATTTTATTTGATAGTTTGTGGAACGGGCTTTAATGTTGTGAATTTTGAATAAACTTGTGACAATTCGAGGCAGAAGTGTTTTCCTTTGAGGCAAAAAGTTTGGAGTTCGAAATTTCGTCATTTAAACTCTTTTCAAACTTGTTTTTCCCATATTTTGATGGATTAAATAATTATTCTAGGTACTCTTGCAATAGTAAAATGAGCAATTTTTTGTTTATACGTCATGTCATATAAATCGCATATTATCAATTCGTTCGTTCATTCTCATGTGAATATTTCTTTACATCGTCAATTTTAATTGATTTAATTGATACAGTTTGAACAATTTAACATTCCCTAAAACTAAACTGTTTTAATTTAACACTGTCTAAACCAAAAACTTGTGGGTAACGAAATTATTGTTACATATTGCCGTTTAGTTTTTCCTTTGAATTATTGTTTGAGAGAATTACATTAACAACAACTCGTAGACACAGTCACTTTGGTAGGAATGATATGTATTTCTAACTACACCACTAACTCATCATCAGACTCCTTTAAGTGATTGTTTGAATAGTTTTGAATTCTGACAGTCAATTCTCCGTATATATCCACTTGGGAAGCCATTTCTGTTTTCCGCTGTCAGGAAGTGAACTTGCACTTCGATTTTCTCAATTGACCAAGTGAAAGTGACTACCACTTGCGCTAATTGAGCGACGAATACTGTAACGAAACGTCCCCGTTCGTCACACTTTTATGGCTCCCACTGTTAGACACTTTGTATGGCCACTATTGTACACAGCCAATCGCAGACATACCACCAGCTGCCATGGCACAAAGTACCTAGACTGACCAACCAAACAACATTTGTGACAAGGAATTTTCATTCGTCACGTATAAGTCACATTGTCTTATTGTAGGAAATTACATGAGTACCCGAATGAAATTGCCATTCGGGGAGACTTGTCTGCTAGTGGTTTGTACCAATCTTGTGTACTAGATAAGGCTCCCGATACAGAAATTGATTTCGGTCAATAGTCTGAATTTTTGGTGGCTGAGTTTCCTTTTGGAGACTGGCCTTAAATTGGAACCGCGCTTGTCGCTGAGCCACATTCGGAGCCACGCTTGTCGTTGGGCCGCAGATCGGAGCCACGCTCGTCGTTGGGCCGCAAATCGGAGCCACGCTTGTCGTTGGGCCGCAGATCGGAGCCACGCTTGTCGCTGGGCCGCAGATCGGAGCCACGCTTGTCGTTGGGCCGCAGATCGGAGCCACGCTTGTCGTTGGGCCGCATACGGAGCCACGCTTGTTGTTGGGCCGCAGATCGGAGCCACGCTTGTCGCTGGGCCGCAACGGAGTCATGCTAGTCGCTGGGCCGCAACGGAGCCACGCTTGTCGCTGGGCCGCAACGGAGCCACGCTCGTCGTTGGGCCGCAACGGAGCCACGTTTATCGTTGGGCCGCAACGGAGCCACGCTTGTCGCTGGGCCGCAACTTGTAAACACGGAGCCACGCTTGTCGCTGGACCGAATTTTGTAAACACGGAGCCACGCTTACCGTTGGGCCGCATATTGTATTTGTATAGTGTATACTCAACCTAGGAAGTTAATCAATGTTAAGGTAATCATAAGATAGTAGTTTATACGTTGGTTAATAAAATAAAGAATATCTCTTAACCAAAGTTTGGTGTTTCTTTGGAGAATCCTGGATCCGGCGAGCAAAACCTCGGCCTTAGAAAAAGCACATCACAAATGGCGCCCGAGCAGGGACTTCAATAGAGGTATCCCACACAGTAACCCCGTCTGCGAAGGGGAATTCCGCAGAGAGAACCCGTAAAGCCCTCACCAGAGGAGGCACACCGACCTCACCAAGAGGAATTCAAACCTCAGTGGAGGTATCCCGACCTCATCACGAGGAACCAAAGGAAGATCGCGTCGTATATAGGAAATCACGATACCATGACCGACCCCGACCTCGACGACCAATGTCCATCGAGAGACAATATCATTGGTCTCCCCAACGAAGACCAGAACGAAGATTGTGATCTTACCCGCAACCTGGGTTGGATATACTTGTTGCATAAAGAAGAGTTAGTAAAGCTCATGGACGAGAGAAGCTTAGACACGAGAGGAACCGCCAACCAGCTGCGGAAGCATTTCAGTGGCTACATCAAGGAAGCTCGAACACGGAAGTCAACCCAAAACCTGTGTCAGGAATGGGAAGAAAAGGTGGAGGAACGCGAGTACGTTGATACTACCGAAGAACAGGGTCCCCCTCACCAACAAGGACAAGATACTAGCGAGGAAAGGAAGTCTCCTCTTTTCACCGAGACTAGTTTCCAAGTACCAGAAAGAACAACCACCCTTCGAGCTATCGACAATCAGCCCGGTCCCTCCAGGTCAGTTAATACTTCTCACTCCCCGGCCAGTCAAATGGCACCCATCACGACGCACCCGCATGAGACACCCGAAGCCAGCATCAGAACAGAGCCACCGCGCCATACGATTCGTCCCAGCCTCAGCTACGAAGCCGAGGTGACCAATACGGTTCGAAAGTGGGGCTTAAAGTTTGACGGCACAGGAAACGTTCTGGAATTCATCGAAAGGATGGAAGAACTAACCCTGTGCTACGATATTCTCCCGGATCACATGGTACGACCATTGCCCGAAATATTCAGAGGGACGGCTCTGGAATGGCTCCAGATAAATCGAGAGAAGTTTCAGTCCTGGGAATTGTTTCGGACTTACTTCCTACAATATTTCTTGCCCACCCGTTACGTCAACAAACTAGAAGACGAGATCATGAGGAAAAGACAAGTACCCCGGGAGAAGGCAAAGGACTTCATAAGATCCCTCCAGTACCTTGTACGTCAACACCCGCGAATACGAAATGAAGGCTACTTGGAACGTTACTACGATAGCCTCAGACCCGAATACCGGCTCTATATCCGCCGGAGGGATTTCGAGACAGTGGAGGAACTAATGGAGTTGGCGGAGGAGTATGAGTTTATTCGAACAGAAGAAAGGAACACGCGACCACCTCCAACTCAACCCCCGCCAGCCAGATATACTCCCCTTCCTAGAGCCACGTACATAGTAGAACCGCCAGCCTTACATGCGGCACCACCAAGTCCGGTCCTACCAGCGATACTCCCAAGTCCAACGGCATATGATAGGAGGACTCACTGCTGGAACTGCAAACAGCGCGGGCATCGTCAATGGGATTGCCGACGAGCGCGGCAAGTATTCTGCTCTTATTGTGGGAATGACGGCATATCGCCACGGGATTGCCCTTGTCAGCATAATCGGACGGCCATGATCTCTGGGACCACATGGACGGACCACCGATACTTTATTTCGATACGGATCGGAGACCACGATTTTAAGGCTCTAGTCGATACCGGGTCATCCGCATCATTTGTCGGTCCCGCTATGCGACGGGCACTCCGGCAAATACATACCCCACTACGATATCATCGCCGCCAGGTCGAGTTGGCAGACGGTAAGGCAGTCACCACGACTGAGGACTACACAATAACCTTCCGATTAGGGAACAAACAAGTCACGGGAAAGTTATCATACCTGGCCAAACTGAATGAAGATGCCATCCTAGGGGTGGACTTCCTGGAAAAGGCCTCCTTCCGGATGTCAATCGCCGGTCAAGAACTAACCTACTGCCCTCTTACTCGTAACGAGCCGTCTAGAAGCCCGTATAGCTCACCAATTGTATTAGTGAAGAAAAAGGGAGGATCCTGGCGACTGTGCGTGGATTATCGACAGCTGAATGAGATCTCAATCAAAGACGCATACCCATTACCCCAGATCAACGCCATACTCGATAAACTCCGGGGGGCTGCTTTCATTTCGACCATTGATCTCCGTCATGGGTATTGGCAGATACCCATGGAAAACAACTCCCGAGCCTATACCGCTTTTACGGTACCTGGAAGAGGACTGTTTCAGTGGAAGGTCATGCCATTCGGCCTCCACTCCGCGCCAGCCACATTCCAGAGGGCACTAGATAGCATTATTGGTCCCGAAATGGAGCCCTATGCTTTTGCATATTTAGACGACATCATCGTGATCAGTGGGACATTCGAGCAACATCTCATCCACCTACGAACGGTACTCCAACGACTGAGGGAAGCCAACCTAAGAATAAACCCCGACAAGTGTGAGTTTTGTCGGAGCAAGTTGAAGTACCTGGGGCATGTCATCAGTAATAAAGGCATCCACACGGATCCAGACAAGATCAGCGCTGTACAGGAGCTCGTACCCCCAACGAGCGTGCGACAACTACGACGCGTCCTAGGCATTATGTCTTGGTACCGAAGGTTCATCCAGGACTTCGCCACGGTGGCCGCCCCGTTGACAAGCCTACTTAAGAAAAACACCCCGTGGAAGTGGGAGGCCAGCCAACAAACCGCCTTCGAGCACTTAAAAGGGAAATTAACCACGGCACCCATACTTACGTGTCCGGACTTTGAGGTACCATTTACCCTCCAGACGGACGCCAGCCAAGTCGGAATCGGAGTGGTCTTATCACAGGACGCAGGCGGGAAAGAAAAGGTTGTCGCCTATGCTAGTCGCGCCTTGACCGAATTAGAAACGAAATATTCAGTCACGGAAAAGGAATGCCTGGCCATATTATGGGGAATACGGAAGATGCGCCCTTACTTGGAAGGGTATCGGTTCTCAGTGATAACCGACCACCACTCTCTAAAGTGGTTACACTCTCTTCAAAACCCCTCAGGGCGACTGGCCAGATGGGCAATTGAGCTACAACAGTACGACTTTGATATAAAGTACCGGAAGGGTACTTTAAACGTCGTCGCTGATGCGTTGTCTCGGGATCCGCTGCCTAACATGGATCGACATACCCTGCACGCCTGTAGCCACTCACCAGACTGGACCCTTATCAAGATACAAGAAGTACGGGAAAACCCCGAGGACCACCCAGACTTCCAGGTTATTGGAGAGAAGTTATACCGGAAGTTTCTAGTAACAAACCCCATGTCCGAGACTCCACAAGTATCCTGGAAGTGGTGCGTCCCATCCACCGACCAGGAGCAAGTCCTCCGGGAGCACCACGACGCGGTGACCGCGGGCCACCTGGGGATAGCGAAGACCACGGCTCGGATAATGGAGAAGTATTATTGGCCAGGGATGACGCGAACGATTGCAACTTATGTACGACAATGCGACATCTGTAACCGCTATAAGGTTTCCCAACAAAAACCTAACGGAATGATGTACACCACTAGGTGTGACGAACCATGGGAAATCGTAACCGTTGATTTTGTGGGACCCCTTCCGCGATCCACAAAAGGGAATAACACGATGTTGGTTATGGTGGATAAATTTACCAAGTGGACCGAAGCAGTCCCATTACGAGCCGCCACCACGCCCCGCACTAATCAAAGCACTTCGAGAAAGAATTATCACTCGGTTTGGGTGTCCCAAGATTGTACTATCGGACAATGGGGCACAATTTACCAGTAACCGATTTCGAGAATTCCTAGCAGAGGTTGGTATAGAGCAGAGGTTAACAGCACCATATACCCCACAGGAAAACCCCACCGAACGGGTCAACAGGGTGTTAAAAACTATGATCGCCCAATACGTGGAAGAGAATCATCGCCACTGGGATGACCACCTTCCCGAACTCACGTTAGCGATTAATAGCAGCAAGCACGAATCCACCGGGTACTCCCCGGCTTTCCTAAATTTTGGACGAGAGGTACGCCGACCGGGCATCACCACGGACCACGTTTCGGCAGACATCCCCGGACCCGCTCGCGCTATACCAACGTCCATCCTGGAAGAAAGGATGATCGCACTTTACCGGCTCGTGAAGGAAAATTTAAAGAAAGCAGCGCATATACAAAGAAAATACTATAACCTACGACGACGCGACTGGCGACCTAGCATCGGGGAGCTGGTATACCGAAAGGTCAGGGTTCTGTCTTCGGCAGCTGATTCATTTACTGGAAAATTTGCGCCACGATTTGATGGGCCGTACGAGGTGCTAAGGTTTGACTCCCCTGTGATAACCATATTACGGAAGAAGGGCGATGCAATTAAAACAAATCAAATAATTCGCACTCACATAAGGGACCTGAAACCCTATAAAAGGGACGAGGCAGTAGCTGCAACTATCAGTATCAATCGAAACGCTGACAAAGGAAGAACAACGATGGAACGAAAAGTACACCTTCCCAAGATAGCAAGAGGAGCTGATGGACCAACTGTCCATAAACCAACCCGCCCGACCAGACCAGTGGCACCACCACGATCCGATAACGTCACCATACTTTCAGTGGAAACAATTCGTCCAGCTCGAACCGAAGTAGCGGCAATAAAGCCTCGGACCCCAGATCGGAACCGCCTGAGCAGAATAAGTTAGGCACGAAACAAAGCCGAGGCAGAATGGCGAAAGAGGCATATAAAGCAACCCCAACGAACGGAGGAAAGCGAGCAGCCGAAATCAAATCAACCGGCAGTAACCATGACAGTGCAGCGACAGATCCGTTCCAAAGTGGTACCATCTACCAGCAGTATGGGAAACCCACCAGCACCACCCCACAGCCGGCAAGAACCTCTCACCACACCCAAAGGGACGACAGACAACGCCCAGGCACCAACGAACGAACAGATGCGCAGAGCCAGACACCAGCGAAATCTGAAGAGAAACGCACGACGCACAGTGTGTTATTTCACAGATCTAGCGGAATTTTATGCAAAATTCAAAGTCGGCCAAATGATAATATTTTGGTATGATATGAAAGGTAAAACATCAGACAATAACATGCTAAAAACAAAAAAAAATTAAAACGTTATTTACCGTTGTCTGACATCTCAAACAGAAGCTTAACTTGAGCAAAATTATTTTTTGATAGTTTGTTGCATTTTTCGTGTCCAATTGACCGTTCTGTGTTTATTGCAATAAGCAGTTAGTGCACGAAATATAATTTTTTTATTATTCTTTGGTATATTCTAAGTTTTCAAGGTAAGTAAGAATTTTGTTTGAACTTAAAAAAGTGAAGAAATCTTCGTTTTGTTTGGAGGCCTTACGCCAGGATTTTTTTTTGTGTTTAGTGATTTTGTGAAGCGTTTTAAAAATGTATCCACATGTATCCCTCGTGTAATAGTGCTTAAAATGTTCTCCTATGTTTTATTTGTCAGAATCCATTCACAGATTTTGCTCTTGGGTGCTCACCCCATACAATTTTTTTTGTTTTGCATAGGCCTACACTCACAGAAAAAAATTGTAATATTTACAATTTTCTGCGTAAAATTTACAATTTTAATTGTAACTATAGTCATTACAATTTAATAGTAAATTTCGATTATTTTTTTTACTATTTTCAATTGTAATTTGTTTTTTTTTTTTTTTTTTTTCGTAGGTATAGGTATGTACTTAGAATTATTAAATAAATAATTAGCAAAACTCTAAAAAACCTTACAGAAATACATATATAACGTAATTGAACAGATAAATATAAAAAAAAAACAATATTTTCAATCGCGAAACAAATAAAGTTCCGCTAGATGTCTGAAATAACACACTGTGCGACGGGCGCAAAAACACATCTTCAGCCGAATGCCAGACGACCCCTTTGCCGGGATTCAGCTGCCAGCGCTCCTCGCCACCGGAAGGCGGAGCATGTTCATTAACAAGCCGTGGGGAGCCATACGGGCACAGATGACGCCAGACGGGGGGGCCATTCTCCAGATCAAAGGATGTCAGAAGGAATTGCGACCATAAACAAAACCTAGTATTAAGATGAAAGTTTTTATGAAATATTCTTTTTTTTTTTGTTATAATTATTTTTGTTTTGCTATTATGGAGACTTATTATTAAAAAAAAAAAAAAAAAAAAATATAAATATATATATATAAATATAAAAAAAAAAAAAATTATTTTTGAAATGAAAAAAAAAATATTGGTTTTCCCTTTACTAATGGTTCTCTTTGCTTCCATTACCACAGGGGTCCACTAACAAAGAAGATCACAAAGAAGAAGTGACAGAGCAGTCATGCTGGGTATACGATTTGAACACTGAGAAAAACACCAATAAGAATAGAAGACGCCTGAGTCGTAACAAAGCAGACCTAGAATTAAGTTATCGTTATAAGTTAAACCCAAATGTTAATAGAATTTAAGAATGAAATAACTAATAAAATGGCATTAGAGACGAGAAGGTTCTCGTCTGACGAAAAGGGAGGGGAATGTAACGAAACGTCCCCGTTCGTCACACTTTTATGGCTCCCACTGTTAGACACTTTGTATGGCCACTATTGTACACAGCCAATCGCAGACATACCACCAGCTGCCATGGCACAAAGTACCTAGACTGACCAACCAAACAACATTTGTGACAAGGAATTTTCATTCGTCACGTATAAGTCACACTGTCTTATTGTAGGAAATTACATGAGTACCCGAATGAAATTGCCATTCGGGGAGACTTGTCTGCTAGTGGTTTGTACCAATCTTGTGTACTAGATAAGGCTCCCGATACAGAAATTGATTTCGGTCAATAGTCTGAATTTTTGGTGGAGTTTCCTTTTGGAGACTGGCCTTAAATTGGAACCGCGCTTGTCGCTGGGCCACATTCGGAGCCACGCTTGTCGTTGGGCCGCAGATCGGAGCCACGCTCGTCGTTGGGCCGCAAATCGGAGCCACGCTTGTCGTTGGGCCGCAGATCGGAGCCACGCTCGTCGTTGGGCCGCAAATCGGAGCCACGCTTGTCGGTGGGCCGCATACGGAGCCACGCTTGTCGTTGGGCCGCAGATCGGAGCCACGCTCGTCGTTGGGCCGCAAATCGGAGCCACGCTTGTCGTTGGGCCGCAGATCGGAGCCACGCTTGTCGCTGGGCCGCAACGGAGTCACGCTAGTCGCTGGGCCGCAACGGAGCCACGCTTGTCGCTGGGCCGCAACGGAGCCACGTATATCGTTGGGCCGCAACGGAGCCACGCTTGTCGCTGGGCCGCAACTTGTAAACACGGAGCCACGCTTGTCGCTGGACCGAATTTTGTAAACACGGAGCCACGCTTACCGTTGGGCCGCATATTGTATTTGTATAGTGTATACTCAACCTAGGAAGTTAATCAATGTTAAGGTAATCATAAGATAGTAGTTTATACGTTGGTTAATAAAATAAAGAATATCTCTTAACCAAAGTTTGGTGTTTCTTTGGAGAATCCTGGATCCGGCGAGCAAAACCTCGGCCTTAGAAAAAGCACATCACAATACAAGCCCGCCAACTGGTGGTTAGAACGGAGGAGAAGACCAACCTCTGTTCGTTGTTGTTGCTACGATACGCAATCACTTGCTGCAATCACTTTTCGGGTCGTCACAACAGGCAATCGCAATCGATTGCTGCAAGTGATTGCAAGTGATTGCAGCAATCGATTTTTGCAAATAATTTGCGACTGTGAGGGAGTTCAGTTTCATTTCATATTTCATCGAAAATTGACGCAAACAAAAAAATAATAAAATGGATAATATTGTATTTGAAGAAGAAACTGAATATTTGGAAGCGAGGCAACTAATTATAGTGGAGATAGCAGCACGGATATTTCAGCATGTGAGGCAACAAAATAGAGCTCATCGAAGAGCAATTTGGGCTCCACCGTTTTACGATCCGTAGTACTACGCTATTTGAAACACATGATAAACACAAATCTCTATATATAAATGTTATGTTGGTTTGTGTATGTATGCTTCAAAACACGAAAAGTTTTGCACCGATTGAGATCACATTTGCAGACAATCTTTGATATTGGCTCGAGATGGTTGCTGTGGGGCACCGCCCATACAAAAAAAAAAATTAAAATCTTATTTCTCGAGAACCACCAAATTGATTAAGCTCAAATTTACAAATCCTAGGTATTGGCCCAGGAGTATTCCTGCGAAGATTGGTCAAAATTAGACAAAGAGGCGTGGCACCGCCCATACAAAAAAACATTCAAAATCTTATATCTCGAAAACTGCCTAATCGATTAAGTTGAAATTTACAGACAATCTTAGGTATTGGCCCTAGAGTGTTGCTGTGAAGATTGGTCAAAATTGGACAAAGGGGCGTGGTACCGCCCATACAAAAAAGCATTCAAAATCTTATATCTCGAAAATCGCCGAATCGATTGAGTTGAAACTTACAGGTAATCCTAGGTGTTGGCCCAGGACTGTTACTGTGAAGAATGGTCAAAATTGTACAAAGGGGCGTGGCACCGCCCATACAAAAAAACATTCAAAAGCTAATAATAAAATAATAATAAAACCGCCGAACTGATTGAGCTCTTAGGTATTTACCCGGGAGCGTTACCGTGAAGATTGGTCAAAATTGGACAAAGGCACGTGGCACCTCCCATACAAAAAATCATCACATAGGACTAGGCACCATATTGGACCCATCGCCATCCCTGGGGAACCTTAACGGTCAAAAAACCTAAACCACTTCGCCCAAACAATTAATTTCCCTACAGAATCTGAAAATTGTTTCAATTTTGTTTCCGAGCCCAACCTCCTCCAAATTATCAAAGAAGTACCTGCCAAGGTATTTCCTCCTGTACCGAGCAATAGCTTGACATTCACAGAGGCGATGAGTTATATCCTCTGCGACATGTAAGTCTTCGCAATACCTGCATATGTCCGTATCTGTTAGACCTATTCTCTTAGCGTGCTTCCTTAGAAGACAGTGCCCGGAGAGCACACCTTCTGCCATCCGTAGTATGGGGTGAAACTCGATGACGTTATAATTCGATAACCGCTGGGCCAATTCTTTTGATGATTCTTTTTTTGTTTTGTTTTGCTGTATTTCAGGTTTGCGCAAAAAGAAAATTCCAGAAAATCCATTTATTCTCATTTTTCGCATTTTACGAATGAACATTATTATCTAAGACCTAAACAATACAATTTCTGAGGACGGACAGTTAAATGGATGATCTCATTCTAGGTAATTTTGATAAGACCATAATGAGGTGTTAAATTTGCTTTTGTGGGTGGGAGTGAGTAGAGTCTAGTGTCAGCGCAGGGATCATGAGGAGGAGGGTCTATTAGATTCACTATTTGGGACTATCACTAAAATCCAGTATCGTGATAGCCATGGTTGCATAGTTCTTCAAGACTATGTTAGGGGTTGGTATACTCATAGGGGACGTCTACAGCTCAGTTCTCCTTCCTTTTTCTCCTGGGATCTAATTCTAATTCTTCGTCATTATATTTATAAGAACAAGCTGTATCTAAACAGGTGCTACATATTAATCGGGCCTACTTATAACTTTCATCTGTAATCTCCATCAAATCGGAAGGCATGAAAATAGTAACAATCGTTCGTGAGTACTGCAGCAAGATCCCGCGTCCGGCGAGCTAGTTCTTGCGGAGGCAAGCATTCCTTAGCTGCAGTGGCATGGTCACCCTCTCGTCTCAGCTGCCCGGACTGACTCAAGGAGTCCTGTGGCCTTGGGTCATAAGGGTGGCATAGGAGGCGGAAGGAACATAATAAGCATGTTCGGTACAAACTGAAATGTGAACGAAGTGTAGCTAGAAGAAAAAAACAAACCTGCAGACAACAGCCCCCACACTTGATATCCCCCCATGGGACTAGGATTATTCAAGTATGCGTGCGTTAATGGCGCTTTTTTGATTTTGTACAGGACCAATGAATTAAATCCTGGGCCGACCAGGCAGCTTGTAGGCAAAGTCCCGTTTGTGGGGGGAGTCGAAAGTCTAGTTACGAATTGATTTTGGTCTTGTGCTTCGTTATGGCTGTTCGCAGTTTGATTTCTAACTCGCAAAATGACACAAGCGCAGTGATTAAGTAAAGAATTATTCTTACCAAACGCTATTTCTTCGGGCTAAGAATAAGAAGGCATCTAAAAAGTATTGTCATCTGTCATAAAACCAAGGGAATAGAGTAAGACACTAACGCAGGTGGCATGTACAAACCTCGACCAACTTTCTGTGCGTAATTGGAGGCACCTAACTAGCGTCAAAATTGACTTCGGATATAAGAAAACTGCTATTATTATACATTGCTTTTGCTCGCGAGTTCTTTTTTTTTTAAATAAATAAGAAATTTTATGAAAGGTTAATTTACAAGAGTTTTTTTTATAAAACCAGCTTGACATTTAATGAACAACTTATTTACATCAGAACAAAAGAACATAACACAAATTGATGTAATTAGTAGTTAAAAAACAATTTAACAACTACTTTTAGATTGTAATTCAAGTAAATTTAATCTTTTTCAACCAAATTTAAAGTGGTGGGCGTTTGTGACCGTGCCGATGATCGTCTAGATGCTGCTGACGACTTCGAACTTCTTGAACTACTTGCAGAAGTTCGAATTGGCTTCTTTTTTATCCAGAATTTCAGTGCAAACATGACTTCTGATTTCAAAGCCTCCTTAGGTGTAATCTAAAATACGAAAATACGAAATAATTATGCGAATGTTAATATTTAATACTGATAATGTGTTCACTCTTTCTTCTACAGCGACTTGTTGGACATTCCATAGGAACTCACTAATGCCCATCACAAAAGCAGCCAATATTCCGGCTACTAGCACAAGGAACACCCCTCCAAGTTCTTCTATTGACAGCTCATTACCGTCAACGACCGTTGCTTCAACACAGGACCTGTTGGTATTCTCCCACCATTTCTTCTTTAATGCATAAAGATCACCCTTTTCGCTAAGTTTCAAAATGGCAACACTTAAATTTGAACGATAGTCAACACCTGAATAGATAGTGTTAGGTACAATTAGGTATAACAAAGTTTTATTGCAATATAATAGGGTTACCTAGAGGCACCGCTATACCATAATGCTTTTCTCCAATTTGCGATCCGATTTTAGTTAGGTCGCAGTTCCTTTCGATATTATACATTATACTGGTGGTTTCCATAAGAAAAGCATATTTTCCTTCCGAGCTCTGAACACGTTTCACACCCTCATTGTTGTCCTTTGTAAAGACCGTAGGCTGTGCTTGTATCATTTTCGACCATGCTAAGCGGTAAATTGTGTCATTCGACTCCTAGACCAGATAAATATACAAATTCGGCATTTCCCAAACGGTTTTCAATGGAAACTCACGGAAAAGGAGGTCGAGGTACTTCCTCCACTTAATGTGCCAAATTGAATTTTGTTTTGGTTGGCTAAATCTTCAATGCCACTGATTGCACTTTCCATTTTCGATTGAGTCAAGAAAGCAGCTAAATTTGCCGTATAGGAATTTAGCATCATCAACGCGAAGAACCACCACATACCGTTCATTAGTCTCATGGGGCCCGATACTGGCAAAATATCACACCCTTGACCCATAAGGGAACCCATGGCCAACCATGATGTATTTGCAACATCCCATTTATTTTCGAGCTCTTCTGGATTAGGATTACATGGATGTGGATTTTCCCATTCATCTCGGGATAGTCTAAAAGAATTTTTTGTTAACAAAAATACTTTTCTGATTATATTTCAATGAAAAGTACCTTCCAACTACTATAGCCGCCAATGATATAATTATAGACGATGTCAACATATATATCCATACCTCTAAGGCAAATGGCTTTAAGAAGGCAAACATTTCTTTATCTTGAGGGGGCTTCTTATAATATAAAATGCTGATACCAAGCTGCATGAACGGCACAGTAAAATCAACCACAGAACGACGAGCTTGAGTAATTGTAAGATCACATATTCCAATATCGGCTTTCTGTAAAATAAAAAACAATTTATCAAGGTCTACAAGGTGGACGATTTTACAAAGATTAATAATGTTAACAATCTGCATAATTAGTTTATCTCACATGATCTATTAAATAGCGAACAATTCCATTCCATTCTTTTGTTTCCGGATTATAGTTGCCATAAGCGTTGTCATCTACAATTTCGAATGTGTAGTCGAATTCAACTATCTCTGATAGTTTGTGAATCAACTCGACAGCGTATCCTTCATATCTGGCATTTCCGAATAGGATTTCGTTTTCATTTGGTGTTCTTATGTAAGTAAAATAAAAAAATATTATAAATTAAAATTGAGATTTTAAAAGGACTAATTAGTTACTATATGGAATTAGGCCTAACGTTCTCAGCTTTTTTCAAGACATATTTTAAGGAGACTACAACTTAATTGCAATTTAAGAGCAATACTAGAGTCTATCTGAACGTGACTCGCATCGGTTTAATCGATCTTCTCGATCGCAATGTTTTCATCAAGAAACATAGGCCCTCCTTTTCCATTTGAACAATATCGAAAACAATGAAATATCTTCCCCGAAAGAGAAATATAACGGAAATTGGCTGTCAGAATTGTTTAGTTCGAATTCGAAATAGCTATATGTAAATACAAACGAAGTGTTTGGAAAAATAAAGTGTTGTTCAATCAAAACAACATCTCTTCTCAATGATAAACTCAACAACATTTCCTGACAGAAATTAGTCAGGGGCTGCCTCAATTTGAGCAAGAAACATTTCCCCTATTTAAATTTAGAGTTTCTGAAAGAAGATTTTATTTCTGGCTGGTGAAATTGGGAAGGGGCATTGAAGCTGGCGATGATGTCTATTCATTAGTTTGTGTTTTCGTATTCCACTGGCCAAAAAATGCTTTTGGACTTCATTTAGGTGGAAACGATCCCAAATTGAATGTCAATACTTTCGGAAATGTATTATACAAAAAAACTGTAGATAATTATTTATTACATGTTTTTTGTGGAAAGCGACATGAAAGTCAAAAATGTTACCTGGGCAACAACAATGGCAACAACAATAACTTAAAAATAAATATATGCAAAGTCAAAAAAGATATCAACTTTATTTAAACGCAGTTATTATTTCTCCTAAAATAAAAGCCCTAAACAAAGTTTCTGTAGGAAGTATTAGCGAAAGTATATTATAGGTCGAGGTACACCAAAGTAACCCTTTTCTTAAATGGTAAGTGATGTCCACATTGAAGAGGCTGGTTTGTTGCTAATGTGGTATTGCTTTTAAGTAATACTTACTTGTGCATAAAATATGGTGACCCTACGCGCGTTGCCACACGGTAGTGTCTACGACTTTCGGAATAATCTTTTGTATTTACACGTGCTGCTCTCGGGTGTGATTTGGCTGGAACTAATTGACCGTCGGGACTCCAAATTGCAACTACTTCATCTTTAAATGGACGATAGAGTTCTAGATTAAAGTTAACTCTTTCTCCCCATTCATTGAACTGTATATTTTTTGTGATAAAAGAACCGTTTTGTTCAGAAGTCTAAAAATAAACAACTTTAGGTTTTCATATATTATTTAAAATGTACGCGAAGATTTACTGATTTCATGTGAAGCAAAACTAATGGTCCCAAATGCCAGCGTTCCTCGTTTCGAATACTTTCGCAAGTAATACGATGCTCAAAAAAAGTCTGCGTTTCTAGTATATTGCGTATAGCATTGGCAAAGAGTTGAACTGCATCAAATGCTAAATTAGGCATTACTGCTGTGTCCTGAAAATGGGTATATAATTTAAAAAAAAAAAGTAAGTATACGCAACACGTGTTTTTATTTTGAAAGGACTGAACTGATATTGTTGTAGAAAAAATACCAATGTTTTAGTGTTGTGTTTACAATTGATAATTCAAATCAAATATTTTTCAAACTCTCAGTATCTTATCACTTTAAAGGACATACCTTCACTTAGTATCTACATAAGATTCAATTGAGAATTTAGATCCCTTTTATGAGAACCTGCCTTCTACTCGGTTCAAGAAAACACAACATACAAAATTTTAAGTTATATTACAGGCATACAAAATAAATTATATTTTAATGATTTTTTTTTTTAATTTTTTGAAAGAATTTTATATATTTTTTGGTTAGAAAATTTATAAAATTTTGAAGAAATTAAAAAACAAAATGGTTGCGGTTATGAGGCTATTATTTGTATCTTTCGAATGCAATATTTATACAGACCTGGAATAAATTGACCACCAATTTCTCACCTGGAGTATGAAATTGAACAATTAATATATCGAAAGAAAGGAAAAGAAAACGTATTTTAAAATTCACCGCTATAGAGATTGGTATTTGTAGATACAGTCGAGAACGGATAAGTGCACAACGTCCGGGCTACAACTTTGTGTGCACTTATACGGTCTTTGCACTTTTGCACTTACCCGTAAATGCACAATTTTTGCACTTATAAATGTGCATAATTTCAAGCTCACATGTCACTCTAAATATTTAATGTGGTTTTCCATTGGAACAAAAAGTACACTTTTTTATCTATATCACTTTTTACATTATGTTCCATTGGGAAAAAAATCAATCTTCGTTTTAATCCGAATCACTTTTTGCAGATCTCTATATTTTTCGAGATTTACACATACATACTCTCACTAATGCCAATATAACCTGCACAGCTGTCATTCAGAATGTGTATTCAAAACACAATTACTAAACGCCTCTTGAAAAGCAATTATTCAGAAGAAAAAGGTAAGTAATGGACTTGGTCTTAATTTGGGAGCAATTGCTGTCATCTTCGTCAACTTATTTTTCTTCCTCGTCGTCTGTGGATTTCGATTCTTCGCCGATATGATTATCTATATGAAGTTTGTATGCTTCCATCGACAAACGAAAACAATTTGCACAGCTGATGTACTGTCAAATAACTCATCTGAAATAAAAATCTTATGTACCCAATGGAAAATAAGTCTCATAACAGGCCTTAAAGATTTACACAATTAAACTGATCTGATTGCAGAATCCAAATAGCTTTTCAGCGATTACCTTTCGGTTTTTTCGAATGTAAAGAACTGATACTGGATGATTAGATTATGACAAAGCATTTAGTAAAATTTGAAAAGCCCAATGGAAAACGACATGTGTGCAATGACAGAAATTAGTTTGAAATACTTACTTCTGTTAGCTACATCGTTTTCCATTGGGCAAAAATAAGCGTCCCGGATCGACCAGAGCCAAAATATCTTTTCTGAACCCGTTCCATTGGCACAAAGAATACTCTTCGTATGATCCCCTTCTCGATTTCAAGTCAGAATTCACTCAAGTAGCACACTAATGCAATTTATGCACCGCAGTCCGCAGTTATAGATAGGTGAAATTTTGCCATTTCAACAATACATGAGTGGATTCGACCAGAAACAGTTTTCTTGAATGAGTGAATTACCGAGTGAATCCAATGGAAAACGACTTAATGTCAGTCGGACTGGAAGAGCGATATGCCATTGATGCATATATTATGTTCATAGATATGTGATTACGATACGTGTTGTCACGTGCAATTTGTAGATTGTAGGTATGTAAAAATGTAAAAAAAAAATATTTTACATTTGCACTTATCCGTTTTAAAAACAGTATAAAACTTCATTCCGTGGTTCGAAAAATTTTGCACTTATAAGAAATTTTCACTTATCCGATTTGCACTTATACGAACAAATTTGTATAGAAATCGAGTGAAATGTCTTGGGGTATTGAAACGCGTTCCACTTAGCCGTTCTCGACTGTATTCGTCAGATCGTTGGCTCAAAAATAAGTTTTTAGTAAACAAGATGACTAGACAAACTTAGGATTTCGCTTAAATTGTGAAGAATAGGAAAATATTAATAAATCAAATCATTTTCACCGCTTAATGTCCAAAAACGTGGCCGTAATTAATTCAATTAAAGTAATTTGGTCATAAAAACGAAATTACATTAAAAAAAAAGATTAACAAAATATGCTTGTACATATTAGAGGCAGAATACTGCAATTGTTTTATATGCTACTAAAGTAAGGATTTTATCGATTTCCGTTACGGTAAAATAGCTTATGTCAAACTAAGCAGATGCTTACTAATTGTTTTTAATAATTGTTTTAATTGTTTTAAGAAACAACTGGCGGTACATTTATCCCTGAATTAATTTTTGTTAAATGGGTTTTGTTTTTTCCTTGATATCCGTGGTTTTAACCAAAGCAAAATATATAAAAATATATAAATATATAATGTAGGTAAATGTAATACAGTAAATGCAAAATATTGTACAGTCAAATTGTTTATAGAAATGAAACGTAAATTTGCAATAAAAAATATTAAAGAAAAATGATTTTAAAAATTATTTGATAAGCTAAATTATAATGTATTTAAATTTTTAATCTAAAGTAGATTATAATTGTTTTAATACTAAAACTTGTATTAGCTATAAGATATTGTATCTTAAAATGCAAGCCTACAAATAAATAAATAAAAAATAAATAAATAAAATATAAAATGACTGAATTAATTAATTAAGTCGGGTTTTTGAGAAATAACTTCACAATTTTTTCTTTGTTGTAGAACATTGAAAATATAAATAAAAGTATTATGCACTTTGATTAACTAATTGTCCGAAGAAATTAAATGAAACAAGTTTTTTGTTATAAAATTAAGTTTTGGTAGGTATTTAAAACAGCTCTACCAACGTAAGCCAGCTTACTTTATTTGTAAAAATTGTACTCACCGCCACATAGTCGTATGTATTTAACTCGATTCGAACTGCGGTAACGTTAGCCTTAAAATTCACATTATTTAATTGAATCAAATCAGACTTGTGTGTATCCAAATTAGTCAAAAACAATTGCTGCAATAAAGAAATAGAAAATATTTTGCAGGACGTTAAAAGTCTATCATATACGTCTTACATTAAATTGTCCTGTCATTTCAAAGGCTGATGAACTATTCACAACTTCTACTAACAAGTCCGGTGGACAATCCAAGATAACTCTTTTTTCTCTCTGATGCCGTATATTTTTCCAGAGAACTCTATAATCTCCACCACGTTCAAATTTTCGAACCTTGATCTCTTCATTATGTATACGTCTCAATTGAAGAAGATCCTGAAGTCGAACTAACGCTGTGATTGAAAAATAAATTAGCGATTTTTAAAACCTTGGGTTATATATACTATATCAAAACCTTCATCGCTCTCGTAAACTACTGTATATCCCTTCCACGCATAATTGTTTATTATATCAGCGTACGCCTTGGACAACATCAAAGTTGATGGTGCCACATTTATTGTCATTCTATGGTTCATTCTTTCAACCATACTCTCCTCGGGACTCCAATCAAACAAAATATGGGGAATTCCGGTACTGTTGCATATAAGTGCTACAATATCTGCAGCCACAAAAAAAACAACAACATTAAATCACCTTAAAATAAACTATGAGAACTTACCGCTTGATGCCTTTGAACTTGGTCCAAAAATAGCTGAGACGCCATTTCCTATCAACTCACAGGCTATATTCAAAAGTATTTTGGGCATAAGTAAAGGACTTTTTTTAAGTGAAAGTATTTGTATCTATACTTAATTTCTGTAGAACAATACTGTCGTCACTGGGAGCATATCGTTTGATTGGCATAAGCTTTATGTCGAAAAAACGTTGATTCATTCGATTTACGGCCGTAGCAAATGAAGACTCAATTTCATGTTCATCTTCGAAGAATATGGCTCCTGAAAAAGTGTATTTAAATAGTTTTTTCATTGAATATTCACTTAAGGTAAAAAATTTACCAATTTTCACTTGCTGTAACTGACTAGATAGTCCCACCAGAAAAAATAACAGCAATAACGATTTCATTTTTCACACATAATTCTTCATGCGACTATATCAAATATTGTTTTAATGCGAACTAACATCATTTAAAAACTAGAACAGTCTGTCGTAGTCGTCTGGTCTGTCTATTAATGGATATTCCATAAAAATATACCTCACCAAGCGACAAGCCTCTTTTCGACACAAGCATGTTTGGAGAACATGTGTTTTTCCGTAAACAATTTTAGAAAGCACAGTGAAATTAAAAATAATAAACACGAGGAGAGGAAACATATTTCGATATTGTTATTGTCAAAAATACATAAATGCTAAAAATAATTTTCAAAGGGGTGCATTCGCACCTAGATATAT
The DNA here is from genome assembly GCA_955612985.1 of Cheilosia scutellata. Lineage (NCBI taxonomy): Eukaryota > Metazoa > Arthropoda > Insecta > Diptera > Syrphidae > Cheilosia > Cheilosia scutellata. Next base: position 23,330,190 of record OY015314.1, on the reverse strand, counting down.
TCAGTTTAAAACGAGTGCAATCGACATAAGTCTATCCCACGAATACCTCATCTCAAGTATGGTATATCGTATATATGTACAAAATTAAATAAGGCTTTCAAGAATATAGAGCCAGTAGCTATATCTAACGCACTTGAAAACCTGAAAGCTAAGTCTCTGGAGCAACCAAATGTTTTTAAACAGGGTTATTATAATAGAGTGAAGCATATTTATGGGGAAATATCCTAGACTTAATTGGATCGACCTGTACTTTAATATTAAGTATGTTGCATATAGTGCTAAATATAGAGTTTTTGTGGCGGTGTTGGGTCCATTCTTTTCTATGCAGCACAAGTATGGGAATGTAAAAAAAATATGAAACTGTCGAAAAATTCTGCGATTTTACCTCAAAATAATATTTCATCTCACGCCCTAGGCGTCAATTTAAGTTGGAAACAGGTTTAGGACCTCTTTTTACGAAGACGCTGAAACTCCAAGTGGATTATTCATTAAAGGTGCTTAGTTTGCCAGATTACTGACTTACAAAAAAGCAGATTTACAAACTATACAAAGTAGAACTAGATGGTACAAAATTGGGTTTGCATTAACTCAAAATTGTAAATGTCCAAATTAATTATGGTAACATGTAAGGTGTTTGAAGAATCAGCTTTACAAGATCATTGAAGATATCGATGAAAAAACTAGGTCACGGCTCTTAGAGGAAGCTATGGGATCGTTACACAGAACTATCTAATTTTGTTGAAGAAAATTATTTTAGAATTGAATACAGCATTGATGAAAAAGTTATGATCTTGATTCTACGGGGCGAACTTATACAACTTAATTATGTTCCTACCACGCACGGAAAATCTACGTCAACTATGCAGTTTGTGTAACTTAGCAAAAAGGGAATATACACAATCTCTTCAATCTTTAGAGTCATAACACTTCTCAACGATGTTAATGTTCCTAGTTTAGTCAAGACTTGTAAAATCGCATTACAATATCGGGAGAGAATATTATCAGGCAATTTTTGATAAACATTAATTCATTTTATTTTGGTACTAGATATTCTTCATTTACATATATAAATATATTGCCAATCAGGCAGACGGTAATGCCATGCAAAATAATTTATTTTGTAAACTTTATTTTGTAATAAATTTGTAATAATAAGAGGGCACAAATAAAAATCGAATTCTATTCTAAAAATCTAGAATCGACAAGTTCTAATGCTAGTTAAATAGGCTTACGAATGGGGTTAAAACAGAGCTAGTGTTATTCACAAAGAAGCTCAGTTTTCAAATATATCCGCCCAGATAAAAAGGAAACCGCTTCAGTTTTTCTGACAGGGCCAAGTACCTAGATCGAGTTCTGGATAGGAAGCTGAGCTGGAAAATAAACCTGCGTGAACGTTAAACTTAAACGGAGTTAGTTTTATTCACCATCATGTCCCACTATTTGGGGCTGACAGTCTGAGACTAGACAGGAAGCTTTTATAGAGAAAAAATAATGCCAAAGGCACTGGCCCTATACCGTGGTAATCAGACCAATAATTCTATACGGGATTATTGTGGGGTGGCCGACCTTGTACATAATCTCCAATCTAAAGGCCCTGGAGAAGACTCATCAGCATGCTTGTTGTTCACGGGTGCATTGAGAACATCTCCAATCGTCAATTTACAAACGATCTACAGTAAAGAATTTGCCACAAAAGTTGCTATCATGCTAAGGGATGTAAATACTATGGAGAGGACAACCAACTGAATATGCCAAAATCCTTCTATGCAGACAAGGCCCTGGCAGAATACTCTAATGCTACAGATTACCTACCTACGAAAATCGATTTAGAAAAAGGCTTCATCCATGAAATACCGGGCAGAAAAAAATGTGATTCACGAAATGTCACGGAATTTTGGCCCATCCTTCTGCCTTCCGAAACATTGCAGTGTCTTCCAAGCCGAAATTAAAGCTATTCGTCAGGCCACAGGGTATGGCTGTCGATTAATACGATATCACAAAGGGAAGTGTACGTCAGGCTGCCATCTCTAAAGCGGTGGAAGATTGCCGTTAAATCACAAGACAGCTGGACGATACAGCTTCAACCTCCGCTGTATTCCTGGTCACTGTGACATCATATGCAACTGTGCAGCATTCAAACTAGCATCAAGACTGGGCTCCTCGGGGGTTAACAAAGTATAAGCCTACACAACGTGCATGCTGTTACGTTAAATAAATCAATCATTCGGACAGGACGTAGCAAAAACAAAGCAAGTCACAGTTGGTAACTTCTAGGATACAGCGACACTGCTAGGCTCACAGGAACTGCTCGACTTAAAAAAATCAGTACATATTTCGTAAGTGTTTAATGTCACTTCCCTTAAAAATTAGGCCTACAAAATCATAAAAACTGTCCTGAATGTCAAGCAATTTTCATCAAAACCAGCAATACAATAATTATTTTATTTTTTATGAAAATGAATGCACTTCAGGATGTTTTTCTTTTGGACTGCCCAACATATGAGGATTATTTGGATACCTACATTACCCGAAATGATTTGCGATTTCTTCGAAACATCCGCTTCAGTCGAATGTTGGTCGAACTTGGATATCGTTCCACAACAGAAATATATACACCCGAACAATATGAAATTCGCAAGGCAGCTGCACATGAAGCAATATACCCCATAAAGAAATCTCTTATTTTGTTTCATAGTGGAATTCGAGTTACGGACCCTGTCTTGCATGAATTAGCAGAGAGGGAAACTACGAACTATCAGAAAATTTTATCGGTAAAGACATTTTTATTAAACTAATGATCTTGTTCTAGTTACCCATTCCAGTAGACGATAATTTTTCTGCGACATCGCAAAAGGTCTGGCTTCGAAACTTCCGGTTATATTGACTTTGAACACAGTTTGAGGAAGACGAATTTAAAGGCTTACGACTCTACTGACTGGAAGGCGGTTTTTATGGGTCGTAAGTTTCTGCGTCCCAAGCCTACCGATCTAAGTTACTACAATTCTCGAACTAACACGGCATGTTTTAATGATTCAGATAACTATGTTATTATCAATGATCATGATATTGGGTTGGTATTTATGCACAAAGGTGATCGAAAGAAAATTTGTGTTAATCAAACGAATGAAACATATAAAACAAATTCAACAAGAACTATGGTATTTTCTCCGATATACGGTCATGTTATTTTATACGATCATATTGTACGAAAGAAGGCTTGAACTGAAACCCTTGTTTTCAAATGTTGTTGTTGTAAGTAGATAACATACACTTTTTAAATTTACATGCTGGTTATCAGTTTTGTTTTTTGTTATTTTGATAAGGAGTACCTATGCGTTGAAAGTTATATATAAATTCTATTAGCAAAATATAAATTTATAAAGTAAATTAAAGATAAAATTTTATTTAAAATGAACATAATTTTTTAAATTCATCGCTCAAACAGTGCAGAATACGGGCCTTAAATAACAAAAATTAAAGTCATTTTGATTATCGCTCTGTAGGTTATAGTCTAAGAGCTGGTGAATATTTTCCCGACTTATTTCGTTATCGTCTATCATTACGGTGACCATATTTGTGAAAGGAAAATAAAGGACAATAATTTTTCTACTTACAAACTGTTAGTACCTACCTACTTATTGAAAAAAAAAAAATAATAATAATAATAATTATAATAATAATAATAATAAGATAGCAAAAAACATGAACATTACTAATACATAGTACATACATAGTTCTGTAAAAAAAATATTGGATTGACATTCACTTATATAGCCATATATATTAGCAACTAACCAACTGTCAATAAGCAATACGCAACTTTATTTTAACCTATATCCACATCGAAGCAACATTATTGCCTGACATTTTTAGTACAAAACTCATATTGAAATTGAATTACTTCCAGAAAAGAGGAATGGTGAAACCGTGACAGATGGATCCATGGTGGATGGCGGAGCGGGGACCGGTATCTTTTCAGAAGAACTGGAACTAGCCCGTCACATTAGCCTCGGGAAACACACTTTAGTATACCAGACTGAGATGATTGCTTTGCTGCATGCGTTGGTCTACTTGCTTGAGAGTCAGGTGGAAGGAAGAAATATCCTTATAGCACTGGACAATCAGGCGGTGACTAGATGCAACAGACATCCATCACAACATCATTGGCACTGGAATGTGTATTCAAGCTCAATAAGTCTTCACCTAAAAATCAGGTAACACTGTCTTGGATACGAGGACACATAGGAATCGACGGCAACGAAAAGGCTGACTCCCTTGCAAAACAGGGGTCAACTGAAAAGTTGCTGGGACCAGAACCAATCTCTTAAATTGGTAGAGGAATGGTAGAACACTTGATTCACAAGTAGATCACGGCAAAACACTTGAGAAGGTGGTCAACCGTCGAATAATGTATAGACTAGCTAAAATGGCAATAAAATGTCCTACCTGCTCCACTCAAAGAAGGGTTCTAAGCATGAGTCGAGGAACATTGGAATGGGTGGTGGGGTTAACTATAGGTCATGGTAATTTCGGGTATAATTTAAGGAATATGTGACTTAGAGAGGATGATACTTGTAAGCTATGCCTGGAGGAATCTGAGACAGCGGCACAACTTTGGCTGACAAAATAATAAGGATGGGACAACATCTCTACCCAATATTTAATTGGATTAAACAGATCTCACATAAACAGTTGCTAGCGTTAACAACATTAACACTAGGAATCGAACCCAGGGAAGAACTCTGGAGAATTCCACAGAGTCTCTCTGGGTAAGGTTTATAGTGGTAGAGAGACGAAAAGAGACTCGACAATGGTGGTCTGATTCGAATATGATTCGAAATCTATATAATAATAAATAATACACTTTGGCCATACAAGGAAATTAGTTTCAAAATATTTGCTTCCTAGTTCTTACCGTTTGGGTTTGGCATTGATCACCAATAAGTCAGGACAAATATATGACATTTCATCTAAAAGTTGTACGCCATTTAAAAATAAGCCGGTTTTTTTTCTGAGAAATAAATGGTAGATTTTCTCAATACTTGGCCAATTCGGTGTTTCACGAAATAAGACCCTCTCAAGGACTTCTACGTCCAAATTATAGAATTCTATTGGCAAATGTATTGTTGACATGAGTTTCATAACATTACAGTAAATGTTTCGATACTTCGTAGAGTTCAATTGCCCAAAAATTAATTCTCTATGCACACAATTTTTTTGTCATTTTTTAAAGGACAGTTTCAAAAATAAAGGACAAAATCGTCCTGTATTGAAAATAACAAAATACAGGACAGAGGTAAAAAAGAAAGGACTGTCCTTTTAAATAAAGGACAGATGGTCAGCGTATCTATCATAGTTTAATTTGTTGTTTTTGATGTAAATAAAGTAAAAATGTAGTTATGCTGAATGTGCCGCGATCGCTTTGGCGGAGGTGATCCGTCAAAGTTGTAAGAAAATCGTAAAAAAAGTGATTTCAGTTGGGCTGAAATTTGGTGTGGTGTATATTGGGACACACAGAAATGGTTTTGTATGGTTGCTTGACCATAAGGTCGTGGCAGAACGCCTCAATAATGTAAAAAAAAATAGTTTTTCATCTGATTTCAGTTAGGCTGAAATTTGGATATGTCATAAAAGGCACCCTAAATACCACAAATCTATAATCGTGGAACGAAATTCCAGTCATAACCCATTGACAGAATGGTAGCGTTGCGATCCATCCGGGTTTTCCCGGACATGTACTCTTTGTCGCCTATGCGGGGAACGTCTGGAATAGTTTTTCTAGAGTGTCGGGGTTTTTCATTTTTTCATAGTCAAGATCAAGAGAAAGGGAAATTCGAAATTAAAAGAGCTTGAAAGTGCCAATTTTATTCCCGCTGTTTGGTTAATGATTTTGAATCGTAACTTGTTGCTTCTGAATTCTGCGACATATTATTGTGATACCAACTTTGGTAATCGACAAAAGAAATGTTCGAAAACACTGACCCCCAGTTTCACACTGAAAGTTTAAACTAAAGTTCAACTGAACCTGAACGTGAGTTTAAATTTGAAGTTCAACTCGTCTGGTTTCACAATATAATCTAAACTTCAGTTCAATTGACCTCAGGTCAACTAAATTAAATGAATGAATTTGATAGTATTGTACAATGTACAGTACTTAGCTTTTATACGACTTTTCTAAAATCGTTCCTTGTCTTTGCTTTCAAAGAATACGCAAATAACGTCAAATATTTGTGTTTTTGACAATCGGCTGATCTGAGGTTTAAACGGCAGAATACTGTAGTTTAACTTGAACTATAGAATGAACTCTGTTCAAGGTTTAAACGAAATTCTGAAACAGAATTAATTATTGAACTAAAGTTTAAAGTAAAAGTGAAACTGGGGGTGAATGAAAAATTCTGATGCGATCTTACCTACCTATTGAAGGCGATGTAATCACTTAATAATATTAAATATTTTGCTGAATTGCTCGTCAATGAATATAGAATACCGGTCAATTTTATACCATTCAAAAAGGAGATGCAGCAGGGGAACGAATTAAAACCCAAAAATAATCAAAAATGTCAAAAATCCACAGAAAATATAAAATTTTTTTTGTGTTGTTTATGCGGCAGGGTTTTTTTCAATGAGAAAAATTGCTTGAAAATCCGTGAATGCCAGCCAAAACTCACGTAATTTAAGCAACATATTTTTGTTTGTAAAATCCGAAATCTATTTTGTTGCCAATAACTCAGTTCCCACGCAAAATTTCCAAAATCCCAGAAATTGAATTTGATTTTTTTTATCTGTTCCCCCTAAGGAAACCAAGGAAATATCTCTATTTCAAGATTTGAGTCTAGTGGACTTCTTTTTTCAAAACTCTCAAAATCTGCCGAGAATAATTATTCAGCGCAATTGACACACGTCCTTAAAACATGTATCCTAGCAGCGATGCCCGATGCCACTTCTGACAAAATTTCTGGAGTAGAATTACCTAAAAATGTGGAGTAGATGGGAAAAGACGGGAGTAGATTTTCAAAAAGCAACTACATACCTTTTTCGGCTAGATTTTACTTTACTACCCATTCGAAAAAAATACTTTTTTTTGTTTATTCCGATTGACTTTAATGCGCTGAGCTTAAATATGCAAAAAAAAATTGGCGGTCTCTTACCGTTTGGGCGTGGCACGCCCCCAAAGTTCAAAAAATACCATATAAAATAGTACCAAAATTTCAGGAATGGAGTGTCCAATTTTTGTAAAATATTTTTTTTATATTCCCTAAATGTGCAGTTAACTTATAAAAAAAGTTTCATCAAAATCGGACTATAAATACCGGAGATATAAAATAATAAAAAAACTCATTGTTTTTGGCGGTAAAATTAAGCAAACAACTAAAATAAAACTTTGCATAGACCCAACCTTGCACCCACTCCAAATCCTACAGTCTACAGTGACCACAAGCAGGGGGGTTGCAGGGGGGCAGCATGTCCCCCCATACGTATCTCACTGTTTATGGGGTTTTTGTAAGAAATAAAATGTGATAAGTCAGTAAAAAGAAGGTTTAAATACAAAATATTAGCCCGTGCCCTTGAAAGTAAGTGAAATGTCAGTACAAAAGACCAAAAATTCAGTGGTTTAAATTTAGCTCTTTTTAATTACCTCATATCTTCGGTCTTTATGATCCGATTTTGGTGAAACTTTTTTTATAAGTTAACTGCACTTTTAGGGAATATAAAAAAAATTAATTTTACAAAAATTGGACACTCCGTTCTTGTAATTTTCGTACTATTTTGTATGGTATTTTTTGAACTTTGGGGGCGTGCCACGCCCAAACGATGAGAGACCGCCAACTTTCAGATTTGTGTTTAGGGCACTGAAATCAATCGGACTGTGCAAAAAAAAAACCGTTATTTTCGAATGGGCAGTAAAGTAAAATCTTGCCCCTTTTTCAGTATTTCAGTATTTATTCGATCAAACATGCTTACACAGTAAGAATACACTTATAAGACTGTGAAAGATTAACAATTTTAATTTATAATACTACATACAAGATTTAAAATAAAAGTTTACATTATAATGTTTTTGTGGGAAAGTGAGGTGAATAGTATAAAATTTACTAGTTTTTTTTTTCATTTATTTATTTTTGTCCTTAAAATTGGTTTTAATTGAGGTTGCTTGAAGAAGGATAGGGTTGGGAAAAGTTATTTGCTCAGTTTTCAAGAAGATTTTGAAGTTCATTTTTAAATCTTCGTGTATCAGTTAGCTCTCGCAAATTACGTGGGAGCGAGTTCCAAAGGCGGATAGCAACAACAAAAAACTGTCTTTCGGATGTTAAACATGAAAACCGCGGAAGTATTAAACAAGAGGACCTATTAGATGCTGGAAACTGGATTTTTTTTAGATATTTTTCTTTGAAACATCTAAGCTTATTATTCTTTTTAAAACATAAATCCCTGTATTAATGAATAACGCATAGTGGCGAGTTAGCTCTAACACATCTGATAACTCGTAATATTAATAAACATATCTTAGCTTTACTGACGACATGTCTTAAGGAGCGGATAACTTAACTCAACGGATTCGGCGTATAGAGACAGAGAGTGGTTAACTTGCTCACACCACTTGCTATACACATTATAATCAAATACACATATCCCAACACAAAGTTCGACTGGACGCGAGAAATTTAAAAGCTGAAAGAGAATTTTAGAGAGAATCTGAAAATCGCAAGCGAAACCACATAACATGCTCTCTGACCTCTGAGCATGATAGTGTCAGCTGATGGAATATGACAGATTTACAACCATGTTTAGTACAGTTTGGACGCAGTGCTGTCGTGCGTTTAGTGATAAAGAGCTAATATGGATATAAGATGTATTTATGAATAACTAGCTGTACCCGCCCGGCTTTGCCCGTGCACAGAAATTGTATTGCTTATAGATCTTAGATAATAATGTCTTTCGTAAAATGAGAAAAATGAGAATAAATCGATTTGCCTATCTGCGTAAATATATGAAATACAGCAATACGAACAGAACTAAAAAAGAATCATGAAAATCGGCTCAACGGTTATCGAGTTATACCTAACGTCATCGAGTTTCACCACATGGAAGATGTTTTTTGTAGGGCGGTGCCATGCCCCTTTGTCCAATTTTGACCAATCTTCACAGCAACACTCCTGGGCCAATACCTAGGATTGTCTGTAAGTTTCAACTCAATCGATTCAGTGGCTTTCGAGATATAAGATTTTGAATGTTTTTTTTGTATGGGCTGTGCCACTCCCCTTTGTCCAATTTTGACCAATCTTCACAGGTGCACTTCTGAAACAATACCTAAGATTATTTGTAAATTTGAGCTCAATCGATTTGGCAGTTTTCGAGATATAAGATTTTGAATGTTTTTTTTTGTATGGGAGGCGCCACGCCCCTTTGTCCAAGTATGACCAATCTTCACAGCAACACTCCTTGGCCAATACCTAGGATTGTCTGTAAGTTTCAACTCAATTGATTGCGCAGTTTTCGAGATATAAGATTTTGAATGTTTTTTTTTGTATGGGAGGTGCCACGCCCCTTTGTCCAATTTTGACCAATCTTCACAGGAATACTCCTGGGCCGATACCTAAGATTGTATGTAAGTTTCAACTCAATCGATTGCGCAGTTTTCGAGATATAAGATTTTGAATGTTTTTTTTGTATGGGCAGTGCCACGCCCCTTTGTTCAATTTTGACCAGTCTTCACAGCAACACTCCTGGGCCAATACCTAAGATTGTCTGTAAATTTAAACTCAATCGGCGGTTTTCGAGATATACGATTTTGAATGTTTTTTTTGTATGGTAGGTGCCACGCCCCCTTGTCCAATTTTGATCAATCTTCAAAGGAATACTCCTGGGCCGATACCTAAGATCGTTTGTAAATTTGAACTCAATCGATTCAGTGGTTTTCGAGATATAAGATTTTTTTGTATGGGAGGTGCCACGCCCCTTTGTCCAATTTATTTTTTTTTTAAACCCGTACTGAGAAAATAGCTTTCCACCAAAGTATAAATCATCAAAATCGGTTCGGCCAATCTCGAGTTATGGGATTACATGGGTTCGGACACTTTCTTTTATATAGGTATATAGATAAAATTTATCAGAATAACAAGTCTCCGTCTGATAGCTAATAGATGGGTTCAAGAGCGGATAGGGCTTTTTTATTAATACCGCTGAAAATGAATTGAATTCCCTAGGTGCAGGGAAATAAGTCCCCGGGAACTAAGTCGACTGAGGGACTCAGTTCCCACCTAGTGGGAAATAAAACCACTTTCGTGAAGTAGATTTTCTTATGGGAACTTAGTACACATTTAACAGTTACGTAACTGCAACCCCCCTGCTTGGGTTTACTGTCAGACTTGCAGTATATGTGCGAAATTGGGTATATTGAAAGGAAAATAAAACCACTCAGAGTTTTCGAAATTTATTTCTCACCTTACATGGCACTAGGTGGGAACTAGGTCCCTCAGTGGACTTATTTCCCTGCACCAATTCCCTATACTAGTACGTTGGCTCATCGGAGTCAAAGGGATCACAAGAGACAAGAGTGGCGAAGTATTTTTCTCTGTATTTTCAGATTTCGCTTTCGCCTGGAGGTCTCTGTTACCAGCAATTATTGAAAAGGCAAGTGAATCCATTTTTAAACAATTTACATTTTTAATTTGTTGTTAAAAGAAGAATTATATAATTATTTGAAAGTTTACTCACAATTCATTTCAATAAATTTCACACACATGTCGGATGTTTGACACAAAACAGCTGATTTCGAAAATGAGAATGAGAGCGGTGAATGAGGCAATGCTTCTGTGGTGTGGATTCCATTTGATAGTTGATTTATTGTACGCATGCTTAACATGACTGCATACCTAGATTTTCGCTAAAACGTCCAGCAACGGCAGTTTTGAAAATTGCCTTTTTCTCGAAAACGGTAAAAACTATTTAAAAAAAACTTATTTCTAATTTATGTGCTATTGTCATTCTTAATTTGATAGCAAACTCAGTTTTTCTCTAAAAAGACTGCGTCCTTTGATATCCCCCCAAATCCCTAATAATAGTACTTTAAAACACTTCTCATATCTCAAAAACGCCATTTTCGATTATGATAAAAAATTAACTGGCAGGTAATGCTTATATCCATAGTAATACTATTTTCTAAGTTTTGAGCTAAACAGTTGCAAAACAGTGTTTTTGAACCATGAATCCGTCCTTCGATTTCCACCATAATCGCTAAAAATGGTACTTTAAAAACTGCTCATATCTCGAAAACGCCATTTTCGATTTCGATGAAAATATACCTGCTAGGTAGTGTTTATATCCTGAAGAATATGTCGTATTCAGTTTTTAGCAAAACATTTTAATAACCGTGCTTTTTGAGTCCAAAGTTGTAACATTCGTCAATATAATTTTACAAAAAACCGCTCTAACGATTTTGATCAAAATACATATTTAAGACAACATGATCATTCTAAACATGATCACGTAGGTACACTCCGTGTCACTTGATTACGAGCAGGCATTTTTTTGTTTTAATTTTACGATATTTTTTACAGCTGTTAAACAGCTGTATCCATCAGGTCCGTCCAAATTAACAGCTCCCTAACAGCTGTCGCATGACTATCGATTCCACCTGTCACACTTGTTGCAAAATCAAGCCGCTGGATCTTACGTGGCGCATTCAATGGTGGTTTCTTCATTTTTTAATGGACAATATGGCTGCCCTTCTGTATCACGCGATGAACAGTCGATCTGCTAGCTGTAACTCCAGTTTCTGCCTTAATTTTAGCCTTGAGAGCCTTGAACTTGAAGCAGCTCTCAGTATCGTCCGCCTTTCCTGACATGTTATTGCTTTGCTGACTCTTAATAAAGCTGTTAACAACAGTGGCCCCTCTTCCAATCTTGCTGACTATGAAACGAATGGATTGTCCTTGTGCCCGGTATATTTCCTCCTTGTTTAATGTCATTCCTTTACCCATAGTTGTTGATTGTATGAAGTTATTACTTAAACTAAGCTCCCTAAGTCGGCTCTCACATTGAGGCAACAATCAATAAGCAACTGGCAATAGGAAACACGCAAAATTATCGCTCACAATTATTTTACTTTGAATTAAATTAGAAGTCTCACATCAAAGCTACTAAATAAGCAATCAGCAAAATTTTTCTTTCGAACGATATTTAGTAGCTTTGATGTGAGACCTCTAATTTAATTCAATGTAAAATAATTGTGAGCGATAATTTTGCTTGTTTCCTATTGCCAGTTGCTTATTGATTGTTGTCTCAATGTGAGAGCCGACTTAGGGAGCTTAGTTTAAGTAATAACTTCATATAATCAACAACTATGGATTCCCGGATTAGCGAAGGATTTGAAAAATATCGTAAAATTAAAACAAAAAAATGCCTGCTTGTAATCAAATGACATGGAGTGTATGACCAAAAGTTGAGGCAAAAAATACTACAATGTCCCAAGGGTAGTAAACACTTTTGGTCATTCGTAAAAAATATTAAGAATTCGGCCTCGTCAGCGATCCCAACGCTCATTTACAATGACAATCCAGCTGTCAGATCTTTAGATAATAGCTTTATCTGCTCGCTGCACATTTCGCAGCCAGCTCGATGCTCCCAGATTGCGCTTTGTCTGCACCTGTAATCGAGTGCGACGAATTTACCATGGGACCAATCCATTTTCTTTTCATTTTCATTTTTACTTTTTGATCTCAACATAAATAAATCCGCGCTGGTGCAGACTTTATCTCCCCCATCGTTCTGAAGAGGTGCTCTTCCGCACTGGCAAAACCACTGCGTAAGCTTTTTCATCTATCCTATTTTTCTGCACTCTTTCCGAGTAGGTGGAAAAGAGCATTTGTACAGCCCGTCCCTAAAAAAGGCGAATCTTCTTCTCCCAATCAATTACCGACCCATAACACTTACGTCCATTCTTTCTAAGGTCATGGAAACACTGACAAATCGTCAGCTTACGAAATATCTTGAATCACGGAAACTCCTCAATGACCGGCATCAGTGGCACCAATCCCTCCATCACTTCGGTGAATCGAAGATTGTTGCGCTTGATATTTCAAAGGCATTTGACAAAGTTTAGCACCAAGCTCTTTTGTCGAAAATGCGTGCTTTTTGGATCGATGCGTCTCTTATTCAATGGATAAGAAACTACCATTCTGGCCGTTCAATTCAAGTTGTTTTGGATGGATTCAAGTCTGAAACTCACCATATAAATGCTGGTGTCCCCCAAGGCTCCGTTCTGTCTCCGACTCTCTTTCTCATTTTTATAAATGATCTCTTGTCTGCAACTTCTAATCCAATCGATTCCTTCGCTGATGACAGCACTCTTAGCTTCTCATATTCTTTCCAGGACTCACGTCCCTTCTCTTCGGCCGTAGAACTGGAACGACAACGTATGTTAAGCACATTAAATTCTGACCTTAACAGCATTTTAAAATGGGGTTCAGCCAATAGAGTGGAAATTAATGCTTCAAAAACACAATGCAATAAATATTTTACCCCTTCTGAACGGGCTACAATATATAAGGTGTTCATTCGCCCAAAACTTGAGCGCCCAAAACCATTTTGCGCCTACTGGATAGGATCCAAAATCGTGCGTTAAACCTTATCGGAGACACAAATATCGGGAATTCTATTAATTCGCTTCAACATCGCAGAAATGTTGCGTGTCTCTTGCTGTTTTATCGCTTTTTTAACAAACATTGCTCAAACGAAATTGCCAGATGTATTCCACCCCTTCAGAAATTCAACCACAATACTCGCCATGCTAGGAATGCTCATCAGTTTACCATTCAGCCTATCTTCGGTCGTACTATGAAATATAGAGATTCATTCATAAGCCGTACAGCAAGAATGTGGAATGCAATTCCACAATTTACAGACATTTAAAACCAATGTGCATCGGTATCTCCTAACTTACCTCATTTTCTTAATGCCCGCGCTATGTAGTTCACCCTACATTAAAAGAGTAGTCATAATCTCTTTAGTGCGTGTCTATTATAAAAAAAAAGGTGTAATTTCATAGCCAATAAACTAGGAAACATTTGTTATATCTCAATTAAGAACTTCATGTTATTAAACTCATAGATTATATAGGTAGACCTATATAAAACTAGCTGACCCGGCAAACGCTGTTCTGCCTAAAAATATTTCTAGATTTTGTTTGATATTTTTTGTTCCAAGCTTCACTGGTTCAGCGGCCATTCTGAGAACGCCGGCTACTGTTACCCTGTTACCATTGTCTCTTTTTCGCATCGTAACAAATATCGAAATGTAAATGATCATCATTTTGTATAAATCGCACATACATTTTTCACTATCAATGATTTACCTGTGTGAAGTGAAGTGTGAAGAAGCCAGTGAAGAAAGTTAACGAACGAAAAAGATACAATTGAAATTTGGAAATCAATTTGAGAAACAAAACAAATCGAATACTTTTAGGTTTTTTCCCCTAAACCTTCGGGTAGCAATTACGAACAAACCCGTAGAAGAAAGTATCCAATTTGGTTGCGCCATGCCCCTTTGTCCAATTTTGGCGAATGACCACTCCTGGGCCAATACCTTTGATTGTCTGCAAATTCGAACTGAATTGATTAGGTGATTTTCGAGATATAATATTTTGAATGTTTTTTTTTTTGTATGAGCGGTGCCACACCCTTTGTCCAATTTTGACCAATCTTCACAGCAACACTCCTGGGCCAATACCTAGGATTATCTGTAAGTTTCAACTCAATCGATTCGGCAGTTTTCGAGATACATATAAGATTTTGAATGTTTTTTTGTATGGGCCGTGCCACGCCCTTTGTCCAATTTTGACCAATCTTCAGAGAAGAACTCCTGGGCCAATACCTAAGATTATCTGTAAATTTAAGCTCAATCGTTTCGGTAGTTTTCGAGATATAAGATTTTGAATGTTTTTTTTTTTGTATGGGAGGTGCCACGCCCCTTTGTCCAATTTTGACCAATCTCCTTCAGTGCACTCCTGGGCTAATACCTAAGATTATCTGTAAATATGGGCGCAATAGAGTCAGTGGTTTTCAAATTATACATATATTTTAAAACTCATTTTTACCATTTTTGTCTGACAAAAAGTGGTTTTTACTATAACTTCTGTTGATCGTACGTAAAAAGGTTGCTTAACATAATTTTTAGGAAATTTGTCAAGGATAAAAATTTCATAAAAAAATGAAAATTTATAAAGTCAAAATTTTGAGAAAAAGGCATTTTAAGTAAAAAATTTAAAAAAAAATTTTCAAAATTTTGAGTTTAAGGAGCCAGAACTTTTTTGTAGCTGCCCAGATGTAGTCGAAGTGCTTAAGACTTGTATGCGCTACTAAATTGTCTTTTTAAAATGTACAAAACTATTTTTGTAGCTATAATAGTTTAGAAGTTATAGCGATTTTAGTCGTAACACCTCCAAATTAGAGGTCACCTACTTAGATGGGCTATAACGGGAAATACGATGAAAATAGACCCCCCCTGCCTTACAATTTTTTGTTCGGCAGAGCTCCAGGAATCACCCCTTAAAGGATTATACTTCTTAACTGGGACACCCTGTATATATGTGGCGCGCTAGATACCGTGTACTAGCACTTTAACAACCCTAAACGTCCTTAAGCTATGATAGCTTTTCAGTTATCTTATCGACCAAGTGGTAAGTAACTATAACTACATTTACAGTAATATGTTTGGCTGCTCATGCAATGCAACAGAGATTAAGAAAGAAACATTTTGAACCACGAGACGACACGCCAATATACAAATATCGATATTTGGCACAATACATTCAAGTATCAATAACGTTTGTTTACATCCCATGACTTGGTGCCGGTGGGACATTGGGACATGCGTCCGGCGAGCGGCGACAAAATTTATCAAAACAACGACAAAATAAATAAATTGCCTCTCAAG
Source organism: Cheilosia scutellata (assembly GCA_955612985.1). NCBI lineage: Eukaryota > Metazoa > Arthropoda > Insecta > Diptera > Syrphidae > Cheilosia > Cheilosia scutellata. The sequence goes on along the minus strand of OY015314.1, from coordinate 23,314,257 downwards.
CTAAATCTAAATTTAGGAATTTAGTGCATCAGTAGCAGAACTGCAGTTAGACAGCGCACTAGAATGCTATACGATTTTTTTTAAATTATTACTTTTTTCTGATAATACAATGCAATCAACAGCATTGATAATAATCTTGTTTAGTAGTCTAGTCTTTACTGTTACCAGTAGACCCCAATTTAATATTGGTAAGTGTTAAGTAAACATTAAAACATTTTTAGTTTTGTGTCAAAATTCCAGGGGCTATTTTCGAAAGCAAAAACACTGAAGGTGAAATAGCATTCAATGCATCGATTGATCGAGTAAACATTTACGAAAGGGCATTCGTATTAATACCAATAATTGAATATACAAATATCGATGACAGCTTCATAGTTGAAAAGACAGGTATGTATCTAGAACAATTTATTGAAGTTATGACTGTAATGCTCATCAATTATTTATATCCTAGTTTGCAATTTGATTGCGCAAGGGGTGATTGCTATTTTTGGTCCAAATTCTGCTGGCGGATCTGGTAAGTACTTACGGATATATAAGCGCTTTTTGGGTGCGACTGCAAATATTTATTATAAATTTGTACTTATAATAAAATAAATATTAAATTGTATTTCATTGTAGGAATTATTAGTTCGATATGCAATACATTGGAGATACCTCACTTCATGTTCGATTGGTCTTCGACAGAATCGTCAGCCGATCGACAGTTTGCTTCGATGACGTTGAATGTATATCCTGACAATTTAGTGCTAGCGCGAGCGATGGCAGACGTAGTTCAGGGTCTTGCCTGGAGAAGTTACACTATTATATATGAAACTGAAAAGGGTGAGTTGCATGTTGTTTGAGAATCCTTTCTACTAGTTCACGAAGTCTTCTTGTACGGCAAATTCATACTCTTTGAACAATAGTGTCGCTGTACAAGCCGTATAACTTGTAACTGTCTGATATGTGCCTCTATAGCTGTTGCCAAACCTAGCAACACTATAATAACCAGTTACCGTGATTGGCAGAACTGGGCGCATGTAGGCGGCAAAGCTAAAAAGCCCGAACAGAGGGTTAAATATACCATAATTCTCCAAGTTTTATTAAACTTTACTTAAAATTATCCATCCATAGTATTTATAAAATGCAATGTTCGTTTCTCCATAACTCGAGAACCATTCGTCCGATTTTCATGATTTTTGTCTGATTTATAGGTGTGTGGCCAACTTAGTACGTAGGGTGGGTGAGAATTGAGTCGCGCGAGTATTGGTAATGGGGGACTCATGAACCGTTAGCCGTATGAACTTGAAAGTTTGTATGTTGATGTTGATAGATAAGCAAACATTATTATGTACATGTCTCATTCATCGTTTTTCAAAATGCGTCCTATAAGGGATGAAAAACTTTTCAAACAAACTTTTCTATTTCGACCTTACTACGCTTAACTTGCCATTATACTCATAAATCTATGTATGTCAATTCAAGATATGCTTTTAATTGTTAGGCAATACTTCACCGAGTATTCTGAGCTAACATTCATCCTTCTGATCCATCCAGAGGGTGAGATAAAATAAATTGAAAATAGATCTTATTTGGCCAAGTGCGAAAAATGTGTCTTATCGATTGCAGTGTTGTGCTCAGGGGTAGTTTTATATTGCGTTCTAAAAATAGAATGATTACTCGCACCACGCACGAGGGCTGACTTTATGCGACTAAAGTTGCATTTTTCCCCTTTTTTTCTTTCTATCCCCAATGAGACCAGTTTTCCAAAATTGTCCGTATTTGCCCCTTTTCTGTATTTTGAAAAAATACAGTGGCCGGCATAAGTATTTTGACAAAACTAAAGCTAATTCTGCTCATAATTTGAACTTATTTCATGTAAATTTTTCCATCAATGGAAAGGTCATTTAAGTTCCGTTTGAATGATACAAAACTTTCCTTAACTTTAATATACCTACTTTACGAAACTAGTTCACAAATAATTGGGATCTGAATGCATCCTTTTTCAGCTATTGTCTTATTGTCATAAGTTTAGCCATATAGCCATAACTTCCATGTTCAAGGCACAATAAGATAGAGCGAGAGGAGAATATGTGTAAGCCATTTTAAATTTAGTGAATTTAACTAGTTTTGCGTTTTTTTTTGTGTGCCATTTGTGGGCAGATTAGTATTGCCCCTTTTTGTATTCTAATCCCCTTTTTTTTGCGACTTTTTCAAAATCTTCGAAGTCAGCCCTGGGCACGACAAGCATTCAGAATGCACATTGTATAATGCGTAGGTATATGACGTAGTTGAATTTGATGAAGGCAATGGAATGGAGGAGAATGGAGGAAGAAAAACAGCAAATGAAATCGATGATGGAGATCGAGATCGAGTACATTTTGCATGATATAGCATATAGCTAGTTGTATGGTGTGTGTGGTAGTGCTAGGGTAGTTTTAGCATTACGAGACTGATGAAGTGAAGACGATGGGGTATCTTATATAGGTAGGCAACAATATGGAAGGAATGTGTCTATGGAAATGTGAAATGTAATTAGGTAACTAATGTCGTTTTCGATTGGTAATCCAGAACCGTCCGGAAGCAATCCGAACACTTCTGAAAGCGTTCGCCAGGTCTTTGTCCAATTGCAATTGTATACTTTGTTTAGAGCCCGTTGGAGTTTTCGCGTTGACGATTCGACTGACTCATGAACACCGGCGTAGATTTCTTTGAATTCTGAGTATTCAGTCCCATGTTTAACACGAAAGAGTCTGTTTTCGAGGTAGGATTCTAGTATTCTGTACAATTTGTCAGGTAGGATTGTCCTTAGCTTATACCTTAGGCCTTCGTGCCATACTTTGTCAAAGGCTTGCGATACGTCGAGAAAAGCACCAGAGCAAATCTTTTTCCCTTCCAGAGCTTTTTCAATTTCATTGTTATTCGATACACCTGATCGGCTGTGGAATGTTTGACCCGAAAACCGAATTGATGATCCGGGATCAAGCGTTTTTCTTCAATTACTGGTTGTATTCATTTTAACAAAAGTTTTTTGAAGACTTCAGATATTATCGGCAGAAGGGAAGGCAGAATGGGTCTATATGATTTCCTATCGTTTGCACATTTCCCCGGTTTCGGAACCATAATAACTTCAGCGACTTTCCATTGCCTTGGAACATATAAAAGTCTCAATGAGGCATTTACAATGTAGAGCAATTTAACTAATGCTTTTTTCGGTAGCTCCTTCAAAATTTCGCCAGTGATTAGATCATATACTGGAGCCTTGTTATTTTCCGTTGTTCTAAGCTCGGATAGAGATACAGCTTTTATTTTATAGTTGTCGGATGCCGTATTAGCATTCGGTTCTTCGATCAATGGTTGTCCATCGAAAGGCTTGAAGATTTCTTCTAGATGCTCGGCAAATAAATCCGCTTTATCTTTGTCTCTTTTTGCCCATTCGCCGTTAGGTTTTCTTAATGGTGGCGAGTGCATTACGGGTTTCTTAATGGACTTCAAGGGAAGGCTTTCCATAGTAAGTAGGTAGTTCGAGCTCTTATCAGCAGTCAAACTCTCAAGGTAAGTAGAATTCTCGCGATTTCTTAAATCCTGTAGCATTTTTTTTTAATTTTATGCAAAGGTGGTTCAGATAGGTTTTATCAGCGGGCTCTCGAGATTTTTGCCATCTCTTGCGCGCCCTCCTTTTTTCTTTTATGAGGTCTTCGATTTCAGCCTGATATTTCACTTTATTGTTCCTTGTTGCTATCTTGCGACAAGGAGTATTTTTCCACGCTGCGCCTTGAATAGCTTCCACGAAATTGTCAATTTCGTTTTCTATTTCAAGCGGTGTCTTTAGCGGTAACTTTAGTACAACATTTTCCTTGCAATCCTTTCTGAAAACGTCCCAGTTGGTTTTGTTACTAGTTAACCTAAGCGGTCCTTCTTTTTTGGCTACATTTACACCTAGTCGACGAGGTCAGGGATTTTATTTTTGTCAGTTGGCCAATATGTTGGCTTTCCCATAGAAAAAAAGTCCACCCCACGCTTCATACTGGCTTTGTACAGTAGTCTGCCTTTCGTTGAATTGCATCTTGAACCCCAGAAAGTGTGTTTCGCGTTCCGAGGGATGGTGTGCGTGATAGTCACTGTAACCTTTTATTTTGGGTCCAGGTCCCTTTTTGAGGTTCCGTTTCCATATGGAGGCACCTTATTGCTTTCGCTACGATGTCTGTCCGAATAAAATACGAACATTTTGTAACTAGGTCTATCTCAAGAACTAATTGACGTAGATGGCTGGAATTTGCGCACAGTATCAGGTATAACATCTAGTTAATCGTCAAATACCAATATTAACAATACATCGGCTGGTTTTGGAGTTATTCTTAATTTCGTGGAAAAATATGTTCATTCGCACAAAAAACTGTTTATTTTTAGATTTACAAAAAATACATGCAATCCTTTCTTGTAGATCATCTTCGTAGCTATATACACTGCTGGTCAAAAAAATTGGTGTGAGGAGCTTTGTTGTTAGTTGATTTGTTCTTGCTGCTAAATAACAGTTGTTTTGTCAACAAGACTTGTAACAAAATACGTGTTTATTATGAAATGCTTAGTTCCGTTAGTATGACGTCAAACTTATTGCATTTACTAAGTGTACTTTTAAGTATTTTATTAATTGATTTAGTTTTAACGACCTCCAATTATATTAATATATATGTTTTTGTAACGGGCTATAATATATATAACAATTTCATAAGGACAACATAAAGACGATAAGCACAATACTAAACAAAAATGGATTTCCAAAGAAGACAACGAGGGATTTAATCAATAATTATTATAAAAGAGACAACATTGAGCTGAAAGAAAAGCCAAACATAATATATAAATCAATGACGTATGTTACTGACTTCTCGGAGAGATTTACCAAATCGGACATATATGACAAAAACAAATATCAAATTGCACTTAAGACAACAAATTCTTTAGGACAACTAGGTATACAGCAATACCAAAACAAAACTATAGACAAGCTTGATAAATCAAACCTGATTTACAAAATTCCCTGTAGTGGAGACGGGTCCAACTTATGCGACAAAACATTATGTTGGGACGACCAAAAATAAACTACGGACAAGAATAGCCTCACACAAATCTGACCAAAAATCTCTGTCTACACCATTAGAACAAAAGACTGCGTTAGCTGCCCATTGCATAAAATTCTGACATTACCCTGACTTCGACAACATTAAAATACTCCAAGAAGAAACCAATTACATACGAAGGTATACCAAAGAAATGCTTCACATAATTAATGTACCATCACAACAACGAATCAACTATAAAATGGACACCGAAAAATGCGCACACATCTACAGACACCTGATAAACAAGCAACAGAAGAAGAAGGCAATGAGGACTCAGACGTCATAATTAACTTCATGTTTTGTGTTAGTCATAATATAACCATCATTGGGCCTTACCAATAATCACTTTTAGTCTTCAAATTAAATATTTTGACGGTCACAATGGATCATTTTATATGGAAATTTTCTCCATTGTGACTTCGTAAAAGTTAGCCTGAACACTAAAAATGATTATTAGTACCGCGGATTGTGTACAATGTTTTAATTTATGTCCCATACAAAAATTGTGTAAGTTTATTAATGTGCATATTATGTTGATTGTTAATTGTATTGTCACACATTTTTCTTGACAGTCCCTGAAGATGACTTTCGAAGAAAGTCGAAATATCGGACACTACAATAAAGAAATTTAAAAATACAAAACAAGAGTATTTTTAAATCAAGACCTATAGCCCGTTACAAAAACATATATATTTATTTTATTAATTTTCGTTGCAATACCATTTTGTACGTTTTAAGAGTTGGACATAAAAATAGGTGTGCTTCTTTAAATTGTTAAAATTTTGCGATTTTTTGTGTTATTAAAAAGTGATTCCGCGGTACTAATAATCATTTTTAGTGTCCAGGCTAACTTTTACGAAGTCACAATGGCGAAAATTTCCATATAAAATTATCCATTGTGACCGTCAAAATATTTAAGTTGAGGACTAAAAATGATTATTGGTAAGGCCCATTATCTTTAAGGGTGAGTTTGTTTTTTAATCACTTTATCACAATTCTTGCTTAAGGGTTTTGTTAAATCATATTTTAAAATGGGTCGAAAAGTCCACTCCTCTGCGTAAGAAAGGCAACTAGTTCAGCGGTTAAGGGAAAAACCTATAAATTCATAGCAGATGCCCCAGGAAGGTCACAGAACTTCGTAACCAATGCTCTTAAGCCACGATTAGAGATAGAAAATAGAGGAAGGCCGAAAAAAATCACTGCTACTACTGACCGCCGCATTTCACTTTTAGCGAAGTCAAATCCGATTGTTTCGTCACGGACTATAGGCGCACAAATTGGGGATGGAATCAGTGCACGCACAATCCGCAGGAGACTACAGAACTTCAATCTCCCAGGAAGAGTCGCCAGAAAAGTTCCACTCCTAAGAGCTAGGAACGTAAGGTCCCGAAAAGAATTTGCCTTAAGCCATACAAGTTGGAACGGACCTGAAGGAGTGAAAAAATGGCGGAATTTTCTGTGGAGTGACGAAACCAAAATAAATTTGTTCTCCTCGGATTGTGGGCGTAACGTAAGGCGACCAAAAGGAAAAGAATACCATCCTCGCTATACACTGAAGACCATGTACAAATTGAAAAAAATATGAACAAATTGAGTTTTATAAAAAATTTGTTCTCACACCAATTTTTTTGACCAGCAGTGTATGTGCTGAAGACTGTTATGACGAAAAGTTAATATTTTAGAAGATATTTACAAAAAAAACTCAATCACCACATAAAATACGTCCCAATCACAGCTGCCGAAAGTGCTGCAATAGCAGTATTAAGGCTTAACTACATTCGGAAAAAAGTCAAAAAGTGAAAAAGTGCAAGCTCACACACAAACGCAGTTGCCCCCTTCTGGTAAGATATTTATTTAAAAAGGGATCATGACGTTAACTAGAACGACTAAAATCTAGAATGGTCAAAATCTCGAAAATGAATTTGATAAATCTCGAATGCAAAAATCTCGAATGGGTCAAAATCTAGAAAGTACAAAAATCTCGAAAAACTCTTTCTCGAAAACAAAAAGTAAATTCGAGATTTTTTCTTTGCACCCATCCCATAGCCAGACAGTAAACCCAAGCAGGGGGGCAGCATGCCCCCCCATACGCATCGAGATTTTTTTTTTTTTCGAGATTTTTGTCATTCGAGATTATGCTTCCTAGATTTTTTTTTCGAGATTTTTTAAATTCGAGATTTTTTTTTCGAGATTTTTACATTCGAGATATTTGCTTTCGAGATTTTTTTTTCGAGATATCGGGGTAGACCCATTTAAAAAGCTTGCTCTGACACGAAAGTAAGCCAAATTAAAACACTGCAATTTTCTGCAATAATGGTTCTTTTCCATGGTATTTTCTGCAATAATGGTTCTTTTCTATGGTATTTTCTGCAATAATTGTTCTTTTCCATGGTAAACCGGAAACAAAAATGCGACATTCTAGTCGCATCAGAGGCCTCTAATGGCGATGTCAGTAATTAGCGCAAACTTTTTTTGTGCATGTAGTAGTTTTTATCGCGCTTTCAAAAAGTGTGCCACTTGAAAGTTAGAGGTATAGCAAACTTTCAAGTAACACACTTTGTGAAAAGTTGAGAGAAAAATACAGGGGTGGAATCGGCTAAGGTGATTTGTGATAAGTGATAGTCACAATCAACAAAATTGGTCTGCGTAAGGTGATTGTCACCGGTGACAATCACATTTTTGTGATAATTTCTTGTGACAGCAATTTAGTTGTCACTTGCATGTTGATTCAGTAGTGCTTTTTTATCTTTTGATGTGTTAAGGCTAAACTACATTCAACACAAAGTAAAGTACTTGCACGAAAATGTTTTTTCCCTTTCCACACCATTTCAAATCTGTATTTTTCTCTCAACTTTTCACAAAGTGTGTTACTTGAAAGTTAGCTATACCTCTAACTTTCAAGTGGCACACTTTTTGAAAGCACCATAAAAACTACTACACGCACAAAAAAAGTTTGCGCTAATTACTGAGATCACCATTAGAGGCCTCTGATGGGACTAGAATGTCGCATTTTTGTTTCCGGTTTACCATGGAAAAGAACAATTATTGCAGAAAATACCATGGAAAAGAACCATTATTGCAGAAAATACCATAGAAAAGAACCATTATTGCACAAAATTGCAGTATTTTAATTTGGCTTGCTTTCGTGTCAGAGCAAGCTTTTTAAATAAATTTCTTACAAGAAGGGGGCAACTGCGTTTGTGTGTGAGCTTGCACTTTTTCACTTTTTGACTTTTTTCCGAATGTAGTTAAGCCTTTAAGCGAAAATGGACGTGTTTGTACGTACCTCTGCAACTATTTTTAGGATCTGAAAGTGAATAGGAACAAAATAAAAATAACTAATAAATAGGGGTGTTTTTTTGTCCGACTGTTGCGATTAAATCTCCGAAATAAGCTAAACATAATGGAGCTGGAAAATTCAAAGTTTACATATACAAAACTAATTGCTATTTGCAAATTAAATTAATTATTTAAAAATGTTTGAAAAAAAAAGGTTATAGCTATTTTTGTAGTAGGTATATCCTACCCCTAGGGCAATTGCATTTGCCAGCTGGAGTTTCGTCAACTCACATATCACATTCCATATACTCTCCAGTTAGCTACAAGTACAAGAAGTTGGTAATGACTCGTCAGCACCAATAGGCCAAAATATTCTGAGTGAGGTGACCTCGAGAACACTTAAATTCTGTCCCATAGGTGAGTGGCTCGTTCATATTTAGGGATACTGTCTCCCAGAAAACCCTATGGGCATCGCGGCAGATAGCGCCTCTGGCAGAAAAAGATTTGGCCAAATCCGGGTGCTTTTCAACGTCGTTAGTAGTTTGAGCGTTATTGGCTGCGCAAATCGAATAAATAATAATGTTAGACATTAACATTGTTAAAATGGTAATTTTTTATTTCCTAAAAGTACATAACATACTCAAATGCTTTTACCCAAATCAAAAACAATACAGAAAAACAAATAATGATACATTTCAGTGTCAAGTGATGCCAAATTTTAAATAATTTTTTGTGATCACCTTACGCAGACGGATCATTTTATTTGATCACAAATGATTGTCGCATTTGTGATAATCACAAATCACCTTAGCCGATTCCACCCCAGATTTGAAATGGTGTGGAAAGGGAAAAAACATTTTCGTGCAAGTACTTTACTTTGTGTTGAATGTAGTTTAGCCTTTATATTGCGATTTTTTCATCCAATACTGCGTACTTCCCAAAAGCAAATTATAAGTACTGCTCAACCCGAAGCAAAAAATTAAACTAAGAATGCGAATTAAAATATATAATAGTTTTATTTTATAAAAATTCTGTCTCTGCCCTAATTTCAGTGAAATGCATTTATGAACTGAGCGCGCCCACTTTCCAGTTGTCATTCGATCTTAGCTATGACACTGTGCTGTCAGTGATTAATACGTTGTTAGTTGCTTACATTTCAAAAGACTTAAAGCTAAAGCAATTTTGGAACAACGTTTTCAAACAAAAAAACGAGTTGGATGAAAAAATTTTTCCATTAATAAAATATTTTATTGGTTCGGTCCAATCATTTCCACATAGCAGCGCGACTGCTGAAAAACAGTTTTTGGAACGACTACCGTAAATTCAATTCTTAGGTCAAAAGAATTAATAGACGATAAAGATTCCGAAAAATGGGAACCGTCACAACAACTGAAAGCAAATTATAAAAAAAAATTAAATAAAAAAAAACTATTTCATTCTTAAGGAGTACTGACCGGTACTGCGCAAAGGAATCGAATTATACTCCTCAACAAAAATCTGAAACGACAGCTCTGGCCCCAATTGGAACTTCCATTCCAATCCCAATGCATACCCATCTCATACACCATTGTCAATATCACCACACCCACACGGCCATACGCATACCATATTGGTGTTTGGTTGAACACGATCTACACCACACCCAAGCGCAAGCAAACCGAGAGAATTACTCCGAAAAGGGTGTGGCTTGTGTGTTTATCGCTCTCGATCTCGATGCATTTATGCGTTGTTGGATTGCATGGGGAGATTTCGTGTTGGATATGAGTGGAATGTCGTGGGCGTGGCTGGCAGTGGTGTGGTGGCTGCTGTGGGAGAAAATTGTTTTTGTTGGATAGGAGGCGAGGCGGATCTTAAGTGAGGGACATAATTCATATAGGAATAGGATTTTTGCATATGAGATGAGATGTGCTTGAGGAGAAATACCTTTTGTGAGGTTTGCGTTTGATGGGAGAGCATGGTGAGTATTTTTTGTTGTGCATCTCGTTCTCGTTCGATGTCATGGGGGATGGAGATGGAGGCCGGAGGCAGCGTTGTTATATGGTCGTAAATATCGTAATTGTGACGATTTTGGAAAGCAAATACGACGCTCCGATTTTTGCTTGATTTGACCTTATTTCTACGATTTGCTGATTTTTTGTTCCGATATTTACGATTTTTGAAGCAGTGAAATACGACGTATAAAATATATATAAAATTACAAATTTCAAAACCCTGCCGTAACAACTTCCTTCCGGATTTTAAAACTACGAACGAACAAATTTAAGACCAAATGTGCAAATCAAGAAAAGTTAGAATTTATTTTCGCATTATTTTTAAATACTTCAGGCGAACAGAATCTTTATTAGTTTTGCACTTATTTTGTTGTAAGTTGTAGTCCTCTGGAAATATGTTTTCAGGAAGCTAGTTACAAAGTTTGCTTGTTTTATACTTTCGTCGCGATTGTCAGGATTTGAGGTGAAGTGTATTAGTTATCTCATATGTCACATGTCTCATAATGTGTCGCACGTAGAGGAATATATAAGTGCCTCAGAATACATGCCATTGTATGGAACATACGACATACGACATACCTATAGAAAGGTAGAAGGGTTGCATTATGCCACCGATCAGTTGATTGACCATTTTACAAACAAAAAAAACGTCATAAGCCTTGAAAATGCCTTATAACTTTTTTTTTAGTTTTCTGTATCTGTATGCGGTTTGGGTATGCTATACAAGATGCTGTTTCCAAACTTAGACCAGCATGCAAATGTACACAACATACGTTGAATTCCATTTCAAGCCCTCCGACTCCAAACGTCAGTGTATAGCGAACTTTTCTACTCATAATAAGAACTGCTTCAGGTTATTGATCGTTATGTTGCAAGTTGCTGTAAGTGAAGTTATACATAAATGTACTTCTTTTGGCTTTTTTTTGCTACATTACACAATTTCATTCGAAAATTCCGCCACTTACTTTGAAAATATGCGCCTTAATTCTATATAAATTCTATCTATCGTTTAGATCACTGAAGAGGACTCTATTCACAGAGTAGCTAGTTATCATTTACGGACTACGGAGTCAGTGCGTTACCCCGTATTTTAGAACTACTCATTGCGGCTTCCAAGTCATAGAAAAACCGTGTAGACCCCATTAAACTGTTTACCAAAATAAGTCGGACTGTATTTTTTAAGTAGCGAAAGCGTGGTGGTGGCGCATAGTACTAATAATTTTTTAGTAGATATCCATATACCATATTACATTTTACGAACGCAAAATTGCAAAATTTCGAAATTGAATTTGAATATCTTGAGAATTACTGAATAGTTAAGGTAAGCGTTTAAAATGATTAATATTAGATAAGGCCCATAGTCCTGAAGCTTTTCAATCGCCTACCGTTGTTGTCAAAAATCCCAAACAAACATGCTAGCTGAACATAACCGCCTTGAATGGGGGAAGTGGGATTAACCCAGTTTTTAAATTGGTTGTAATTTGCTTCTAAAAATGCAGATGACTTTTTCGAGATCGATATCAAAATAATCCCAATTTCTCAATTTTGGGCAAATGTGGTTACCACAGTGCCACTATACTGTTAAAATTTATAAGTATCTATACTTTAAGAGGTTCGCACCCAGCTAATAGTAACTAAGTGTTTTTGTCTACTAAAAGCTATGGTTTAAGTGGTCCTCGATGAGGTGCACTTTAAACAAGATTAGGTCCATTGTGTTTCGAATTTTCGAATCCACACCCGAAGGACGGCGCAGTAGAGGAAGACCGCGACTTAGGTGGCGCACGCATGTGGAAGGGGACCTTAACCAACTTAGCGTGCGAAACTGGAGACAACTGGCCAAAGACCGTGCTGGCTGGAGACGCTTGTTGGTTGAGGCCCAGGTCTACCCCGGACTGTAGCACCACCTTAACCCTTCCGGTACATCTTTTTTGTTCTAAGGTTAAAAAAATATTTTATTTCTTTTTGTTGCTACTTAGACTCCTATTAAAAACATTGTAACATTATTTTTAGTAAATATTGGTTCTAAAGTGGTTTTTGGGATCGTTGCCATATGGCATCAATTGTCTCAAGTGGTAGCAAAATAAATGACAAAATTAATATTTTTGTTTTAGTTTCTTATTTTTATATATAAATTTTTAAACAAAATTGAAAAGAAAAAAGTATAATTATTTTTTTTAATTAAAATGTGTTTTAAAAAAATAAGAATTTTTGAAAATATTTAAAAAAACACATATTTTCATATATGTATAAAAATAAAAAACTAAAAAAATAATAAAAATAATTGTTGCATTTATACTCGGTTTTCTTTATTTACTTCAAACATTACAAGTACTACAAATTAAAAACTAAGCATATTCCAAGATAAACACGTGTATTTATATAAAAAAATAATTAAAAAATAAAAAAAATATTAAAAAAAAAATTAAATATTCATAAAAATCAAAGTAATTTTTTTTTAATTCAAACCAAATTAAAAAGTAATGATATTCAAGACTATTTATGCATAAAAATACATATAGTTTTATACATATGTAGGTATATATAATTTTATTTATAGAAATGATGCCTTAAAATGCACCTCTAGATAATATTGATGCCATATGGCAACACAGAAAAGGAAAATTGTTCCAAATTGAATAAACGGAACTTATATGTTTATTTTATTTTTTTAATTGTCCGCCTGATATTAGTCAATCAAATAAAATCGAAATTGATAATCTATTTGATAATTATCAATGTAAAAAAGAAATAATAAAAATAGTCTTCCGACGAAAAAATTCGAACTCTATTGCAGACCGATCTTTCACGAGAGCTAAAAGGACAATGACGACAAACTATCACCCAGTTTTTTTGCTTCTAATTATTAAGCAGATACTCTAAGAAGTTAATCAGAAAAAAGAATAGAAAAAATATACTCAGAGAGTGAGAATGGGTGTTATGAATATTCGTGTTGCCATATGGCATCAAAATACCGAAAGGGTTGGAAGTAAGGTCCATTGTGTTGCCACTAAAAAGTATAGGTGATTACAATGTCTGCTCCTGGACTTCTGCACCTTCTGCAGAAGTCGTTGAAGGGTAGCTATACCTATCAATCGCACAGTGTCCGCTTATGACATTTGTTAGAATGACACATCTTTCTAAACACACCATAATACGTCCCTACACAAATTTTTACAAAATACGATAATTACGATTTTCACAATCCCAAAAATACGGTTCTCAGAAAAAGTTTATAAAACACTGGCCGGAGGGTTGTGCTCTGGCCTCTCTCCCCACGATCATCGCATTGCTTCATATTCGTTGTATCGTGCATGATGGAATAAGTATAAGGTGGTCTCGTCGGCAAAAAGTAGTCCGTTCACTATACGTTTTTTTTTTTTTGAAAGAGAGATTCAGCGTAAGATTCAGCGTAGTAAGTGTACGTTAACGGACCAAAAAACGAACGAGTCGGGTCGGCAGCCGACGAGATCACCTTATACTTATTCCATCATGGTATCGTGTTCGTGTATGCATTTTTGTTGCACGTGTGCTCTCTCTGTTCATTTGTATTATTACGACTTACGAGTTGGGTGGGGCCGATGATTTTACAATGAAATATCTTGCTCGCATTTTTCGGGGGTAGGTAGGCCAGTAAAGGTATGTATACAGGTACTTCCTATTTCGTTTTCGAAGATCCAAGTAGGCATAGGTCGAAACTGACGAGTGACGACGACCGATAACCGGGAACAATACCTTAACTACCTATGCATGCATATTGTTATGAACTAACGCACGGAACCTTCGGTGCGCGAGTGAAACTTTTGTAGGAATACTTCTAGTTCTTCAATTTTTTTCAGAAGGCCGTTTGCGTTCCATGTTAGTATCTTGAGCAGGTCTATCATATTCATGTTTTGCTGTTTGTCTTTCGAGGTTTGAACTCGAGCTTGCTCAATTTGTCAAAAATAACTTGATTAACTTTGGTTTGCTTCTCAAGTTTTTCCATTATCACAGTTAATAACTGGCTGATCGGGCGTTTGGGAATAACCATTTCCTTTATATGAAATGCACCATCTAGTAATATGTGTCTATGATATTATTAAAATATTTTTTTTTTTTAAATTGGGGCCTTCTAGAACTAGTGGGCGCAGTAGCGCAGTGGTTAGTGTGTTGGACTACTGTGCGAGGGATCCCAGGTTCGATCCCCGGAAAAACACAAATTACATCTTAAGTTTTTTTCTACTGCGCCACATCTCGCGAACGTCTGACAAACATCCGAGAGTATGACTGTCATGAAAAAGCTTCTCAATTCAGCCGTTCGGACTCGGCATAAAATTGTAGGTCCCTTCCATTCGTCCCAAAAATAGAAACTCACACAAAACGAATGGTTGCGAGAAGCTGGGTCTAGGGTGTCTACCTGCCTGTTGCGCCACCTATTTATTTATTTTTTTATTTTTTCTAGAACTAGTGCAGCTGCAAGACATCTTACAAATTCATGGTCCAAATAGTAATCCGACAACTGTTCGTCAGTTGGGCCCAGGTCCGGATCATAGGCCATTTCTGAAAAGCATTAAACTTTCAAGCGACAACTGTTATATTCTTCACTGTTCCCATGAGAATATAATTAACATTTTGAAGCAAGCTGAGGAACTGAAAATGCTTGGAGAGTACCAGGTAAGAAAGTAGAAGGATAACATAAACTTATAAACCCTAATATGTAATGTACAATTGTACATATATATTTATTAATTATAGAGTGTCTTCATACCATCATTGGACGTTCACACATTGGACTTTCAAGAGTTATCAAATATTGCGGCTAATATAACAACTGTTCGAATTATGGATCCGACAGACTTTCATGTTAGAAATCTTGTTCATGATTGGGAAGAGCGTGAAAAGAGAGACGGACGTAACTTTAAGGTGCTTCCTACTCAAGTCAAAGTAAGAAAAGTCGTTTTTTGTTTGATCTTTCTGAAATTATTTTTCTCTAGACGAATATGCTTCTAATAAACGACGCTGTTTGGGTATTTGCCAAGGGCTTAGCAGAGCTTGGAATTGCTGATGATATAGTTCCTCCAAAAGTAGAGTGTAGGAAAAATAAGTCGTGGCCGTTTGGAAGAAGGATTATGGAATTTATCAAAGCGGTAAGACTGAATAACGTGTGTATGGCACATTTTTCAATATAATGTACATACATTTTTTAGCGAGCCGAAGAGGCATCAACAGGGCGAATAGATTTCAACGATTATGGCCAAAGGAACTTCTTCACGATTCGGGTGCTTGAATTGTCCAGTAATGGCTTCTTGGACCTGGGTGTGTGGGATACTGTAAATGGCTTAGACATTGCTGGCGATGACGATGTAAATGCGCAAAGGGTGGGAGAGAAGCTTGCGAATAAAACATTTGTAATTACATCAAGGATAGGAGCGCCTTTTTTGTTAAAAAGGTAATAATATTGTAGATGGCTATTGCTTCTTGTATAATCTATAGCTTAACAGCGGGAAGCTTCAATATGCTTGTGATTGGTGTTACTTCTGCACTTAAATTGGTGTAAGTTGTATAAAACTATCTAAACATGTCTGCAGAAAGCGATTTCCCAAGTTTGCTATTCCTGTAGCAAGAGGAGTTTCGGAAAAGTATTGTCCTCGCGGTTGTCCATTGATTGTCTGTCTAAAGGCATTAGTCGAACTGTTGGTCTCTACCTATACGAATATACTGCTAAGTAGGTTAACTGATTGTTTGGAAGGCGAGATATACATATATAGATGTGGGAGTAATATTCTAGACTTTTCTCGGACTGAACAACCTCTATGCCCTAAATGAGTAACTCAACTTTGAGGGTGCTGAGGATTGGGGACACGATCCCGAAAACCAAAATCCCGAAAATCAAAAATCCCGCAAATCCAAAATCCCGAATATCCAAAATCCCGAAAATCCAAAATCCCGAAAACCCAAAATCCCGAAAAACCAAAATCCCGAAAACCCACAATCCCAAAAAGCCAAAATCCTGAAAAAATTTTTCATTTTATATAATTTTTCGGGATCTCGTTTTCGGGATTCTTTATTTTGTTTTGAATGTAAAATAGACAAGTGTTTGTCCATTCCATTTACCGTAATAATGTTTTATAATGTTGCGCTGCAATTCGCAATGTTCATTCATTTGAGCTGATCTTGTGATTGCCGACCGACTAGATTTTAGCAAGTGAACATCGAAATACAAAGTGAGTAGAAAAAGAAAACGTTACGGACTTGCAGGTAGTCCTGCATACTCCCCTAATTTTTGGTCGGTTTCTAACCTTTTGAAACAAAATCTGCCGCGGACACAGGACAACAACGGCTCTGCCGCCGGCTGAGAGTTCTCGCAGGGCATTCACACATTGGTGTATATTCACTGATTGCTATTTTATGTGAAGAGCAAATCCGTGTGAAGACATGTTTGGCTAAAATAATTGCCGGTGAGATGCAACAACTAAGAAAACGTTACGTGGCGAAGGAAAAAAATTACAAAATTTTACGCGGAACGTAACGAGCGTTACTTGTATTAGATATTGTTTTGTCATGGATAAAGTGACCAAATGTACAGCTTTTCGCTGTATACTACAGTTTTTCAGTCAGTCAATACAGCGCAATATTGTCAGAAAAACATATACAGCGAAAACGTGGGAATACAGCATTTATACAGTTTTTGTAGAGTGTTGACTGTTGATCAACGTAATTAGAAAACGCAGCGAATTTTAGATAATAAAATTGCCGAAAACACATAAACATTTACAAATATTCGATTCCTTTAGATACTCTTTTACTGTTCTGAAATATACTTTCATTAGTGAACTGGAGGTCCACTGTTTTCGTATAACTATCTTTTTCTTTTTCTTTGAATTTGTATTATATAAGACAACAGACAAGTCGCGCACCAAAGTGGTGTGTCAGTGGCGTGGTGTCCAAGTGGAGGCTGGTGACTACGTGTATTTTTGCATTTTGTTTACCCGGAAACTAAAAACATGCGAAACGAGCAAGAATTTAACATAATATGACGAAATTTTTTAAGAACTGATGAATCGGTAGCACCGTACAATGTTTGCCTCTTCAGTGTGCGTTAAATCACTTTCATAGCACTTCGCCGGCATTTCATCGGCACTCCACCAGTGTTGCCGTAAACTTAAAAAAAAGTCACTAACTCAAACCTAAAAATCCACCAGATATACTAAAATTTAAAAAATAAGTCACTAGAAAAAAATGTTCACTACAAATGAAAAAAAAAATATTCAATTTTAACAAAATAATAACACTATATTTTCCTGCATTATTTTTCTCAAGCACATAGTTACTTCTAAAATGAGGAGCCAAAACTTCATTGATTAGGTGTGTTTGTACATTTAGTTCGATGTAGTCTTAAAGACGCTGCTTTTGAATCATGAACGACTTTTTTACATAACTCACTTAGGTGATCAGTTTGTAAAATTGATGTTGATGATGATGCTATAAAAAGTGGCAGCATACCTTCTGCTCCCAGAGTTGAAAGGTCTTCGCTTTTCTTTGGAAATCGGATAAGCTGGTTTGTCGAAATAGGTTCTTCGTGGCTTTTATGTTTTTTAGTGGAGCGGTGCTTCTTCAAATCTGCAAGTCTTGCATAAATCTTGATTTTACATAAAGAACAAAAGGCTTTTGTTTGATCGTTAGCAACAGGTTTTATTCATGAATTAAACTCTAACTCATTTTCCCATATATGCCTGAATAAAAATAAATTTAATAAATAAAAAATTAATTTTTGTCACTAAACTTTTGAAAATTCCACTAGATATAGCGACAAAGTCACTAAAACGACAACAGTGCACTCCACTCCTATGCCGCACTTGGTCACCACGCCACTGCTCTGCTCTGACGCCTTGTCTTAGAAATGTTAGAAATTTTATTTCAATAGTTAAAAAAAAACATATAATTCGCTGTTAAAACGGTACAGTTTTTATACAGTTTTTTGGTCTCGGTTTTACAGCGCTGACGTGTTAAAGAGTTGGTCACGTTAGTCATGGATCGTTTTTTATATGTTTTTGTTAATAAGGCTACTGATTTTGTTATGTTTTATTTATTTGAAGTTTGTTATTTTGTTTATTTTGTTAAATAAATTTGGCTTATATTTTTGTTGCTACAATAAAATTTTTAGTTTCACTTTCGGGATTTTGGCCTTTCGGAATTTTAGATTTTCCGGATTGTGGATTTTCGGGATTGTGGCATTTCGGGATTTTGGTTTTTCGCGATTGTGGGTTTTCGGGATTTTGGATTTTCGGGATTTTGGGCTTTCGGGATTACATTTTTCGGGATTCTGTCCGACTCCCGGATGCTGAATAAGTATGCCTGCCAGTGCCATGTTACTTACGATTTGACTGTGATCCGAATAAGGTGCATGAATTGCTTAGTAGATGGAGTTGTCGTTCATTTTAAATTTTGTCGATTAATATTTCTTAAAAAATCTCAGCTGTGTCTTCTGTGTATTAAATGCAATCAATAATTCATACAAATTCATTCATTTAGGAAACTAATTTGTTTGCATCTCTGACTGGTGCGACATAATGTATGTATGTATGTATGTAAAAATTCTTTATGTCACGAAAATAAGTGTTTAACAAAAAAATGTTTACTTAATATTAAATTTCAGATAGCATTATTTAGAATAAAAAGAAAGAATGTACGTCGCCTGTCGGTAGTTTGGCATACTATTTCTTTTATCATGTAATTCATATTTGATTTATATTATATTACGGCAGAAGCACAACCGACCAGTTATTCACTCTCAGAATGGTAGGTACTTGAGAAGGCTTGGGAGTATACTACACCTGTTACGCAAAGCTAAGTTATCAGTCTTTAATTCGGTGTTTGTTCCAACTCTAACCTATGGTTATGAGGTTTGGGTAATTAATGACCGACCGAAAGAATGAGATCGCGGATACAAGCTGCCGAAATGAGATTTCTCCGTTGTATTGCTGGTGTGACCCGTAGAGATCGCATTAGAAATACCAGAATACGTGAGGAACTCAATGTCGAGCAGCTACTTCTCCGGACGGAGCGGTCCATTCTTCGGTGGTTTGGCCATGTTAAACGCATGTCCCCGACCAGGATTCCACGACGTGCCATCAGGCAGGCGTCCTCTGGGTAGACCTAGGATCAGATGGTTAGATTAAGTTCATGATCTCTCCTCTACCCGTATGGGGATTGCCCTTGATGATTTGGAGTCGATGGCGGAGGATCGAGAGCTATGGAGGGTCTACTTGAGCAACCTACACCCGCGACCCACTTAATGGACAAGCGGACCATTTGAAAATGATGATGATGATTATATTTAATTTATAACTCATACAAAGTATTGGCATTAAGTATTGGTCATAGTTTGCAGAGTACCTAGTTAAAATAATTAATTAATTCATTCCTACATTTAAGAGCACTGATAACGAAATTACTAAGCATGTACCAAGATTCATTATTAACTCCGTATAAAACGTTAATTACTTCTTCATCATTGAGTGTTGTTTTCTTAAAGTATCTATAGGTACCTAAATTCCCCTAAAATCGGACATATGCCAATGATGTGTTGGATTATTTCTATTTCCCTCATATTGCACAATGAGCATAGGTTGCAGTCTCGAGTGTTAAATGTGTCAAATCTACTTCCATTAAGCCAGATCAGGACGCAGCGAATTGATTGATGACTCCATCAATCTCGATGTTGGTAAGATTACCGTCAACCGTTGTTAGTTGGAGAACTGCCTCAATATTTGAACGGTATCGTTCCCAGTTCATTTTGCTGAGCCTGGTATGCAGTTCCAGTTCAGGACGTATAAGGACTGATTGTTGCTGTTTGAATTCCTCCGTAACCCTTTCGCAGGGACAAGACGTCGGCTGGTAAAACTGTCACTTCGAGCTGGGCTTTGATGGCATCGGTTATGTCGTCTACAGCAGTGATTTCATCGATGTCTTTAATCTCAAGGAAAGAGTGGTGTGTAAGTGATCTTACATTCGCTTGGTCAGCTAACGTTTCACTAAGGAATCCTTTGAACTCAGAGGTCTTATTACTCGTCTCCTTGAGTTGTATAAGGAGGTCTCCCTTTTGTGTCCTCCTAATTCTTGACACCGCCTTTCCCATTATTTCCAATTTTGGGTCTGCCTTTACCTTACTGATGACGATAGCGTCAGGTCTAGGTTTTTTGTCTTCTATCTTCTTCTTTTTGGCGGCATTTTGCCATTCTTCCTCTCCTTTCGCCTGCTTCTTATCAGTGCCTGCATTTTTATTTTGCTTGGGCCTGGTCACTGGAGTCTCAGCGCCGGTATTCCCCTCTTTCTCCTTGGTTATTTTCGCCAGGTGGGTGTTTTTGTATCCGTTTCTGCTCCGGGTATCTTTTGTCTGCAATGTTGTTTTCAGCATTAACTTGTCTCCTTTTTGGTTCAGGTAGTACGTTGTCTGCAGAACCATTTGATAAGTTATGCTGCTTCCGTTTGGGCTCCGGTGGTTCATCGTCTGCAACCTGTCTCTTCTTGGGCTCTGTTGTTGCCTTTAACCATGCGAAGTTTGCGAGAAATTGTTCTGACGAATCACTTTCTTTGCTTTCTCGTCATGCAATTGAATCGCCGAGAGTTCGTAAAGAGCTCTGATGCTTTCAATAGCGTCTCTCATCGGTAGGTGGATCGAACGTCTTTTACCATCTTCCAGAATTTCTACCAGACATCTTATTTGCTCCTAGCTTGTGGAAGTCTGGACGGTTGATTCGGTGGTGGTGACTCGCGTCGTTCGGTACTTCTTTGTGGTACTGGTGACCTCAGCATCCTTGATCCTCCCTGAAAGGGATTTTCAATGGTCTCCTCTATTAATCCTCCGGTGTTTTGGTCTATGTTGGTTGTGGTCATTTCTATTTGGTCCCCCCCTCAAAGCCGCTATCAATGTTCGAATGTGTAGTCACCTAAGGATCCTATGGTTGTCTTTGCAAGCAGTGAGGCCATGCGAGGGTTGACACAAGCCCTTATGGGGTTTTGTGCCAGATCCGGATCGGTGCTAACCAGGAATATTACATCTGGACCTGCACCACCAACTTAATGGTGACGAAACATTGAACGTACTTTGAGGCCTGCCAAGGTTTTAACGGGACGGAGGCACTTGTAGAATTAGCCTGGAAGCTTGCTTACTCAGGTAACAGAATACTACAAACGTCAGCCGTTTGTCATCACAACGTCATCATAGCGGTCGTTCCAATTCGGTTTTCCAGTGTGCCATAATTAAGAAATTACTGGACTCGGTCTTAATGTTTTACGGTAATTTTTACCATTTGTTTTAGTAGAATACTAATGTTATTGCATTATATTACAATGTAATATAAATATATGTATGTGCAGTCGCTTCCAGGTTGAGAAGCTGCACATTTCACGGTGTGGCGGGTGCCGCCGGATCTCGCCATTTTCTTCTTGCTGTATGTGTGTTGGCTGCACACATTACTTACAGTGCTAAGGTCTCGTTGGATGTTGTCTCTTGTTGCATTACATTCATTGTATACGGACCGGAGATAACCAGCAGAGTCTCCAACAACGGCTGTTGCTTCCATAGAAATCAGTCCGGTACTATAATTCTTCATTCGTCTTGAGTGTTTTACGAAAAAATACTGCTGTTACCCTGCTGAAGCTTCTGTATCCGTTTGGCTTCTTAACTGGGACACCCTGTATATGGAACATCGGGTTTCTTAGACTTGATAAATAAGCTTAAGGAACTTTGTCTGTCTGTGGAGTAAACAGAATTAACATTGTAGGTTATAATAAAAAAAAATATTGCAAAAATATTGCATTATTGCAAATAAATATAATGATACACTATCTAATGTACAGAATCTGGAGTAGAGTTTTCTATTGAAGGAAAAAACATCAGCCATTTATTGTGTATTGTTGCTAGTATGGTGCATCTCTTTCACTAAGGCGGGAAAGGAAGATGAACTGAAGTTACTGCTAACGGACTTACAATAAGTTTGTTAGTGACTTTCTCGTTAGATAAATATAGTATTTGTCGCTTCTGCTCATATATGTAGTTTGCACCTCGATGTAGATAAGTAAAACAGATAGTTGTTGAAAACGTTGGTCTTCGCCGCGGTAGCTTGGCTGCATTTTTTTTAACCAGTTTCATACAGCTTTTACGCATAAATTTACTTAAGTTACAGATGGACGCGATCTTTAATCATATTTCAGTCATTATATTGAAACTCATATTTTCTTACATATGAATTTGCCTGTTTCTCAGTTAAGAAAGATTGTATGTAGTCTTCCGTTGCTATTGTATTTTACTAAATTACTTTTACACTTATGCCAAATTTCCCATCTATAAGATTACGACCTATTTATATATTTTCAACGCAAACATTATAATTATATGTATTATTATAAATGATTCTACACCTGCATCATAATCTAAAGGCGCGAATTTTTAATTTTCACACCCCAAATCGATCCTCCCTTGCTCAAAATTTGTTTCGGCTACGCCTTTAGATTCTTCCCACGCAAAAGTTTATCCCTCATAATATGGTGGGGTGGTGTGTGCTAGAAATTACCACCTACAATAGTCGATGATGAGTCAGAAACTTCAGAAAATCTTTCTTCAATTAAAATCTATATACCTTACAGCAAAGATAATATAAATTGGGCTTCTAAAATCGTTTTTTTTGTAAAAAGATTTTTGCTTATCCATGCCGTAGTTTAACAAAACATTTTCGTTTGCAAATGATTCATTTATATCCAAAAGACTTCGTGGCGGTATTGGTTTGCGTCACTTTTCGCAAACTGCTGGTAACTGATGCTTAAAACTATACCAAGACAATAGAGCCAAACACCTATTTTATACTGGTTATATTTATTTATTGTGGGCGCAGTAGCGCAATGGTTAGTGTGCTGGACTACTGTGCGAGGGATCCCAGGTTCGATCCCCGGAAAAACACAAATTACATCTTAAGGTTTTTTCTACTGCGCCACCTCTCGCGAACGTCTGACAAACATCCGAGAGTATGACTGTCCTGAAAAAGCTTCTCAATTCAGCCGTTCGGATTCGGCATAAAATTGTAGGTCCCTTCCATTCGTTCCAAAAATAAAAACTCACACAAAACGAATGGTTGCGAGAAGCTAGGCCTTGGGTGTCTACCGCCTGTCGCGCCGCCTATTTATTTTTATTTTTTTTTTATATTTATTTATTACGTGATGCTCTGTGAATTATCTAAGCTTATCTAAAGAAATAGGTTGAGTGGGACATAAGTCCCAACAAAAATGTATGGGACTTATGTCCCGATGGGGTGGGACATAAGTCCCAAAAGAAAAATTTGGGACTTATGTCCCTGCGCCGAATTGAGAAGCTTTTTCAGGACAGTTATACTCTCGGATGTTTGTCAGACGTTCGCGAGAGGTGGCGCAGTAGAAAAAAACATTAAGATGTAATTTGTGTTTTTCCGGGGATCGAACCTGGGATCCCTCGCACAGCAGTCCAGCACACTAACCACTGCGCTACTGCGCCCAAATGCAAACTATGTAGGTATTTATAAATAATCGAGTTTATACAATTCAAAGAATAGAAAAAAAAATTAAAAAAATTTAGGAAATAATGATGAGAAAAAAAAGGGAAACAACAAAAAACAAAATAAATGAACCAGAAGTAGGTCTAGACATCTTTTTTTTTTACTACAATAAAGGTCTTGAGAAATATTCTATCTGATCACAGTCAATTGTGAATAGCCAGTCCTTAACTTTTTTCAAAAACGAATGATAATTTAAAGTTGTCCTGATGCGCAATGGTAATTTATTAAAATTGTTCGGTGCAGTATAAGCATAGACTAAATAACTTATACAGATGTCTCACCGCCATACAAATCGATGCTTGCACTTCTTTGCGATCGTCAAACACGATTGTCTAACAAATATATGGTGGAAAACAAAACCCACCATACCTCATTCAAAAAGAAGGGTGGACTTGCTTTGCTATTGCCTTGCCGGAAGAGGGGTGTGTGCCGTTTGGAGGTGTTCAGTTGTGTAATGCATGGTGTATGGGATTTTATTGTTGGGAAAAGGCACACAAAACGATTTGGGTTTGTGTGCCTTTTTCTTGACCTAAGCGAATGGGGATTTCGGTGATGAAACATTTTCTTCTGCACGGTCGATGATTATTTGGTTGGCATCATTCGACCGTGTGGTTTTGGTATAACCATCGATTTTATGCACACACCCCATACAGTAGTCATAAACGACCACAAGTTGATCAGAGGCTGGTACGGAAACTAGCAAAGTGACTGTGTAATTGATTTAAAAATACATATGAATTTATATTGTGAATGTGACAAGGTAGTGCAGTGCTAGTCAAAACAGTTCGATTATTTTAAAGGGTGAGCAAATACGTTTTGTAAATGTATTGTAATGTAATGTAATGTTTGTAATGTAATGTAATTGTAATGTAATGTAATGATTGTAAAGATTTTAGGTAAATACAGCATTAGGGGTGGTATACCTAAGAAGAAACTTTTTTCTTTTTAGAAAAATGGCTTGGAGAGCTAAGTGCGTTATTATTTCCTGCAATGCAACTGCAGCAAAATTTGCAGATATAAAATTATTTAAAGTTCCAAACCGAGGTACTAAAAGGTATAGAGAATGGTTGGAACTGGTAGGAGAATCGCGTGTAAATATAGAAAATCATAAACGCCCTTTCATCTGTAGTCAACATTTTGAAGCAAAGTATTTTGGTAAAAAGAAATTAAAAGGAAAAGCGATTCCTACTTTATTTTTAGAAAAATCCGATATGTCTATGACAGATGAAATCGACGATGATGCAAATAGTGATCTTGTCTTTGACACTAATAAAGTAATAATATCTTACTCGAAACATAATCGAACAGAAAAAAACAATATGATGGATTTTAGCATTGAAGAACTTAATAAAGCTTCAGCGATTATGGAGCATACTGAAAATGAGTGTCACGATTTTGTATGCACGAATTGTATATCTAATATAAAAAAACAGCATTTGTATATAAAGAAAATTAATAAACTTACGAAAATGAATAATTTATTGCAACTAAGGGCTCGAAAAAATAACAAAGTAAGAAACAATTTTGTAAATCAAACACGCAGATTGAAACAAAATAATAAAAGGTTACGAGAGATTGAAAAACAGTCAATAGAAGAAAGAATCGACTTGTTGACAAGTGTAAATAATAATACAAAAACGTTTGCCAAGCTTATTCTTTCCCAAAGATTCAATTTACCGAGGATGAAAAATGGATATCGCAGTGCATATTTTTTCGTTCATCATCTGGATACAATTTTCTTCGAGATCAACTGAATTTGCACTTGCCACACCCTTCCTCACTTCACAGATGGATAAAACTTAAAAGTTTATCTCCTGGAATGAATAATGGTGTTTTAGAGGAAATAAAAAAAAGTATCTTAACATTTTCGCCAAAAGACAAAGAAGTTGTGTTAATATTTGATGAAATGAGTATACAGGCAAATTTAACTTATAACAAATATAAAGATCAAATTGATGGATTTGTTGATTACGGCAGAGATGAAAGATACAATACTTGTGCTAAATCTGTTTGCGTTTTTATGTTTCGCAGTATATGTGGAAGGTATAAACAAGTTCTGTATCATGTTGTTTGTCCAAGCAATATACCAACAGAAAAGCTTGAAATTGAATTGCGAAATTGCATAAACATATGTCATTATCTAGGACTAAATGTAAAAGCCATTTGTTGCGACCAAGGGCCTACAAATAGAAGTTTATTTAATAAGTTAAGCCTAAATGAGGAAACATTTTCCTTTATATATAAAGATAAAACTATTTATGGAATGTACGATGTACCCCATTTAATTAAAAGTATAAGAAATAACTTTTTAAAATTTAATATACAAACTTTGGACGGAGTTATAAGTTGGAAGATAATTGCGTTTATTTACAACATTGAAAAAAATAATTCGACAAAAATATGCCCGCAATTAACTTCCGCACATATTGATCCTACCAATTTTCAAAAAATGAATGTTAAATTGGCGGCACAAGTGTTGAGCAGATCTGTTGCTTGTGGAATCGAAGCGCTGATTAAACTAAACAAATTTCCTGAAAATATAAAAGAGTTTGCGAAACCGACTGCAGAATTTTTAAAAAAAATTAATAAAATGTTTGATATTTTAAATGGAAAACCAGCTCTAATTAGAAATGATACAAATATAAAGTATTTAGAAAATATGCAAGACTACATCAAATCATTGGAACCAATTAATGCAAAAAAAAAACCTTTCTGTTTCAAAGGTTTGATAATGACTATTAAAAGCATACTTGGTATAAGGAAGGAATTATTTGCTGATCACGAATCATTGAAATATATATATGCCAACAAATTTAATCAAGACCCTCTGGAAAATCTTTTTGGAAAAATAAGGGCTCGAAATATAAATAAAATCAACCCGAGTACTTCTGAATTTGGTAACTTGCTAGCTAAAATAATGGCTTTAAAATTTTTATTTAAGTCAAAATTTTCAAACTGTGAGGAAGATGATTCCGAATATCTTGAACTAGATTGGAAAGCAGTTTTGGAAAATGAAAACGAAAACTATATAGTCATTACTCAAGAGGAAGCACAAACTGAGTCTGAGTATAAATTCGACGTAGCTGAGGATTTTCAAAACCACGCGGAAAGTACAACACTTGATGATGATATAATTTGCGTTAAAATACCAGAAATTAATGATATAGCAGTGAGGTATTTTGCAGGATACTGCTTTTTTAAAACAATAAAAAAAGTTAATACTATTTGCGAAAATTGTACTGAAGAAATGACTAAGGACAATCAGAATTTCAACATGTCAGAAATTCTTATAAAACTAAAAGAATATGAAAGTCATAATGACACAACAATACTTATCTGGCCATCTGAAAAATATTTCGCAATATGTAGGCTACATATAAATATATTTTCAACTTTCTTTGAGAAGTTTCCGTTTGCAAGAAAGCTTAGAGAAAATATTGTAAATCGATGTATCGTAGTAACTGATTTGCATTATCCGGATTGGTTTGAAAAATCAAGTGAATGCTATCAACATAAAATTGACACTGTTAATTTTCTGTTAAAAGTATTGTTATGGAAACATTGCAAGTGGTTTATGGACAAAAACATCAAAAAAATTAAAAATACGAAACATAAACCACAAAAACTTAAAAATCTAATGAATTTATAAGCATAATTATTTCTTTTTTTGTGATAATGTACATACATATTATTATTTCATTAATTTTATTTTGTAATACGCTAGAAGATGCTAATTTTTGTTTGTTGTTTAGTAAATTAATATTTATGAATAAACCAATTTGACTAAGCTATAGTTTTTTTTTCTGTATTCAAACATACTTATATTCTAATTTTTACTAATTAGATTGCTGTAAATATGTACCTTTTTTTTTTATTTTTTTGATTATGGTCTTGGTTCATTCATTGAATAAATTAATTGTTTGCTTTTAGTTAATATTTTTACTTTTTTGTTTTTTTTGTAAATACAAATACTTGGGAGGGGGTGGGGGTCGATATACTGCCACGTCCACGTTCGTGTCCCCTGGAAACTACTTTGGTTAAGGCTATGCTGGTGTTTATACACTACGTAATTAATCAGTTATTTATATTTGACTCCAACAATTGTGTCGTTAAGCTTTTCGCTTATCGGAAATGAACATAATTAGAGCTTGTTAACAGTTATTTGATAGTAGTTATTGTTTGCCTTAACAAAAGTAGGCTAAGAGCAGTGTAGGTATTTGCATGTATGTAGGTTTACATATTGTAGATATTTGCATGTTTGTATTCGTATATGTGTACTGCGGTACATTATTACTTCATTTTGGTCAAATCATACATAAATGCCTATTTTGTTTAGTTTTTATTTAAATACATGACATCAACTTACTAAAGAATGTTTAACTTTCGCTAGTCTTCTATCGACCCAGGGTTACACAGTAATTCAATATTACCTACAACATAAAACTAAAAAACGTTTAAATCTTGGTTCTTTATCCGATTTTACTTTTTGACACACGGTCAAATGATGCCAACCAAAAAATCATCGACCGTGCAGAAGAAAATGTTTCATCACCGAAATCCCCATTCGCTTAGGTCAAGAAAAAGGCACACAAACCCAAATCGTTTTGTGTGCCTTTTCCCAACAATAAAATCCCATACACCATGCATTACACAACTGAACACCTCCAAACGGCACACACCCCTCTTCCCAACAATCATGAGACACTATAAAGCAAATAGGAATATAGAAAACAACAACACGAAACAACTTCCATGCACAAGAACATGTAAATTTCTTCCTCAAAATACTCATTCGCCTATCTAGAAAAATGCAACAACACGTATCCAGCCGAAACCAATACCAAACCTCTTCCTCTTCTATACGTCTCCGGTCTCCTACGAAGATGAAAGCTAATAATATACCTACCCCATGTCATACTCCAGCACGCACCCACTCCTGCATACGATCATAATACAACTGGCAACGGCAAGGCAATAGCAAAGCAAGTCCACCCTTCTTTTTGAATGAGGTATGGTGGGTTTTGTTTTCCACCATATATTTGTTAGACAATCGTGTTTGACGATCGCAAAGAAGTGCAAGCATCGATTTGTATTGCGGTGAGACATCTGTATAAGTTATTTAGTCTATGGTATAAGTATAAAAATGGGAAAAATGGGTTTTGTGTGCGATTGGTACGTTGACAAGATTTAAATTGTTAATACAAGCAGTAAATTTGAGAGTTTCTGCTAGGTATGTTCCCACTTTGTTTAAAGAACTCTCTCAAAACTTTGAAAACATAAAGATGTCTCATTGGTAAAATTCGTAACGTTTTAAACAAGGGTAAACTGTGAGCTAATCGATTTTTTTTTTTGCAAATAATTCTTATTAGGTAAGTGTTTCTGTGATATCAAAAGAGGCCCAAATGAATTAGTATATGATCCCCCCAACTAGTGATGCCATATTGCAACTTTGAATGTGCTAGACCATAATATATTAAGGTTAGAACATGTTTTGAGCAGTAAGGTCTAATTAGATACATTTTTCGAGCCACCAAGTTCAAATACGATTTAACAGTTTGTATAATTATGATCTTTCCAATTTAAGTTAAAGTCAATTAAGACTACAAGATATTTGTAATGTTGCAATGTCTCAATCTTAAAACAGTTTGTTGAGCATTGCATGCTATCCATGAAATTATTTTTACCACACTTGTGCAAAGGTAGGCAAAATCTTTTACAGTTATGAGAATGGAAATAAAGGTTGTAATCAGGGCCGTTGCCAGGATTTTGTTTCGGGGGGGGCTTGATTCCAAATCTTACGAGGAATTCTTTAAACAAAAAACTATATACAGGGTGTCCCAGTTAAGCAGTATAATCCTTTAAGGGAAGATTCGTGAAGTTCCGCCGAACAAAAAATTGTATGGCAGGGGGTTCTATTTTCACCATATTTCCCGTTATTGGCCTTCAAAGCATGTGACCTCTAATTTGGAGGTGTTACAACTTAAAACGCTATAACTTCTAAACTATTAAAGATACAAAAATGAATTTTGAAAAGACAATTTAGTAGCGCATACCTACAAGTCCTAAGCACTACGGGTACATCTGTGCAGCTATAAAAAAGTTATGGCTCCTTAAAGTCAACATTTTGAAAATTTGTTGTTACATTTTTTTACTTAAAATGTTTTTTTCTCAAAATGTTTACTTAATAAATTTGTATTTTTTTAATGAAATTTTTATCCTTGAGAAATTTTCTAAAATTTATGTTAAGCAACTTTTTTACGTACGATCAACAGAAGTTGTTGTAAAAGCCGTTTTTTGTCAAAAAAAAATGGTCAAACAAAATTAAGTCAGAATAATAAACTAACGTAATTATAAGCGGTTAACAGTTAATTGTCGAATATTAAAAAAAAAGCTTAACATTGATAAGTTGAAAAACGTGATTACGCGGACATAGTGTTTGTAAACGGGTTCTGCCATGGAAATGCTTCGATGGCAAGATAGGAGTCCAACGCCGATACCCAAATCGTAGTACACCATGTAGCCGGGTACTGATGCGTATCAGCGCCTTGTTGAAACCGGGTGAGCTCCTCGAAATAAAAAAAACGACGTTCAGACGCAGCGGCGGCAGAAATTGAGGGTGGGATTTTGCGTGCTGTGGAAGTTAAGACTTTAGTCAGGTCCGAGGACAAGCTGTGCAATTGGAACTTCCTAGAACCAGGATTCACAGAACTCTACATAGTAATAGATTACGTACCCGGACACTTCCTCAAGAACATTCTGTGGACTGACGAAGCGCAATTCACAAACGAAGTTATAAAGCTACAAACCTCCACAATTTGCACCATTGGTCAGACCCCAATCCCCATTTAATACACACAACAACCTTTCAAAGTTAAGAATTTAATTATTTTGAACAACTTCTTCAAAATGTGTGTTTATTTCAAAAGAGGTTTAGCGTAAATTTTTGAAAACACTTTAGTAGCCCACACGTTCTTCCACAAACAGTTAATTCCCTTGAATTTCTAGAGAACGATTGCCGAAGCTCCTTGAAGATGTTCTTCTTTTTCAGGGAAGAGCGATGTTCGTTCAACAAGATGGAGCACCTTGTGACAGTAGCAGCGGGGTAAATCCATTCCTTAACCATACTTTTAATGTACGGTGAACTGGTCGATTTGGCCCAATCCTTGGCCACCCAGATCTCCTTACCTAACACCCATGGATTTTTTCTTCTGGGGTGCTGTGAAAGAAAAAGTAGATTTTAGAGAAATATCGAGTCTCTTTTTGACCATTTTTGCCTGACAAAAAAACGGCTTTTACTACAAATTCTGTTTATCGTATGTAAAAGAGTTGCTTAACATAATTTTTAAAAAAATTTATCTCAAGGATAAAAATTTCATAAAAAAAAATTAAACGGGAAATATGGTGAAAATAGACGTAAGATTTTGTATTAACGAATATATGCAAGGTATCAGTATAGTCACGCTAAAATAGGCTTCAGTAGAAGAGGTTTCTGGATTGGAACGCGTTGTTTGCTTCAATGAAGTTCTTGGGGCTCTTAATTCAACTTCAAATAAGTCCTCGGCAGGGACTTCGGATTGAAAAGCCTCTCTGAAAAAGTCTTCGGCATTTTCTCTGATGTTCTTAAGAGATTTCAGAACTACTTTTGTGCGGTCGATAACAGAAACGAAGTCTAAGGATTTGGTCTGTAGGAAAACTGATAAGGCGTTAAACTGAATAGTTTTTCGCATACAATGAGGCTTACTAGGAAATCACAGTTGTGACACCGTTTAACTTAAGATCAAATAAAGAGTTAACGTATATTAAAAATTAAAGTGGACCAAGCACAGAACCTTGCGGGACATCATTTTTTTGAAATACGAAAGTCGCTGAGTGTTCCATTAATATTTACCCTTTGCTCTCTGAATTTCAAGTAAGACTTAAACCACTCATATATTATTATTTTTTAAAGAACAAATTGCTTTATATACTTATCTCTCCTGCAGTAATCTCATTAAAGACAAAACTATTTGATTGTATATTATTTGTAATTATATTGGAGTATGTAGAACAATTGCAGGTGTGATGAGTTTCCGAAGAAAGGTTCTAATTTTACAGAGATTTCCGTGAAATATTCATTAAATTTATTTGAAATGGTACTGGTGTTAGATATATTAACATCGTCAACCATAATTTTATCAATTTTTAATTTTTGATTTTCTTTTCCTAAGATGCTATCTACCACTCTCCACTCTTGTTTCACATTTCCCCTTGCTCTTTCAAACATATCTGAGTAATATTTGTTACGGGTATCATAAACCCTTTTATGTATTGTTTTACATAGTTAATCGTAGTACAATTTAAGATTTATATTTTGTGGATTTCTAAAACACTTTATTGCGAGACGATTTTTTCTCTCCACCTGCCTTAATAGATTATCAGTCATCCAAGGTTTTAAATGTTTTCGATTGTTTGTATGATGAACAGAAAAAGAAGTACAACATTTGATAATGGTTTTGTAAAATGGAAAGAAAGATATCAAAGGCAGAAGATGGACTATCCGCCGAATAAACTGATTCCCAGAATTCATACTTTAAACATTCGGTTAATTGTTTATAATCCGTTAAAAACTTATTTCTGGGTGGATCGCAGCTTTTTTGTGGACTAGAGTTAGAACAGATATCAAGGGCGATCATACAATGATCTGTTAGTCTAAGATCGTAGACTTTACCACTCAAAATACTTTTATTATTTTTATGTAAGGCTGCTGTTATAGCTATCAGGAATGTAATCGCTCTTCCGCATGTAAACTGTTCCTTGTCCATACATATTTATACCGCTTAGTAGTCTTCAGTGTCATTGCAGTGTTGAGAAGTTGACGTGTCGAATACGTTAGGCAATCGTTGATGTACATTTTCTCTGAATTACTGTGTGCGTTGAGAAGGTTTGTTGTCAACTGTTCTCTTCGCTTTCATTATTTGTTCTTTGCAGTAGCGAGAAACAAATTTTACATGAAGAATGTTGACTTTGGCTGGAGTATTATTTGCTGATATGTTCTTACGATGTTTTGTAATTTGTTTGGTATAGCAGCAGTCGATGTCTTCTTTCTTTACGTTAACAACAAGCATACCATCACGGAAAATCTTTAGAGCCATATCGATGCTATAGGTATTTCCACTATCAGAGGGGACGTTAAAGATCTCCACGCTGTTTGCAATCAGTTGTTGTTCGAGGTGATTGACCTTTCCCTCCAGCAGGAACATTTTTTTCTCGCATTCCTTGTTTTGTTGTTGTAATTCATCTATCTGCTCCCGTTCAATTTTTTTTTGATCTCCAAAATTAGCGTATATAATATCCAGTGTAATGTTTGGTTCAGCCTGAGGCGAACTTGTGTGAAGTGCAGTGATGGTTGGCTCATCATCCGGATCCGGAGCATCACACAAGAGAGAATCGCGGCGTTTGGTTGTCATACAATTTTTGCAACGCCAAATTTTATTGCTCTTTTTCATATAATCTATATCGGCTGGTAATATTTTTTCGCACGAAGCATGAAAAAGACTGCGACAATCGCTACATTGTTATTTCAGCTCAGAACGTTCCACTTTACCACCACAAGTATTGCAAGACATATTAAACTAATTACGTAGAATAAAAAAGAGAAAGTAGTTCCCGACGCGTGTGTACCCCACAACAGACATGCCAGAACTTGCCAGATTGGAGCTCTGAAACACACAATTTTAACACTGATTATTTGATTTGGTGGTACATTAACGACAAAACATGACGAGCTCTTTCCTTATTTCTAGTACAAATATTTGCTTACACCCTAATTATGGCGTAAAATATTATGTTATTTATTTCAGAGTTCCAAGGGAAGGAGAAACGCTAGAAGGCAATGCGCGATACGAAGGTTACTCTCTGGATCTCATTGACAATATCGCACAAATTCTTGGTTTCAAATATGTATTTGAATTGGCCCCAGACGGAAAGTATGGATCGTTCAACCCAGTTACCAGAGAATGGGATGGTTTAGTTAAACAACTGATGGATGGGGTAAGTATAAGGTGCTGGATAAAGAACGACAATGTTGACTAGTGTTTATCCAATTGTGGGCGGAGTGGCACTATGATTATTGAGTTTGAATTGGAGAACTAAGGGAGGGGCTTCCCCAGGTATAACCTATTAAATACACAAATTATACATTTGGCGCTTTTTCAGTTGATCCCTCTTGCGGACGTTTAAAAAACCGCCAAAAATATAACTGTCTTCAGAAAGATTCTCAATTCAGCAGTTCGCATATGACATTCCATTGTATGAAGTATACGCCAGTGCTGTCAGTTCGTGGGCATTTTGCATTTCAAAATTAGCTTAAAGGGCGAAAGGGCATTCTTATATCTCTGAGAATAAAAAAAAGGGTATTTGAAATAGTTCATCTAATATATTCTAATCCCTTAGCAATATTCATTTTATTAAATTATTTTTATATCTGAATGCAATCATTAAATAATGCATTAAATAATGCAACCCATTCAGATTCATTCAGTGAATGCACTCATTTTCAATTTTGCAAATCCAAAATAAACATCTTTCTGTCATTGCGTTGTAGTTTCGTTGTTGTCAACGTCAACGTCTTCGTGTTGGTTCCAACTATTCCAACATAACCACTAGCTTGGTTCGGAGCGGAATAATTTGAAAATCCACACTTTTTTGAATTGACGTCTAAAAATGTTAACAATTTGAATTTCAACCGTTTTACTTGCCAAATTCACTAACGCCCAATAGGGTGTTCTCTACTGAGAAATCAAAGATGGTTATCGCTTTGGCTCCGTTTCCTAATGCCATCTAATGTAAACCGTGGCCCCAGCGAGGTATCCGTCGGAACGGAAATTTCTCCGATTTCATACGAATCGGAGGATTTCTGCTTCGAGGTATAGTACGTCGGAACAGCTTTTCGGAACTTTGTTCCGACAAATATGTAACGCACACTGGCGTTTTGCGTTTCAGTGCGATCAAGTGCGTCTTTACTCATATTTCTTACTTACAGTTTCATACGAATTTTCTTCCGATATGCTCCGACAAGAATTGGTTGCGGAGCAGAATTTGTTTACGATTTGCAGTGAAGTGTTGATAAATGAAAGCAATAAAGAAAAAAATTAACAATGTAATTGGCTGTATTTGTTGCTTTAATTTGCGTTTCCAGGGCAAAAACAAACGAAAAAACAAGCACTTAATAGGAAAACCCCGATGTAACACGAAACAACCACCCCTAACGTGGAATCGGTCGGGGGGAATTATTCACGGAAAAGAATATTTTGGTATCGTCAAAATCGCAAAGTGAACAGCTCCCCGTTCAGGAAAAATTCGATTTGAACGTTTTTAACGATACATTGAAACTCATTCACATTACTCACACGGGAAACTGTTCACTTTGCGATTTTGCGACGATACCAAAATATTATTTTCCGTGAATAATTCCACCCGGCGGAGTCCACGATAGGAGTGAACATCATGTCAAATCAATACGTTGTCGCATTTTAATTATTCGGATACCTAGCTATCTCGAATGTAAATTGAGTCTCCGGCGGAATATGCGTTGCGGAGAATTCTCCGTTCCGACGCATACCTCGCTAGGGCCAAGTAACATAATTTATTTTTACATTTTGTCAACTCAAAAACATATATTATTCCTTTATGCTTTAAAAAAAATATAGCTAAATATGATGAAAAGTGGGCGCAGTAGCGCAGTGGTTAGTGTGCTGGACTACTGTGCGAGGGATCCCAGGTTCGATCCTCGGAAAAACACAAATTACATCTTAAGGTTTTTTGTTTTTTCTACTGCGCCACTTCTCGCGAACGTCTGACAAACATCCGAGAGTATGACTGTCTTGAAAAAGCTTCTCAATTCAGCCGTTCGAACTCGGCATAAAATTTTAGGTCCCTTCCATTCGTTCCAAAAATAGAAACTCACACAAAACGAATGGTTGCGAGAAGCTAGGCCTTGGGTGTCCACCGCCTGTTGCGCCACCTATTTTTTATTTTTTTTTTTTAATATGAAAAAAAAAAACCATTGCGCACATTGAATAAAAAGAGAAGGCTGTTTTTGTTTTTTTTTTATTTTTGTGCTTATGATATATGTACAGTGAAATCTCTCATTGGCGGACACCCTGTTTAGCGGACAACTCGCATTAGCGGACAAAATAAATTTAAATGGCTGGATTCTACTATTTTCTATTGAAATAATTTTCTCAATAGCGGACAAATCTGTTTAGCGGACACGGACAGTACATTTCTTAATTTTCGAAAAAAATGTTGCCTTAAGCGGACAAAAAAAATGTTTACAGTGGAAGTCGCACTTCGGAACAAACTACATTCGATGTTGCTCTTCTTCTCTCCTCTCTCGTTTTATTTAAAAGGAAAACCCAACAGTTTCTGCTACAGGCCTACAGCTACAGCTGCGTGTAAAGTCAGTGCATATAAATTATACACACACATTTTTTTCGCGGCCAGACAAAACGGGACTTTCCAACAATGAACAACAGAATTCAGATGTTCGGCGAATGCCAGTTGTTGTCTTTAGCTTTCAGTAAGCGGTAGGCTCAATTTGTGTTTATTTTTTAAGTGAAATTAGAGTTGTTGTTTGTTATTTTTCATATTTTTTTTATTGGGTACGTTTTGTTGGTATGACAGGGACATTTACGTTGTACTCATTAGTTTACTTTTTATCTAAAGGGAAAGAAAATATGGCTTCAATAAGGAAGCGTCTGACTTTTAAGGAAAAAATAGAGATCATCAATTTTGCGTTGTGTGTTCTGGAGTCCATTTACGGCAGATCCGAATTCAAGACTTTTTTCATTAAAAATAAACTGAAAGTACACGTATTTTACCTAGACATACCCACTGTACATACTCGTATCTATATCAAAATGTCAAAAAAATAAAAATGATTGGTTTTAAATAAAAAAAATATTCAAAACTGACAGCTTAACATTTTGTTATTATGAAAGCAATGTTCTAGGTACATATTTTAATTTAATTATTTGAGCGTAATTTTTAGTTTTAAATTCCCATAAAGCGGACGAAAAATGTCGGTCCCGCAGGTGTCCGCTTATGAGAGATTTCACTGTATATATGTATGTAGTTTTATAGGTACATATATGTATATTTTCGTGGGGAATATCGTGGGTTTTTTTTCTAACAACGGCATGGGGCAAAATGGGCAAAAATGGTATTTTTGATAATCGTCGTGGGAAAGTCAGTGCGAAAAGTCTGGCATTACTCGTATACCTTCCCCTCGTGTCTAAAATAAAACTCACACATCAGTGAGCGCCAAAAGTGAGTAAACACCGATGGTCTTTTGAGTTTGGAAACAGGTCTAAAAAACCAACAATCTGTAAAAAGTTTGATAAGGAAATAACAATAACAAACCGTATTTAATCTCGACAGTATAAAATACTTTATAGATATTTAAGAAAAAAAGTTTTCCATCTCCAGAGAAAAATTAAAACATCATTGGTGTTTACTCACTTTTGAGGCCCACTGTATGAATGGTTGTGATGAAATGCGGTGCTATATGAACCTGTTGTGTCCAATATATAAGTTATGGAAACATATTAAAAACAACAAATATCTAACATTAAACTATATGACTAGCGTACCCTACCGCTCATTAACCCGTTGCTCCGACATGATTTATTGACTCAGCAACAGCATAAGACCAAACGAAATAGCAATAGGAGCAATCGCAATAACAACCGCACAACATCCCATCAACTATAGAGCGATAGCAGCATCATAGAAAAGAGGTACCTCATCAACCGTTATTCTCGCGCTTGCGTTTTCCCCTTATATGATAGTGACTTGACTATGTAATTTTAGTTTTAATCTTTAAGATTACTCGTTAGGGTACAGATGTACGATTAGAATTCTCATAGAGAAAGAAATAAATGTAAAGGAATTGAATAAAGGAAACAAACAAAATTAAGTGGTTCAATTAATTATTACTGGCGCCCAACTTGTAGCTACGTGAATTTTATTCGATTAACAGATTCTTATAAAGGATGCCTAATAGTTCGCGTTACGATCTCACAGTACTTAAATCCTATATTCGGCCGGTGCTGCATTAAAATGTTCGTAATTAAGGACAAAATAAACCCCATAAGCAGTGAAACATGTTTTGGGGGGCATGTTGCCCCCTCCCCCAACCCCCTGCTTGTTTTTACTGTCAGATTTGGAGTAGGCCTGCTGAAATAATCATTATTGAAGTGATCGACATTATTTCCATTCTTTTTTTTTTTTTGGAAATACAGTCGAACGCAACAATTTTTGGAATTCGACATTATTTCCAATCAAAATGCAAATAAACACGAGTGGACCTTATTTCCTTCGACATTGTTTCACAGTACCTGTTAGAAATACCGTCAAGATGCGTTAAGGGTATTTATTTCAGGGTTGTAAAAGCCGATGTGTGACATTATTTTTTCCTCGAGGCCCACCGACATGCCAGGTGCACTCACTCTTGCCCAAGAACTCGCGGCAAACCAAGAGCGATATGTGTTTACAAACTCATTTTCTAGTAGAACCGAACGTCCAGCTAACTTTTTATCTAGGCAGAACTGTAGCTATAATCAATATGCCCCATATAATTCACCGTACTACGTATACAAACTCCTGCTACTCAAACACGACATAAGACAACCTATGGAAATAGACCCAACACTTTCCCATTACAGGAGTCCGACAAATTTTCAAATGCCTATACAAACTCAGAGACCCATGATGCAAAATCCCAATATGCAAAGACCTGTCATGCAGAATTCCAATAAGGTTTTCTGCGGCTCCAAAATCATTCCCAAAGGGGTGTCCTAAATCCCAATCAATTCAAGCGACAATGTGAATCCGACCGTCAAACTCTGCCGAAACTCCAGAGAGTCACAGAAAATCAGTATTATCCATGCGGATTGCGGATTCAATGATGAACACTATGATGATATATACAATTGTCACTGTGAGCAAAACATTGATGACCATGACCAATGTAATGGCATCGCTCAGGGATATACAGATAGTCAATATCAAGAAGTTTTTGATGAAATCAATTTTTTAGGGGTAAGTCCCTCCTGCCATACGTCGGTCGAACCTTGGCAGGAAAGGAAATAAAGCTTCTTGTGGATACCGGTGCCTCCAAAAATTATATTAGGAATTTAAATACTCTCAAAGCTTTCAAGCCGATTGATAAACCATTTATGGTTAAGTCAATACATGGAACCAATCAGATCACGTCTAAGTGCACTATAAATATTTTTAATAGAAATACTACCTTTTTTCTGCTTCCAAATCTTGAAACTTTTGATGGTATTATTGGGTTTGATTTTTTAAAAGAAATAATCGCCAAATTGGATTTGGTAAAAGGAACTGTAAGTTACAATGGGGGTCAAGAAAAATTGTTATATTTTTATTACAGGAATGTTAACAGCATAACAGCCTCTCCGCAGAAAAAGAAGATATCTCTTCAGATTTAGATAAAAAAAAATTCGTTAATGATGGCACGGCATATGAAGGCTTCCGCTAATACTAATGATGCGCTTCCTTTTAACACAAATGTTGTTGCGACTATACGAACCACCGATAGTGAACCGGTCTATTCGAAGGCTTATCCCTATCCTATGTCAGCACTCAGCAGCAGAGTTTGTTAATAATGAAATTGCTGAGCTACTTCATAATGGAATTATAAGACTATCACGGTCTCCCTATAATAACGCTATATGGGTTGTTGACAAAAAAGGGGTTGATGGCACGGGTAAACGGAAAATGCGTCTTGTAATAGATTTTCGAAAGCTGAATAGTAACACCATAAGCGATAAATACCCAATTCCAAATACTGCCGTCATTCTTTCCAATCTTGGGAAGAATGGCCCATAGTGAATCTTCCTTAACACAAACAATACGCAGCATCTAAAACCCACTAAATTGTTTTAGGAATCAAATAATTATTGATAAAGGACTAGAAGTGATTAAAAAAACGAAAATAATTTTTAAAACTCGAATAAGGCATACGATAACATTCGATAGCCTGGAAAATCTCTTCCTAGTTTTTAAAGAAATAATTAATCCTAACGTTGCTTATGCAATTTATTGTGATCTGCTTGTTTTGGCGCAGATTCAAGATAAATTACGAAACTTGTTTCCCTCAGTAACATTTGTTCATACACCAAATTTAGTGACTGACATTTTCAACCCGACTGGCCAAATCGAAATTCTTTCAAGCGAACATAATCGCGCACATCGATCTGTGCGCGAAAGTATGAAACAAATCTTATAAGGATTATTACTTTCCTGAAATTCGCAAGAAATTAAAGGAAATAGTATCGAACTGTAGAATTTGTCATGAGGCGAAATATCAAAGGCATCTCCCGAAACCCAAGATAGGTGAAACCCCCATACCAAATCACTCAGGAGAAATACTTCACATATACAGTGAGCGTCAAAAGTGAGTAAACACAGATGCTTCTTTGAGTACGAGAATAGAGCAAAACATCAATACTGCTGAGCTCTTTTTACTTGCCACATTCAAGTACAATAGGACGATTCACTCAGTGACAAATTATAGACCAATCAATATTATACTACATTCAATCCCGGATATTTTAGAAGACGAAGTTAATAAAAAGATAACCAAGAAAATTGTCTTAAATTATCACAATAGGAAAAGACAAACCAGGAGAAACAGTTTTTGTACGAACAAATAGACGTATCGGAAACAAATTCAGGAATCTTTTCGTTGAAAAGGTTGTTCAAAAGATCTCGGGTCTACGGTTCTCATAGACAACAGGGCTTACTTACTTACTTAGATGGCGCTACAGTCCGGGGTGGACCTGGGCCTCAACCAACACGCCTCTCCAGTTAGCACGATCTTTGGCTAATCGCCTCCAGTTGCGCACTCCAACTTGGTTGAGGTCCCCCTCCACTTGTGCGCGCCACCTAAGGCGAGGTCTTCCTCTACTGCGTTGTCCCTCCGGGTTGGAATCGAAGACTCTTCGGGCCGGAGCGTTGGTGTCCATTCGCTCTACATGTCCTAGGCATCTTAGTCGACTGATACGTACTTTTCTGACCAGGTCGATGTCGCTGTACAGCTCGTAGAGTTCGCTGTTAAATCTCCTCCTCCAAAGCCCGTCAACGCAAACGGGACCGAAAATCACTCGAAGAATTTTGCGTTCGAAGCGACCAAGGAGATCTTCATCCGCCTTTGATAACGTCCATGATTCTGCGCCATAAAGCAGGACTGGGATGATGAGGGTCTAATATAGAGTCTCTTGGTGTTTCTCGACAAGGCCTTACTAATCAATTGCCTTCTTAGGCCAAAGTAACAGCGGTTGGCAAGTGTAATTCTTCGCTTGATTTCTGATGTGATGCCATTTTCAGAGTTAATAGCGGAGGCGAGGTAGACAAAGTCCCCTCAAAGTTATAGCTGTCTAAAGAGGCGGTAACCCTAGGCAGAGGTGTATTGTTTACAAGTGGTGCTCGAGATTTTTTTGAATAAAGTAATTAAAATAAAAGGAATTAAAACAATATTGCTTGATAAGTGGATAATTAGACACCTTGCGAATATAGTGAATTGAATGTGAAGCTGTATGGTCAATTTTCTAAGTGAAAACCAGGAAGAAAAGTACCCCATAGCCACCGGCTGTCAAATCGATTCGACTTGTGTGCTGGTTATTATCTATGTACATTTTGATAGTGTTTTGGCTTACTGGATTACCTACTGAATGCGAGTGGCACTGTGGTTTATGAAAGAAAGGTACGTGGAATTTAAATACCGCATAGGGTTGTATGCTAAAATTGTATTAATCAGAACTATTCTGTTGATATCTATATTGATCTGGTAAATTGGACTTTGACCCCACAAACTTATACATAATACCATTGAGCTTATACACAAAAAAGGGAAATAAATTAATATTCTTTCAACTGCGATAATTATCTGATTTGGTGCTGATACTAAATAGGACACAGACATTGAATAACTACAAATAGAAGTGGACACAGCTGATTTTGAAGCGACATACGGACCTTCATTGCGGAGGAAATTTGTATTAAGTTAGTATATGCATATACCACCTTTTTTTTAGGTTCGTGCATTAAGTAAAATTAATTTCCCAAAACATTCCCATGTTTATTTCATGACCGACTATGCACCTTCTTCTTTTTTTATTCGTCTCATTGACAACATGCAAATGAAAGAGAAACAACAATTATTTTTGTTGTATTTTATTCTCCACCGATTGCATAATTGGTTGTGGAGTGGAAGTGGAATATGCAAAGGATAATGAAATCAATGATCGGGTATGTATTTTTCGCATATAGGTAGTTAGTGGTGGTTGGTATTGTAGGCAAAGGGTATTTTTAGCATGAGGAGACTGATTGGGATTTTATGAGAATAACAATGTGGAAAGAAGGTATATGAAATAAAAGATCGGTTAGATACTTTTCGCATATAGTGGTGGTGTGTGGGGTGTGGTACTTTTAGCATGACAAGTGTAATGATGATTTAAATTGATATTTAAGAAAATAAAAATGTGGAAAGGGGATATATGAAATCACAGATCGGGTGATTTACAATACATATTTTGTATTTCTTCGATATATGTGCAGCAGTGGTGTCATTGTGGTGGCTTTTGGACTTAGGTGTCCAAAATTTCTGTTGTTGCTCTGGGGTGGTGGGCGTAAATCGCAGCATAATGTTATGTGGCCTATGTGCGAGTAGGATCTATTAATTATGATATTAAGATGATATTCGAGCTCAAAAAGTGAGTCTCGCAATTGTGTCTGTCTGTCTGCGTGTTTGTTGGTAGGTAGGTGCATTCTAGACGACAGGACGGATTTGTTTGTACCAATATGTAGTAGTTTGTTTCAAACTGTGCATAATTAGGTACCTATGCGGTTTATACGCTGACAGTTCGAGTTCATTTGTTTAGGAATCTTTAGAAACATTGCAGTTCAGATTAGATTCTTGCTATACGAAATTAAGTAGTCTGGTGTTTATTTTAAAATTACTTAATTATTAACGCACAGCCCAAAATGGATAATTAAGTCTGTTTTCTAACCACTGATCAACGATCACACGAAAGTGAGGAAAAATGAAAATCGAATAGAAATAAGATATGTAAGAGAATTTGTTAACGACTTTTACATTGGCGCACAAAACAATCATACCAGGTATACCTACTAAATAGCTGGTTCGGAATTTCCTACAATTACCCTCTATCTCCTAACAGAGGGTTATTGAGCGAACTCAAGGAATGCGAATTGCTCATAATTATCTCCAGACCAGAAATGACGACATCTGCCGTTTAACCCCAAATAACGCAAGCAAGACCATCACGGGGCTACTATATGAAATCAAACCTAGCACTTTAAGGAACACCGTGCTTTTCTAAATATGTACATAGTGAATATGCATGTATGTATCTATTTAATATGTAGTTATAAATTCCGCTATTTTCGGGACTAAAAAACAGGCGGGGTCCACAAATCGCAGGATTTTACCTATTCGCTAGTAGTTTTATCGAAATGATTATTAGTGGTTATTGGAAAGATTAACAATTACTGTACCCGGCAGGCATTGTTCGTGCCTAGATACTTATATTTTGGTCTATCAGCATATAACGTTATCAGAATAGCGCTTTTTTTAACCTTTGGGACAATTTTAACCAATCTTCACAGGAGCATTCTCGGACCAATACCTAAGATTGCCTGGAAATTTGAACTCAATCGATTTGATAGATATAATATTTTTGAGTTAATTACAAAAAGAATCACTTAAATCGATGCATATTTGACAAAAATATAGGCAAAATAGTGAGACTCTAACATACATTTATGCATATCTTAAAATCTTGTGTAATGTCAGC
The DNA here is from genome assembly GCA_955612985.1 of Cheilosia scutellata. Taxonomy (NCBI): domain Eukaryota; kingdom Metazoa; phylum Arthropoda; class Insecta; order Diptera; family Syrphidae; genus Cheilosia; species Cheilosia scutellata. Next base: position 23,270,440 of record OY015314.1, on the reverse strand, counting down.
AAGAAAGCCAAACTCACTTTTATTCAATTTATCCTTCCCAACTGATCACCCCTTGCATCGCCCTCCCTCTCTTTAACTCAAAAATCCTACACATTGCTATTGATCCTTGTTTATAATATTGCATCTCCTTTCCTGTCTTCCAAACCAAACCAGTTCCCTACCCTGTTACGTCATTTCAGAAAGAATTTTATACTGACGGCACTACCTCAAACTGGTTTACAACAAAAAATTACCCATCCAACATTCCTTAGAGGGATATTTTTGTTGGGATATACATTTTCTTGTTTTTGTTTTTATCCAATGTTCAATCCCAGATTATGCCCAGATCCATTTCACAAACCCGCACAAGCGATCACAGCGACGTATGGACCGCGTAGCGGATGTTGGCTTCGGTGCCGTTTCTATTCGTAGTTATTCAATGACACAGACCAGAAATTCAATCTCACCACACTTCATTCACCAGAGTGGGTTGGAGATTTGAAATAATCTTCGCAAAAAAGTCTACAAAGGTTACACTCACTATTTGAGCTAATAGCGAGGTTGTAATCTTTGCTGAGCTTAGGTTAGACTTAAATTACAAAGGTTGTGGTGAAGGCTGTGTGTAGGGTTGCCAAGTTAAGCGTCCTGATATTTTCGGAGCGGAAAATTATAGTTTTTCTGATTATTTCTGTAAGCAAAACAAACCAAACTGGAGCAAGTAGGAAAACGACTGAGGTCTCAATTTTCACCAGATTTGGTTCAAAAACCTATAAAAAAGGTCCAGGGTAACAAGATGGCGTCAAGCTCTGAGGATGAAACCAACAATTTAAATGAAACCGTGGTACAGCAGGCAACGTGGGAGACTATGATGAAGGAATTCAGGAAAATAATACAAGAAGAAATGAAGAGTACAAATAAAACCGTAGAAAACCATACAAAAGAAATAGAAGAAATAAAAAACACTAATGCAGAGTTAAAAAAAGAAGTAGAAATACTTAAGAAATATAAAGCTGAAAGTGAAAGGAAGTGCGAGACGTTTGATAGATTCTCAAGGAAAAAGAACTTAATATTCAAAGGATTTGAAAAAGAAAAAATAAAAAAAAGCGACATATGGAGCCTTTGCAAAAGCGTTCTTAAAATAAATGGCAGTCTAGAAATAGAAAGGATATCCAAAATTGGCAAAAACGGCAGTAAATTATTCTTGGTAGAGTTTGGATCTCAGTCCTCAGTAAGAGAAATATTACAAAACACCTCAAAACTGGTTAACTCAAAAATAGGTATTCAACGTGATTTGACGGAAAAGGAAAGGAGTCTCAAAAACTTTCTTCTCCGCGTACGAAAGGATATTAGAAAAATAGATCAGTCGAAAAATATTATGTTCAAGGGAACCCACATTGAAATTGAAGGGAAGAAGTTTTCTGTGGTTCAAGGTGAGCTAAGGAATGGTGAAAGAGATGCTGGAGAAGCCCTTAGAGAAATATACAACAAGGAGTTTGGAAACATTGACTTCGTGTTAAGAAATAATGATGATGGAAACCGTATAGATTAGCCGCTAGATGTCTGCTGCGATCAAAATTTAGCTATAGATAAACTAATAGTAAGTAAGCAAACTAAACTAGAAATACTATCTTATAACATACATGGATTAGGCAATAAGATACTTTTCCCAGGCTTTTTAATTATTTAAATAAATTTGATATTTTCTTCTTATATGAAACGTTTGTGATTGGAAAATTTGAAAGGTATGAAACATTTTTTAAGGGTTATAAACTTATCTGGATACCAGCTATACGTAGAGCACAAGTTGGCCGAGGAAGCGGAGGAGCGGTCTATGGATATAGAGAAAGTATAAACACGAACTCAGACATGAAGGCGAAGTTCATCAAGGTAGTGGAAAGAGACGTCCTATGCATCACGACAAACGATAAGGCAGTCCATATAATTCCAGCGTATTTAAATTGCAATAGATGGGAAGAGGATTATCAAGACTACAACCGGTGTGTGAATGAAAGCAATTTTGAAAACATAATTATTATGGGGGATCTCAACGTTAGAATTGCAGAAAACCAGGTGTTAACACGAGAAATCACAGAGCTAAACGGGCTGTTAAGACGTACAAGACGCTCAAAGGACAAGGTTTTAAATAATAGGGGAAAGCGTTTCTTGGAGTCTTGCTGTGATGCTGGAATAGCTGTTTTAAATGGCCGAACACCCGGGGACTACGAAGGAAATTTCACTTTTATTAACACGCAAGGATGCTCAGTTAATGATATCTGTGGTGTATCTTATAATATGCTGAAACAAATTGAAGGGCTAAGGGTTGACGAGTCTGTGTACTCAGACCATATGCCGCTAGTTTTGACTGTAAATGCATAAATTGGACACAGAACTGAGGAATTAAAGTTACTCCCGAAATTATTATGGATGAATCAAAATGAAAACGTTTAGAACAAAACATTTTGGAAAAGGAAGTAGCTAACATACGAAATCATACGTGGACTGCAGAAGATATAACAAATACTATCAAGGATGTTGTAGCTACACAAAATAATCCTCAAAAACATAACTTCAAGCAAAAGTGGTTCGATTCAGATTGCGCGAGAGCGAGGAAAAATGCATTTAAATGGCTGAACAAATGGAGAAAGGACCCCACTGAAATATTAAAAGTTTTGTATTTAGACGCTAACAGAAACTTTAAAATATTATGCGCATCAAGAAAGAAGAAGTACTTCCAACAGTTAGGCGAAAAGCTAAGAAAGGTGTCAAGTACTAAGGACTGGTGGGAACTTGCAAATGAGTTAAGGGGTAAAACATTCGTAAGAGGATCCAGCATCAAAAGCAGCGAATTTAAAAACCACTTTCAACAACTCCTAAATCCACCACTTCGAAACCATGTAGCCTTTGAAAGAATTGAAGATCACATCATCAATGAACATCTGGATAGAGCGATTACGATTCAGGAAATTTCTGAAGTGTTAAGCAAGGCAAAGAAAAACAAAGCAACAGGTTACGACCGAGTTCCATATGAATTCTTTATCAATGCACCACAGGCACTTATAGAGCGGCTAGGAGGGTTGTTTAATAAAATACTAATCACAGGGAAAGTGGAGGAATCCTTTCAAAAGTCGCTCATCTTCCCAATACATAAAAAGGGAGACACAAATCTAGCACAAAATTATCGAGGAATTTCTTTCATGGATGCTATCGCTAAGGTTTTTACTGGCGTGCTACTTAAACGCCTTCAGAACTGGGAAAAGGCCAATAACATCATAAATGAATTTCAAGCCGGGTTCAGAGAAAGGTATAGTACAGTGGATAATCTCTTTAACCTATTGAATACTCTGCAAATTAGGATGAGCGAAGGAAAGAAAACGTACTGCTTCTTCATAGATTTTAAGGCGGCATTTGACAGCATTAGTCGAGAAGCCCTCTTATATAAACTGCAAAGGATGGGACTATCGACGAGGCTTCTAAAAGTCATAAGGCACCTGTATGAGAACACATCAAGTGCGGTGTGGGATGGTAAAATGTTATCAGAGTGGTTTAGCACAAAGATGGGAGTTAAACAGGGATGCCTTTTAAGCCCATTTCTCTTTGCCCTCTTTATAAACGATATTCACGAATTTATTGGCGGCGGGATAACACTTGATGGACTTGTCATCCGTCTTTTGCTATATGCGGATGATATAGTACTTTTTGCAGAATCGCCGGAGGCATTGCAAGAAATGATAAACAAAATGGAGAATTATTGTCGAATGTGGAACATTGTCATAAATCTAGAGAAATCGAAAATTATGATTTTTAGAAAGAACGGAGGCAGGCGAAGCATCAGGGAAATTTGGAAACTGGGAGATACCCCAATTGAAGTTGTGAAAAAGTACAAATACCTAGGAGTTTGGGTAACGCCAGGACTAAGCTTGACTGAGCACTTTAAGGACAGAGCACAACATGCAAAAATGAGCCTGAATATTATGTACATGGCACAGCTTCGTCTCTAAAAAGGATATTGACATTCCTACAAAAATGGAATTGTTTAATGCTGTAGCAAGAGCCATTAGGGTATGGAGCGCAAGTGTGGGGTCATAAACAATCAGATGAATTAGAAAAGGTGCAGCGATTTTTTCTTAAAAAAATTATAGGCCTACCTCAAGTGACGCCGAATTATATGCTGACTCTGGAGTGTAAAATGCAACCACTTTTTCAGTACACGATGAAATGTCATATGAACTATATAAGAAAAATATTAAACATTTACGACGAGCACAGGTTGCCACAAATTTTGGCAAAGAAAATAATTGAAAAAAACATATACTGGCACATTTAGTACATTTTTTAGTGCTATGAGAAATGTATGTACGCATATTGTTGAAAACGATCGTGTATCGACACAACAAAGAGCGCTTAGCTCAACATCGCACGGACTATACAACATACTGGACTTTGAACGAGGAAGGAGGTATCTACAGGAAGAGCCCAGCCTCTCTAATATAAGATGGATTTTCAAGGCTAGAGGGGGATTATTTCTTTTGAACGCAAGTAACTCAATAACAAGAACAAACAAAGAATGCTCGATGTGTAATTAAAGGGAGAACGAAACATTTGCACATTTCCTTGGAATATGCCCAATACTAAGACCATACCGTATGTCTTGTTTCGGAATGAGAACTCTCAGCACTGATAGTATGCAGAACATTCTGAATGGCGATGGAGGATGGAACGCTTTAATAGAGTTTCTACGATCAGCACTGGAATATCGAGCAGAACTGCTGAGGGAATATAATGGATAAACTTCGGATGAGTGAAAAACACCACAGAATGAATTTATTCACGAAAAAAACAAAAAAGGACCACCAGCCACAACCACAACCCCAACCCAACATCCGCATCCACAGCCACAGCAAACACTACAACCACAGCCGTAGCCACATCTCAAGCCACAATCACACACAACCGCAAACAACACCGCACCCTCAACATCAATTACAATAACCTTAGTTACGACCATAATATCAAAGACAGCCACAACTACAACGCCAACTACAACCAAAGCCTAAACTGCAGTCACAACCACAGTTAAAATAAAAAAGTCATAATTACAGCCACCACCAGGACAGCAACTACAACTGCAACTACAATCACAACTACATCAGGGCCACAACAGCAACGTACAAGAAACAACTCTGTCAAAATAAAGTTATTTGATCGCAGCAGACGACGTTAGTCACAGCTGCAATATTAATTCTTTAGCGTTTATTATATCTATATTATAAAACAATTAAGGCAAGAATTTGTATAATTAGTCTTAGCATAAATCAATGAATTATTTTAAATAAACAATATTACTACTACTACTACTACTACTAGCTGTCTATCGTGACGTTCTGTCCGATTCGTAGATGTTGTGTTTGTGTGTCCCTTCTTGTCGACAGCATATATTTTGTTTTGCCCGCATTCACCACTAAACCCATTTTTGCCGCTTCTGTGCTAATACTTGCAAACGCACCAGTGACAGCTCGCTGTGTTCTGCCAATGATGTCGATGTCGTCAGCGTATGCAAGTAGTTGCACAGACTTTTGGAAAATTGTGCCCCTGTTGTTGGCTTGCGAGTTTCGCACAATTTTCTCAAGAATGATGTTGAAAAAGTCACAGCGCATCACCTTATCTAAATCCTTTTTTGACATCAAAGGTCTCGGTGAGATTGTTTCCGACCTTTACGGAGCAGCGAGCGTTCTCCATCGTCATTCTGCACTATCTGGCTCTGTATAGCTCGTCTCTATAAATGTTGTCATATGCGGCTTTAAAATCGATAAATAGATGGTGAGTATCGATTTGGACTTCTTGGGTCTTCTCCAGGATCTGCTGTAGTGTGAATATTTGGTCGGTTGTGGACTTACCGGGCCTAAAACCGCACTGATAGGGTTCAATCAGTTCGTTGACAAATGGTTTCAGGCGTTCACACAGTACGGCAGATAGTATCTTGTAAGCGATGTTAAGGAGACTGATGCCTCTATAGTTGGCGCTGCTTAGAGGGTCTCCTTTCTTAAGGATCGGGCAAACAATGCTGAGGCTCCATTCACCAGGCATACTTTCCTCTGACCAAATTTTAGAAACGAGTTGGTGTATGCTCTCTACCAAGTCATCTCTCGCTGCCTTAAAAAGCTCGGCAGATAAACCGTCCGGTCCTGCAGCTTTGTTTGACTTCAGTTTGGATATTGCTATCCCTATCCTTATCTCATTTTGGTCAGGTGGACGGAAGTCTTAGCTTTCATCGCCCAGGTTGTATGGTTCATTCTGCCTGACAGCGGAATTTGTGTCGTCTTCGCCGTTTAACAGTCTGCAGAAATGGTTTTTCCATATCCTCAGCACCGACTGTGACTCCACTACAAAGTTTCCTTGTTCGTCTCTACAGGTCTCTGTTCGGGTCTTGTTCCCGTGACACGTTCTTTTTACCTTTTGGTAAAACTTCCGAACATTGTTCCTGGAGTAACCCCTCTCTATTTCCTCGATCGCGCGCTTCTCATGCTCTTTCTTTTTCCTCCGGAGAAGCCGGTGTTCTTCCCTCCTTTTTTGCTCGTAGAGCTCACGAGCTGCTATCGTCCTTCTCTGCAGCGCCGCTTTGTAGGCCAGTTGCTTTGCTGCATGTGCTTGCCGGCACTCTTTATCAAACCAAGGGTTTCGCGGTGGTGATCGGGTGAAACCTAGCACATCAGTTGCAGCTTTTCTGACGGCTTCTTGGCATCGATGCCACTGGTCTTCAGCACTTGATGAAGGCTGCACAGGACTTCCCGAGAGGTTGAGGGAGACGCGATCGGTAAAAGTTCTGGCGGATTGTTGCGTTTGTAGCCGTTCAACGTTGAATCTCCTCACAGTATTTCCTCGTTGTTGTGGTGTCTGGGATATCCGCATACGTACCTTGGCTACAACAAGGTAGTGATCCAAGTCTATGTTGGCCGCTCGTAAAGTTCGGACATCAATTTGATTGACGGTTTGTTGATCTGGTGACCGCCATGTCCCTCTGTGAATGTTGAGGTGAGGAAACCGTGTGCTAGCTATAGTAACATTACGTCCCGCAGCAAAGTCATTAGCCTAAGTCCGTTTCCAGACGGAGGAGCTCATAGAAACATTCTTTGGTAGCATCGTCTTTATCTTCTGTGGGGGCGTGAGCGCATATCAGGCTGATGTTGGCGAATTTAGCCTTGATGCGGATAGTTGTTAGGCGTTCACTAACGTGTCGAAAAAAATTATTGTTTTTTTTTTTTTTTTTTTGAATTTATAATTTATGTTAATATCACGATTTTCCTATATGTTTCGGAGTAATTTTAACATAATTACATATTCATCCTTGCCTTGGGTCCTCTCAGATTGAACTCCAGCGCGCGCTCGAACTTTTTGTAGCCGTTTGTGTTGAAGCTGAGATGAAGGTGAACGCCTGTTCAATGCACTCTGCATGTTAGTGGAGTCCCATTGAAACAGGTGGAGAAGTTTAAGTATCTCGGGGTCTTATACACGAGTGATGGAAGGAGCAATGCTTAGTTTTCCTGTAGGATTGGTCAGGCTGGATCAATTTTGAGACAGCTTGGACATTCTGTTATTAGGAAGACTGAACTTGGTGTCAAAGCTAAGTTGTCAGTCTTTAATTCGGTGTTTGTTCCAACTCTTACCTACGGTCATGAGGTTTGGGTAATGACCGAAAGAATAAGATCGCGAATACAAGCTTCCTCCATTGTATTGCTGGTGTCACTCGTAGAGATCGCATTAGAAATACCAGAATACGTGACGAACCCAGCTACTTCTCCGGACGGAGTGGTCCATTCTTCGCTGGTTTGGTCATGTTAAACGCATGTCCCCGACCAGGATTCCATGACGTGCTATGGAATCCGTACCATCGGGCAGGCGTTCTCTAGGTAGACCCAGGATGAGATGGTTAGATCAAGTTCATAATCTCTCCTCTACCCGTATGGGGATTGCCCTTGATGATTTGGAGTCGATAGCGGAGGATCGGCAGCTATGGAGGGTCCACTTGAGCAACCTACACCCGCGACCCACTTAATGGCGGACCATTGAAAATGAATGAATGAATGAATGAACATAGAAACATTTTTGAATTTTTGAATTAGTATTGGAAATTATTTAAATAAGGGAATATTTTGTAATTTTATTAAAAAATAATAAAGGGTCCGCCATCTTTATTATTTTTTTTTTTATACGTTTTTTTTTTTCAACTAGTGCTTATTTCGCGAATGGTAACACTTAGCTCATGTCTGATTTGACAGATAATTAGTTTTATCCTTCCGCTGAACGAATATGGTTGTGTATACGCCTGAACAACGCTGGGAAATATTGAGACATTACTTTGAAAATCATGGTAATGTTGCAGAATGTGTGCGAAAATTGCGTACGGATTTTGGAAGAAGAGAAGCACCGTCAGCTCCGTATGTTCGTTATCTTGTGAAAAAAGTGAAAGAAACTGGCATCCTCATCGATAAACCAAAGCGTGAATAGCCAAAAACAATGCGTACACCCGAGAAAATTGCTGCTGTGGCAGAAAGTGTGCGTGAAGCGCCATCAACATCAATTCACCGTCGTTCTCAACAATTGAACATTTCGGAGACATCATTGAGACGAATTTTGGATAAAGACCTTGGTATGACGCCATACAAAGTCCAATTGGTTCAGGAGTTGAAGCCAACTGACCATCCAATGCGTTTTCGCTTCGCTAAGTGGGCCTGCGATCGACTTAGAGAAGATGCAGATTTTGCCAAAAAAATCATCTTTTCAGATGAAGCTCATTTTGATCTTGGCGGGTATGTAAACAAGCAAAATTGTCGCATTTGGGGAACAGAAAACCCGCACGCATACATTGAAAAGCCGATATACCCAAAACGAGTCACTGTTTGGTGCGGATTTTGGTCCAGAGGCATAATTGGGCCATTGTTCTTCGAAAATGAGCAAGGAGTGGCCGTTACAGTCAATGGCGATCGTTATCGGGCCATGTTGAACGAATTTTTGTTCACAAAAATTGAAGAGGAGGATATTGGCAACATTTGGTTTCAACAGGACGGCGCTACGTGCCACACAGCCGAAGCTACACTCGATGTTTTGCGCCCTGTTTTTGAAGATCGCATTATCAGCCGCAGAGCTGATGTCGTTTGGCCACCGCGGAGCTGCGATTTGACACCGTTGGACTATTATTTGTGGGGTGCCGTAAAAGATAAGTGTTACGCCGACATGCCAGAGACAATTGACGCTTTAAAGGACAATATTCGTGATGCCATTGGTGAAATACAGCTGCACACAATCGATAATGTGCTTAAAAATTGGACCGATCGTGTAGGCTACTGCATGGCCAGCCGAGGCAGCCATTTGAATGAAATTATTTTCCATTATTAACCGGAAGGATTGTATTTTCAAATAAAAAAAGAAATTTGAGAAAATATTCAGTAGTTTTTTTTATAGCATTTTCAAAAAAAAAAAAAGTTATTTGGCGGACCCTTTATATTAACATATTGTTTATTTTTGTATAATAAAGTAAGTATAGATAGTTATTTTAGGAAACACAATCACAAGAATATTATTGTTATAATTTTTTTTCTTATTAGTCATTGTTAAAAAATATACCTACACTCAGCGGCACGGAATCTTGCCCACCCTTAGTTTTTGCTCGCCCTAAAATATTTTTTTTCAAATGATTTGATTGTAGTTAGGTGAAAAATGCATATTTTAATTGATTGAAACGCTTTTTAGGGAATTCAAAGGTTTACTGTGGTTTTAATAACGTTAACTTAAAATGTTACCTACATTTTCTTAGAAAAAAAGCTTAAATTAAAAACAGCATAAAATAAAAAATCACATATATTCTTTAGTTTTTGGAACGTGTCAGTATCGTGTGTTCCCTCCTCTCGTCCTAATTACAGCTTGCGCAGTCGATCTGGCATACTCTGGATGATGTTTTTGATCTCAACTCGCAAGCGGTCAGTGTAGCGTTCCCGACCTCGTCTATTGTTTGTGGGGGGTGGAATAAGCACTTTATCCTTCTTTAGAGCATATCCCAGATATCCCAGATATGCTCTATGGGATTTAAGTCCGGACTACGAGCAGGCCATTGCAGTTTTTGAATTCATCTACGATACTTGCTACATGGGGTCTTGCACTATCTTGCATTAACAGGAACTGGTCGTATCCTATGAACCCCATATGTGGCAATATGTGTTCCTGAAGGATCTCCTCAACGTATCACGTTGCATTTAATCGTTTATCAACGATAATCAATTCTGCACGTCCTTCGAAACTTATTCCTCCCCATATATCTACCCATAATTGAGCCTCCATGAAAAGCCACAGTTTCTGTGGTGGTGATGGGTAGAAACCGCTCTCCTCATCTTCTCCATACACGTAATGAATAACGGAATTAAAGAAAAGAGATAAACACTTTCCTGACCTACCTTCAGATGCGACATGTGTTAATAACACAAAAAACATTTGCCATCGGATGATAACAGCTTGGCCAAGATTCCGCGCCGCTGATTTTATTTAGAAGTCATTAATTTATCCATTTAAAGGCAACAAAACATTTAGTTAGGATTGTTAAAAACATTACACTTAAAATCCCTCTTAATGATGTGGATGAAGCCGAGGACGACTTCGCTTAAAAGGGGGAATAGTTATGGAAACATATTAAAAGCAAGAAATATCTAACATTAAACTATATGACTAGCGTACCCTACCGCTCATTAACCCGTTGCTCCGACATGATTTATTGACTCAGCTATCTCGAAAAAAAATCCCGAAAGTAAAAATCTCAAATGTAAAAATTCTCGAAAAAAAAAATTTAGAAAGCATAATCTCGAATAACAATAATTTCGAAAAAAAAATCTCGAATTGATATTAAAAATGGTTTTAAAAAGTGAGATGCGTATGGGGGGCATGCTGCCCCCTGCAACCCCCCTGCTTGGGTTTACTATTTGGCTATGGGATGGGTGCAAAAAAAAATCTCGAATTTACTTTTTATTTTCGAGATTTTTTCGAGATTTTTGTACATTCGAGATTTTTGCTTTCGAGATAAAAAAAAAACTTTTCGAGATTTTTGTCATTCGGGATTACGTCATGATCCCGACCAACCGAAATAGCAAAAGCAGCAATCGCAATAACAACCTCACATCACAACATCCCATCAACTAGAGCGATAGCAGCATCATAGAAAAGAGGTACCTCATCCACCGTTATTCCCGCGCTTGCATTTTCCCATTGACTTCACTTGTCTATGTAATTTTAGTTTTAGTCTTTAAGATTACTCGTTAGGGTACAGATGTACGATTAGAATTCTCATAGAGAAAGAAATAAATGTAAAGAAATTGAATAAAGGAAATAAACAAAATTCAGTGGTTCAATTAATTATTACTTATATATATGTATTTTGTTGTTAATGCTTTTAACTTATTTTTATTTTAAAGAATGCGGATCTTGGAATATGTGATCTCACCATGACCTCAGCTCGTAGGCAAGTAGTTGACTTTACGCCACCATTCATGACTTTGGGTATCAGCATTCTGTACCTAAAACCAGAAACCCCTCCACCTGACTTGTTCTCCTTTCTATCGCCATTCTCACTTGATGTTTGGATTTACATGGCTACTGCATACTTGGGCGTATCTTTGTTACTCTTTGCCCTCTCCCGGATGGCCCCAGATGACTGGGAAAATCCTCACCCATGCAAGGAAGCCGAAGAAGTTGAGAACATTTGGAGTATCTTTAACACAACGTGGTTGACAATGGGTTCCATTATGGGTCAAGGTTGTGATATTCTTCCAAAGTAAGTAAATAATGTACTGTAAGTTTACCAAAATAAAATATTTATTTGTTCTTACTAGAGCTGCATCAACCCGCCTCGCTACAGGGATGTGGTGGTTCTTTGCGCTTATGATGTTGAACTCGTACACAGCTAACTTAGCTGCCTTTCTGACCATGTCCCGCATGGAAAGTTCGATTAAAAGTGCTGAAGATCTAGCGAGTCAGAGTAAAATTAAATACGGAGCCGTTACTGGTGGCAGTACAATGGGATTCTTTCGAGTAGTTATTTTGTGTTCACAAATATTTGTTTATATCTGCTAATCTTCTGCTATTAGGATTCAAATTTCAGTACTTACCAAAAAATGTGGGCTGCAATGGAGTCAGCACGTCCATCCGTTTTCACAAAGAGTAATGATGAAGGTGTTGAGAGGGTTTTAAAAGGAAAACAACTTTACGCATACCTTATGGAATCCACTACCTTAGAATATATAGTTGAGAGAAATTGCTCACTGACACAAGTTGGAGGATGGCTTGACTATAAAACCTACGGGATTGCGATGCCCTTTAGTAAGTCTACCTGATTCTAGCTTTTAGTTCACGTATTCAATAAATTGCCTTTCGTAGATTCGCCATATCGTAAGCAAATAAGTAAAGCAGTATTAAAACTTGGAGAGGCTGGCGCTTTGGCAGAGCTTAAGCGCAAGTGGTGGAAGGAAAAACATGGCGGTGGTCGTTGTTCGCAAGCCACAGAGGGAAGTGCAGATACGCCAGAGCTGGGAATTGAAAACGTAGGCGGTGTTTTCCTGGTTTTAGGTCTTGGATTGCTATCAGCGCTTACAATTGGCTTGGTGGAGTTCTTATGGAATGTCAAAGCAGTAGCTATTGATGAGAAGGTAATACTATCGACAAGAATTTTAGTGTGTTGATGATGGTGCGCTTTCGAAATGTTTCCGAAAAGTAGTTCATTTCAAAGCTGTGACTTAGATCGCTGAATAAATATTCATCGAATTTCCTATTTCAGATGTCTTTAATGGAAGCTCTGAAATTGGAAACAGCTTTTGCTATACAGTTTTGGATAACAACAAAGCCAGTGCGTCAAAGTAGTGGAAGTTCATCATCCTCTTCAAAGAGCTCTTCGAAATCGACAGACGCTTCTTCACATAGTACCAAGAGCAATGGAAAAACAGTTAGTGATAAACTTAGAAAGATTAGTTCAATGTTTTCGTTAAAGTCTGGGAAAAGCAATGTGGCAGAACCTGAAAATGACACCAAGGAGAAAGAAAAGGGCAATGATAGAGACAGCAGAGCCAGTAAAAATGTCAAATTGATAAATCATAATGTTTAAAATTAAACCCGATTTCATGCATGTCTGGAATGACATGTCTTTTCATTATAATTTTCACTTAACTTAGGGCAATATAAAATCAATACCAAATTTATTGCACATCCGCTCTTCGATATATCTATATATTAATAAACGCTAGCATGTTAATTGGTATTTGTTTCATTTTACTCATTTCGTTATAAGACATAAAAAAAGTAGCTATAATATCTAGTCTGATCATCATTTATGTATTTCTAATAAATAAATTAAAATTGATTTTCCTGTCACTTCTTAATATAGCAAGGTTAGGACGGCGACCTAGCTAGTTCTAATTCTGTTCTAATTGCGTGAGTTCTAATTCTGGGGCGAATCCAAGTGACCTGCAAATTCAAGTCGAATCCGTTTTGCGTTCTTCTGCGTCTGACTATAACGGACGAACTATAATCCGTGTCACGAGATAAAAAATGTCCTTCATAGTGCATATATGTATACTTCGAGTGCCACTTACTGGTTATGAGTACCTAAACAAGGAATGACTTCGACGAGCAATTTAAAGATTTACACCAAACAGGCAAGATTAGGTTTCTCTATTATGTACTGTCACAAAGGGTATATCTTCACAGATGGCTCAAATACAAAAACAATTAAAGGGAGAAGAATTTAAAAGAACTTACTATCAAGCAGTCATACCGACTAGGTAGGTAGGTAGAAGTGGCGGTTCACCTTGAACCCAATTAGCACTATGATGTGCCGTTTTGTTACCACGACTCGTGTGACCTATCTTCTGGTGATTGTTAGGATGTGGTCAAGTCAGTTCCTATAGCCAACCTGTTGAATTGAGAAAACGGATAAGATCCTGTATACCTTTGCCCGAGATGTCGCTAAGGTCGTCAAAGAATGGTTGGTTCAGTGCGCGTAGTCTGGCTCTCGCTAGAGCTGGACATTTGCAGAGGAAGTGGGAGAGAGTTTCTTTTTCATTTGTATTACCGCAACTGCGGCAATGCGGGTTGTATGGGATACCTAGCTTGGCCGCATGGTCTCCAATTGGCCAATGCCCAGTGATTATTGCCGTGATTCTGGCGATATCTGGGCGGGTTCTGTTTAGTAGGTTATTTGTTCTGTTTTGGTTGTAGGTAGGCCATATCTTCCTTGATATGACACAGTTTGTCAACCCCGACCATCGGGAATTGGCTTTTTGCAGAAAATGCGAATGTATTTGTCCCTTTACCGCTCCTAGCGGAATGTGGACCCTCGTTGAGAGCGAGGCGTGTAGCGCTGAGCCCTTCCTGGCCAGCTCATCCGCGCGCTCATTGCCTGTTATGTCACTATGCCCTGGAACCCAGAGAAGTGTGACCCTGAAGCGCTCGCTCAGACAGGCCAGCTCGTTCCAGCACTCCTGCACCAGTTTGGAGGATATGGTAGCCGAGTCGATGGCTTTAATGGCAGCTTGGCTATCTATAAGAATAGCAATGTTTTGTTTAAGCGTAGTATCACGCCTTAGTTGCGTGCAAGCTTCCCGGATGGCCAGTAATTCCGCCTGGAAAACGCTGGCAAAATCCGGTAAGCGTACTGAAATTGATATTTGAGGTGATTCCGAGTAGACACCGGCCCCTACACCACAGCTCATCTTAGATCCGTCGGTGTATATGACCGTGTCGAAGCCCTTCACTACTTCGTCCCTCTTCCACTGATCCCTTGTTGGGAAACCAACGTGGAAGCCTTTCGTGAAGTTTAATTTGGGTGTTATGTAGTCGGTTGGAGACGTGACCATGCCGTTTGGTAACGAATCCAGGATGTTGCTATGGCCATACGGCCTTGCAGTCCAGCATCCCGACTCCTTGAGTCTTATAGCGCTGCATAATGCGGTATATTTTGTGTGTAGATCAAGAGGTAGAAGATGCAAGAGTACAGTAAGGGCATCTTTTGGGGCCGACCTCATTGCCCCCGTGGTACCTATACTTGCTGTTCTTTGCAGTCTTTTCAATTTCGTGAGGTTGTAGACTTTGCTCAACGCAGGCCACCATACTAGTGATCCATACGTGAGAATTGGACGCACTACGGCTGTGTACATCCACAAGGTCATCTTTGGTTGAAGTCCCCACTTCTTTCCAAAGGTTTTGCTACAGGCATAGAAAGAGACCGACGCCTTCCTTACTCTGTGTTCAATGTTATGTTTCCAGTTAAGTTTTGGATCGAGCATGATACCTAGATACTTAGCGCTGGATGACAGTGTGAGTGGTTGATCGTTTAGACGGGGTATAGTGTAAAATCGGGTATTTTGGTTTTGGTAGTGAATAGCATCAGTTCAGTTTTGCTCGGGTTGACACCGAGGCCGCAACTTGCAGCCCAGGTGCTTACCTTGTCTAGAGCGGCCCCCATAATTTCACTAATCACGGTGGGAAACTTCCCTGACACTAGTATCACCACGTCGTCCGCGTACGCGATAACTTTGACCCGTTCCCTGTCTAGTTTCACCAGAATTTTGTTTATAACCAGAATTTTGTAGGGGCGAGATGACGCCTCCCTGCGGCGTTCCTCTATGGGCGAATTTGGTTATGTGGCTGCTGCCTAGTGTTGCCTGAATATATTCATGCGAACTATAAACAAATTACAAACGAAAAAGAAAAGCTTGCTTCGAATGAAACCATATTCATAAAATCAAAGAATTTATCATATGAAATGTGATTTATTCTTACAATTTATGTATTTGATCATAGATGGCTAGGTTTAGGCGCTGATAACTGAAAGATTAACTGTACCTAAAATGTTGGACAAATGAAACATCCTTTATATAGGTTGTAGATTGAACTTCAATGAAATAGCTATTACATAGAAACAGGTAAAATAAATACATATGCAAGAAATTAAACTATTTATACGAATTATTAATGCTTTTCGGACGCTATCGTGTTTTCCACAGACAGACAGACAGACAGACAGACAGACGGACATGGCTATGAAATATTAGATACATAAAAACAAGTAAAGCAAATATGCAAGGAATGAAAAGATTCATACGAACTATAAACAAATTACAAACGAAAAAGAAAAACTTGCTTCGAATGAAACCATTCATAAAATCAAAGAATTTATCATATGAAATGTGATTTATTCTTTCAATTTATGTATTTGATCATAGATGGCTAGGGTTAGTCGCTGATAAATGAAAGATTAACTGTACCTACAATTTTGCACAAATGAAGCATCCTTTATAGAGGTTGTAGATTGCACTACAATGAAATAGCCATTACATAGAAACAGGTAACAAGTAGTATGCAAGATATGAATAGATTCATACGAATTATGAAAAA
The DNA here is from genome assembly GCA_955612985.1 of Cheilosia scutellata. NCBI lineage: Eukaryota > Metazoa > Arthropoda > Insecta > Diptera > Syrphidae > Cheilosia > Cheilosia scutellata. The sequence continues at coordinate 23,254,039 of OY015314.1, read as the reverse complement.
GTCACAAACGACAAAACAAAACTTTCTTCGAATGAAACCATTCATAAAATCAAAGAACTTGTCGCATGAAATGTGATTTATTCTTACAATTTAATGTATTTGATCATAGAAGGCTAGGTTTAGGCGCTGATAAATGAAAGATTAACTGTACCTAAAATGTTGGACAAATGAAACATCCTTTATATAGGTTGTAGATTGCACTTCAATGAAATAGCTATTACATAGAAACAGGTAAAATAAATACATATGCAAGAAATTAAACGATTTATACGAATTATGAATGCTTTTCGGACGCTGTCGTGTTTTCCACAGACAGACAGACAGACAGACGGACATGGCTAAATCGATTCAACATTTTGTCTTGATTCAGAATATAGGTATACTTTATGGCGTCTCCGGTGACTCCTTCCTGGCGTTACAAATTTAGATAATGACAAAAGTTCCTCAGGATGGTAGATATATATTTGTACACATTTACCTTAGATATTGAAGATTGTTATAATAATGACTTACTTTTTTAAATTCTTTTGCACTAAAAAATCACTTGGATAATAAAAACGTACTTATCTAATATCACTACGCACTGCACACACTAAAATCACAACTAAACTGTATCGTGTCCAACTTACGAATGAATAAAAATCATCAACAGGTTTGCATACAACTTTGACTATGAAATATTACATAAAAACAAGTAAATCAAATAAGCAAGGAATGAAAAAATTCATACGAACTATGAAAAAGTTACAAACGAAAAAGAAAAGCTTGCTTCGTATGAAACCATTCATAAAATCAAAGAATTTATCATATGAAATGTGATTTATTCTTACAATTTATGTATTTGATCATAGATGGCTAGGGTTAGGCGCTGACAAATGAAAGATTAACTGTACCTACCTAAAATGTTGGACAAATGAAACATATTTTATATACAGTGGGTTGCCAAATTAATAGGGACATTAATCCACATTTACCGGCTTTTTTGCGAGTAATCGGAAGATTTTGGTCCAAACTTATTTTTAATCTGGTAATAGCAGCTACTTGTCTTTGGGAATGACTTGAATGAGTGAATAAAGTTTTTATTTCCGTTTTTTTTTTTTCTTGGAGTGATAGCCATTCCTCGACCCATTCTGTTCCGAAAAAATGCCTAAAATCATTAAAAAACGATTTTTTTTAGAAAAGCTTTGCTTTACACAAAATAAAGTGCATTACTTACGTTTCAATTAAAAGAAGTTCAAAAAATGTCCCCAAACAATTTTCAAAAAAAAATTTTTTTTTGTTTTTTTTCTGCCATTGATTGCACTTCAAGAATAAAACCGGTTTTTCCCCGAATAAAAATATTTTGAATATCCGCCGATAATGAAAAATAACCGTTAAGCACGTAGGCTGAGAAATAAAAGTCACCACGTACGCTTAGAACCAAAACAAAAGCTCAAAAGAACACTGAAACAATGTCCCTATTAATTTGGCAACCCACTGTAGGTTGTAGATTGCACTACAATGAAATAGCTATAACATAGAAACAGGTAACAAGTAGTATGCAAGATATGAATAGATTCATACGAATTATGAAAAAGTTACAAACGAAAAAGAAAAGCTTGCTTCGAATGAAACCATATTCATAAAATCAAAGAATTTATCATATGAAATGTGATTTATTCTTACAATTTATGTATTTGATCATAGATGGCTAGGGTTAGTCGCTGATAAATGAAAGATTAACTGTACCTACAATTTTGCACAAATGAAGCATCCTTTATATAGGTTGTAGATTGCACTACAATGAAATAGCCATTACATAGAAACAGGTAACAAGTAGTATGCAAGATATGAATAGATTCATACGAATTATGAAAAAGTCACAAACGACAAAACAAAACTTTCTTCGAATGAAACCATTCATAAAATCAAAGAACTTATCGCATGAAATGTGATTTATTCTTACAATTTATGTATTTGATCATAGAAGGCTAGGTTTAGGCGCTGATAAATGAAAGATTAACTGTACCTAAAATGTTGGACAAATGAAACATCCTTTATATAGGTTGTAGATTGCACTTCAATGAAATAGCTATTCCCTACATAGAAACTGGTAACAAGCATGCAAGAAATGAAAAGATTCATAGGTAGGTATACGAGTTATGAAAAAAAAATTTAAATAAAACTTATGGTTGCTTGGATTGAAGCCGCTCATAAAGCCTATAATTTTTGATTTACATCGTATGAGAAAGATATTGATTCTTTCACAATTTCTGACATTACGACGATGGGGGAACTCAAAACATTGGGTCTCGCAATTCCGTCCGTCTGTCTGTCCCATAGGCCTGTAGCCTATGCGGCTCGACAAATTTGTTTCAAACTACTTATTTCGAGTTTGTCTGCTTACAGTTCGAAACACTTTTTTTTGTGTATGTTAGCCCTAATATTAACCTTCCCATATTTTGCTAATTTTAAACAAGTTTGTTTTTTCGAAAACGGCTCTAACGATTTGAACCAAAATTTATATTTGAGTTACTCGAAAACAGTATACAGGGTGTCCCAGTTAAGCGGTATAATCCTTTAAGGGAAAACTCCTGAAGTTCCGCCGAACAAAAAATTGTATCGTATGGGGAGTCTATTCTCACCATATTTCCCGTTATAGCCCTTCGAATTAGGTGACCTCTAATTTGGAGGTGTTACCACCTAAAACGCTATGACTTCTAAACTATTATAGGTACAAAAATTGTTTTATACATTTTGAAAACAAACATTTAGTACTACCGCATACAAGTCATAAGCACTTCGGGTACATCTGTGCAGCTTCAAAAAAGTTATGGCTTCTTAAACTCAAAATTATGAAAATTTGTTGTTTCATTTTTTTTTACTTATTATGCTTTTTTCTTAAAATGTTTACTAAATAAATTTTTATTTTTTTATGAAATTTGTATCCTTGAGAAATATCCTAAAAATTATTTTAAGCAAATTTTTTACGTACGATCACCAGAAATTAAAGTAAAAGCCATTTTTTTCAGACAAAAATGGTCACATGCGATTTCAATCGCGCGACTGCTTAGTCGCAAAAAACACATTTCAATGTGAATGCGCGCACATAATTTTGGGTTTTATGTGCGCGCATTTATATTGAAAGTTTTTGTTTAAATTATCGAATACAACGGATTTTTTTTTAAAGAATTTTTTTAATACATAATTTGGTTTTCTATAGTTTACATGAAAACAGGCATAGCAATTTTGACCAAAATGCATAGGTAGGTACTTTGAGTAAAATTGATGTTTTCAAAATAACTGCGCCCTTCAATTTCCACCCCAATCGCCAATAACGGTATGTACATTAAAAAACAGCTCATGTCTCGAAAACCCCATTTGCAACCAATATTTATAAATAGATACAGTCTATGTTTATAAAAACTCTTGGAGATAAAAAATCATATTTCAATTAAGTATTACCTACGTCAAATTTGACTAGGTATTTAGATATTTTTTAATTCTGAAATATCTATATATTTTCTGGATGATAATATTGTGTTCACTTGTTGTTCACCTTCAAATTACATATTATATATGTATCTCTCTGTAATATGTAGTATGTAATACTTAATTTAAGATACTAAATCTTAAGTATGATTTCAAAAGTAAAATTTGCTGAAATGACACTTTCAGGGAGATTCGCAATAAACGAGAAAGTTTCGTGAGACTCAGTCGTTCACTTTATTTAAATCTTACCTCTTGCTAAAAAAAACGATTAAATCACACTTTTTGGGAAAAATACAATATAAGATCATTAGGGAAAAAATCTTATTACAGTTATTATGAACAATATCAAAAAGAAAATATTATTTTATAACTTCTAAGTTCTAAAGCTTGATCTACTTACCTGATACCTACCTTGCTTATAATGTGATCCTTCATAAAAAAAACTTTAACATTCACAAACTTTAATAAAATGAAAAATATCACCTATCTGAAAATTATATAAATGTAGAATTGTAATTTAAATATTTCCCGATTGCTGTCGCAAGGACACCAGCGAACATTTTTTTTTTTTAAATAAAACCGATTTTAAAGAATTCGATTCAGTTACGTATATGACCAAAGACACCGAGTGGTGGAACGTACAGAGAAGTTTAACACAATTGTTTTTTTTTTAATCAGTTTTATTCCTTCTGTGGTTCTGTGGTTACCTACTCTTCTGCTCCGCTACGCAAACCAACAATTTAAATTAAAAAAAAAAAGTAATTTTGCGTTTGTTATTGATTTAAAGAAAATACGTTATTAATCCATTCCAAATTTCTGATATGTTTTGAATTATTTAAACACCGCTTTTTTTTTATTTTGACCTGATAATAAAAATATAACTTTACTTATATTTGCGTCGGAATAACAAACAAAAACAGACTTTATAATATCAATTCAAAAATTTGGAATGGGCTAGTAACACATAATGTTGTATTAATTCAATGATAACATAAAATTCAACGTTTTTCTTAAAGAAATTTAAGTTGTGATCGCAGTTAACAATTTTAACCAACCTTAGCTTATTTAGCTATATTTAGTTCCTATTTAATCGGTTTCCTCCTATAAGGAAACAGTTTTATAAGGTTTTACCTATATACTAATATGTAAAGCACAATCTAGATTTAAATTAAAGCGTAAAAGGGAAAAAAGTGCGTGGTGCAATTTTATCTGTCGGTACGTATGTATCGACAGCAATGGCTTAAACGGCTGGTCCAATCCCCTTCAAACTTTTTGCGTAGGTTAGTGTGAGTTAAGTTTTTAAATATTTTTATTATCTTCTATTTTATGTGCACGTGGCATTTTTAAATCTAAACTAAGTTACTCCAATTTAAACAAAAAAAGTAGATATACCTATATTTTCTTAATTTTTTTCAAATTTTCCTAGTAAATAAAATATTTTATTGCCTACTTTAATTTTGGCAAGATAATTTTTTCTTATTGTATAACAACATTGTTCGCAGCTTAAAGCCCCCGTTTTTAAATTTATTTAGCATGTGATACGGTATATAAGTACTTTTTCTAAATAAATCTAGCTTAAAATTGGAGGTTCAAATTAGTACGATTATTTATATTATGTATGCACTGTATATGACGTTGGGTCTGATTTAACAAGTGCACCATGTTAATGTAGTAGAATAAAAGTGGTACATGGAAAATTTATTGATTGTATGAAATAATTTAGAAAACATTTGGTGGTGATTATGTACATTTTATTTTTTGGTATTCATTTTCATATGTTCACCTACATATGTAGATATTTTTATTAAATATTATGATTACCACTTCCTAAAAAATCTTATTAAATTAGAAATTATTATAAAATTACATAACGTCTAATAAAAAAATTCATGAACCGTATGACAAATTCACTAGAAGAAAAAAGATTTGCTTCGACTGATCGCTTTCATAAAACAGATGAATATTTTCATGCATTTCAAGTAATCATTTATTAAATGACACAATCAAGACTTTATGACACAAATGATGTTTTTAAGAATCGTTCATACACTTATAAACATTTTCATTAAAATTCGAATTTATAATTTCCCAATAACAATTTCAAAGCGCAAACTTTAATGAATGCAGTTTCATAAAGGCAATGTTTTGGTCATAAAACCAAGCGAAATATTTAAAAATTTATTCATTGCGTTCATGAATATTTCATAAAAAGTAATGATTTCAGCTTTATGAATGGCATTCATTGATATTATGTACGATAATTTTTTCAGTGTAGTTCTTGTCCTGAGCATAGAGACTATCCATTGACTAATAAATTCCTCTATGCCCAGCTCAATCAGAGATTCAAGAATAGCTTCAGTGTGTACGTTATTGAAGGCTCCCTCTATGTCTAAGAAGGAGGCTAGTGTATATTCTTTATACTGTAGGGATATTTCGATTGTCCGCACTACCTCGTGGAGAGCCGTTTCCGTGGATCTGCCCTTTAGGTAGGCGTGTTGTGATTTGGATAGCAAAGATTCTTCTAGAAAACTTCGCATGTGGATGTCCAGAATACGCTCTAGGGTTTTAAGTACAAAGGAGGTTAAACTAATTGGTCTGAAATCCTTCGCGGTTTCATGCCCACGTTTGCCTACCTTCGGTATAAAGACCACTCTAGCGCGTCTCCAAGAGTAGGGTACGTGGTTCAGTATTAAACAGCTTCTGAATATTGCCAGCCAAGGTAGTGTTAAGTCTTGCGTTTTCTGTAGCATGACAGGTAGTATGCCGTCAGGGCCCGGAGACTTAAACGGGGAGAAGCTGTTAATAGCCCAGGAAATCTTTTCTTCGGAAATTATTGAAGTGATATTGCTGTGGAATGCAGGTAGTACTTGCCGAGACCTCTCGGGTTCCGTACTAATATCGCTGCATCCGGGAAAGTGGGTATTTATTAGGAGTTCCAGGGTCTCCGCGCAGGATTCGGTCCATCCTCCGTCTAGCTTTCTCAGAAAGGAAGGGTTGGAGTGTTCCTTGGACAGAATTTTACTTAGCCTGTCAGAGTCCTTAAGGGTTTCTATCGAGTGACAGTAATCCATCCAGGCCTCCTTTTTGGATGTCTTTATGGCTTTCTTATAAAGGCTTAAACAGTCCTTGTAAGGCTGCCAGAAATTGTGTTTGTGGCAGATGTTGAAAATCGCTCTGGTCATCTGTCTCAGATTGGAGAGGTCTTCGTTCCACCATGGGGGAAGTGTTTTTTTACTACGTCTAACTGGGCACGAGACTTTATAGGCTGCGTCCATTGCATTCTCAAAAGTCTTTACCTTTGCCTCAAATTCTTCAATAGCTACCGCGTTTGTTTTGGGTGTGTTTTTGAGTTTTGTCCGGAGGACTTGGCCAAACTTGGTCCAATTTACTCTCTTGGGGTTTCTAAAAGGTTTTGTGGCCTCGGCCTCGAGACCTACATCGTAGAGGATCCATCTGTGGTCAGAGAGTGACTCCAGATTAGAAACTCTCCAGTTTTCGACCCTAAAGTTATCATTGTTTGTTTTTAATGTTATATCTAGGACCTCTTCCCACCCCCTGTGTGTCTCCGTACTCGGAAAAACAAAGGTGGGGGTCGCGCCCTTATTGCAAACAGATAGGTTGGTATTTAAAAGAAAATCAAAAAGTGACTCACCTCTTTCATTATCTTCCGAGCTGCCCCACACTGTATGCCTTGCATTGGCGTCGCAGCCTATCAACAGGTTGTCTTTAACTGCTATTCCGGCTATGAGTTGCTCCACTTCCACTGGCGGCGCTGGTCTCTCATGAGCCATATATGCTGATGTGATGTATGTTGTCTGGTTCGCACTCTCTAATTTAACCACTGTTAAATCGTCTGAGCTAAGATTGGGACATAAAAAACCTTTAAGATGTTTCTTAGCGAGTATGCAAGTTCTAGGCTTACCTGTGGCCTGATGTTTGTAAAACAGGTCGTATTGTTTGTCCTGAAGCCCCTTTATGGACGAGTCTCTCACCCAGGGCTCCTGAATAATGCCGATGTCTATGTTTTCCTCCCGCAGAAAAACCAGCAGATTATCGGAGGCACACCTTGAGTGCCTCAGGTTAATCTGTATGACTCTCAGCATTATCCTTTGATGTTGATGGGGTTTCGTCGGCTATCATTAGGTCCTCCAACAGCTTGTCGGTTTCGACGATGTCTGCATCGTCGTCTGGACCGGAGGGAATGAAGACCTTAAGCTTGGCATGCCTTATGCCAAACCTAAGTTTGTGATCTGCTTTCTCGAGAGCCACCAGGCACTCGTTGTTTATGAGAAGCAGGAAAGACATAGTGTTTTTGTGGGGTTCCTCCGCCTTGATGACTGCCCAGTCATCCATTGGAACCGCCGGGTTGTGTAGTTTAAGACACTGGAGGAGCCTTCCCCCTTCAATCTTCATATTTGGTAACCAAATGCGGGCCCTGGGTCTCCTTGGGATTTCGTTAGCTGGGATAAGCTTGAGCTTCAAACCATCCCAGGCGTCGCTAACCTTAGCAACGCACTCGCTAAGGAAGTCCTTTGAGAATTGGTCGGCGCATATGATCACCCGATATCCCCTAACCAACTCGGCGGAGTCAAAGTCTGGCAGAGTACCCCCTTGGTTGTTAACGATGTGGTCGATCACCATGTCGGAAAGCTTGGCCTCAATGCTTCCCCACGCCTCGGCTATGGATCTCCCATTTGTGGATAGCTCATCCACTAGTGCGACCTGGAGATGGTCCCTTACCACCTCGGTGTATGGCCGCTTCTGGACCGCACTAGCCGCCGACGTGCTTGGTTTGGATGTTGCTGTCGAACCTTCGGCAACCTTGGTTTTTTTTGGGGCCGGGCGATGGGAGGACTCATCTAGAGACCTATCCCGCTTCGCTGCCTGTTTCGGTTTGTTTTTCAGGCTCTCGTTGTACTCGTCAACGATTGCCTGATATTTTATTTTATCCGACTGGTCTTTTTCATGGACCTTTCCGGCAGCCTCGTTCTTTGCAATCTTCCCTAAGACGAAGAGGGCCATCTGGTACTTGCTTCTCATTGCTTTCCCTTCGGATTTGGGTTTGGTCTGGATGTGTGTTTTGGTTTTCGGTTGGTTTGCAGACGAGGTACTAGCCTTAGCACTCTCGCTGCGTGGTTTAGGGACGATTGTCTCCTGACTGGAGGCCAGCAATTCGTCCTCTGATGAGGTGCCAACCACTGGCAGCCTCAGCTGGTCTTTTTGTTTTGTTTTTTTTTCCTCTTCTTTTCTATCCATTTTTATTTGTTTGTTTATATGTCGTTGCCACGAGTAGGACCGGAAGGGTGGGTACCGACTAACTGAGAAGATTGCTGTATTGTTGTACAGCCCGGAGACTATGCGGGTTAGAAACGATATGAGGTAACTTCACTGTGCAATTTGCCCGGCTTTGGTACCATAATAACTTCGGCGACTTTCCACATGCGTGGAACATACCTTTATAAACAGAAAATTTCACATTTTATTATTCCAAGAGGAGGATAATTAATTATCCAATCAAAATGCCAAGGCTGTTTTTGTTCGCGGCAAAAAGTTTGGAATTCGAAATTTCGTTGTTTAAACTGTTTTTAAACCCGTTTTCTTAATACATTTTGATGGGGTAATTAATTATCGTACTCTTGGAATAGTAAAATGTGCAATTTTCTGTTCATAAATGCATCAGGAGTGGGTTGTTCGCATTTTATCTATTCGTTAGTTCGCGCTCATGTGAATGGTCCTTAAGAGTGTAAACATTTTATGGTGAGTTTTTCTTTTTGTTTAAAATAGGTCTGTAAGTGGCATTGAAATAAAAGCTAAGCCATCAATCAACGCTCCGGAGACATCGAGAACACCGAAATTCCTGAACAGCTAACTCATTTTTGTTTTTATAAAGTTTCTTCAGTCATTTCTAAAATATTTTGTAATTTGTGAATTTCAGTTTGCTTCTGTTGTGTGTTTTTTTTTTATTGAAAAAATTAAGTTAATTTAGGTATGTATTTTATTAAAAAATTACAAAGCTTGTAGGAGCTTATTACCTGCCAAAAGCAATTACATATACTGCCGTTCAAAAGTGACCCAGCCTAGTTCAAAACTGCTGAGCATCAGTTTTGAACTAGGTGCCTCAGTCTCCCCTAAAAAAAGAGAGAAAAAAAAAACATCAACAATCAAGAAAGATTGCAACTCAAAATTTGGATTTAGGAACTCAGGAACTGGGACCAGACTGGGACTGCTGAAATGCTACAGTGCACGTAAGGAGTTCTGCACTGCCACTGATTCGCCACTGGAACTTGAATCGTCCTAAAAGTGCAAGCACATCCATTACGTCCTGCAAATCGCTCTTACGGCTGGAACTTGTTGTTGCTGCAGAGCTTGCCAACAATAAACAAAGCATCTGAAACTAAATCTATTTCTTCTCACTTGTGAACTATTTTATTATGCATACCTATAGCTAACTTGTTCTCGTCATTTATCACTTTACAGTAGATAACGGATATAAGAAATTCAAAAAATCCCAATGACTTGTTTCTTATACCTATCAGTTTTTTTCTTATAAGCGAAGAACAGATATAAGAAAAATAATTTCTTATATCAGTAGCACGGATATAAGAACACTAATTTCTTATAACATAAGCAATATAAAAACAAATTTCTAACTTATGAAATAAGAAAATAAGTAGTGTGAAGTGTGTATTTAATATGAAAAAATTGCAGTAATTTTTCAGAAAGATTTATAAAACGGCTTTATTTACATTTTTGAGAAAAACTAAGTAGGTGATCTTGTTTAGAATGCTTATGTTGTCTTAAATATGTATTTCGATCAAAATCGTTTTTTTGTAAATTTATGCAAAAAAATATTACAATTTTGGGTTCCAAAAGAACTGTTCTTCAACTGTTTGTTTAGCTGAAAACTAAGTACAAGGTATTCTTCAGGATTATAAGGGTTACCTAACAGTTACATTTTTATCCAAACCGAAAATGGCGTTTTATAGATGTTTTTAAAGTACCATTGGCAATTTGGGTGGGTATCGAAGGACGCAGTCATTTTAGAGGAAAACTTATTTTCAAGTTAAGAATGACGATAGTGCATATCTACCTAAAAAATTAGTTTTTGTTAAAATCGTATAAACCGTTTTCGGGAAAGAGCAAATTTTCAAAAGTACTTTTGTTGGACTTTTTAGCGAAAAACCGGATATGCAGTCATGTTAAGCATGTCCACATTAACTTTACTATCTTGTTGGTTCAAATCGTTAGAGCCGTTTTCGAAAAAGTCTAAATTATTTAAAATTCTGTAAAATGTTTATATTGACAGTAACGTTAATAGCTAGCACAAAAAAACAACCGTCCTAGCGGGGAACCCACAAACTCTAAATACGAAGTTTGAAACAAATCCGAATAAGTAACTTTCCCGTGTATTAAAAAGAAGTTCTTAGATAATGTGCAATTGGTCGTCGTCACTACCCAAATATTGCTTCGACACAAAAAATGCATTTATGGCTTCGTTCCTACCTGTCTTTGTACCTACTTTGAGAAATTTTGTCATCTAATGCGACATTAGGGGTATTCATGCAACGTCGTAAACTCGTCGTAAACGTCGTAAGTTTACGACGTGGTAAATGAACTGTCAAAATTTGTATGGAAAATCATTTACGACGAGATGGTAAACTTACTACGCGAATTTGTGTGGAAAACCGAGATGGTAAACTTACGACGAGGGTGTTGTGACATTTCACACTTGAAATAAGGGCGCGAAATCAGAAAAAAAATACTTTGCATGCATTTATAATACTTTTGATGCATTTATAAATAGAAATTGCACATTTTACTATTCCAAGTGTAGGATAATTAGTTAGTCCATCAAATTGTATTAAGAAAACAAGTTTTAAAAGATACTAAATAACGAAATTTACAATTCCAGACAAAGGGAGTTTTCGTTCGCGGCAAAAATATTGGTATTGTAAATTTCGTTATTTACATAGTATCTTTTAAAACTTGTTTTCTTAATACAATTTAATGGACTAACTAATTATCCTACACTTGGAATAGTAAAATGTGCAATTTCTATTTATAATTGTATCAAAAGTGATTTGTTCGCATTTTATCAATTCGTTCGTTCCCTCTCATGTGAAACAGCCGATTGGTTTACCACCATTTACCACAAACAGCAAATTGGAGCGTTCATGAAACGTTTGTCGTAAACTTACCATTTTACGCAAATGGTAAACTTACGACGTTGCATGAATACCCTTATTGGTTAATAACAGACAGAACGCGAACTTTCTTACAAACGTTTTTTTTTTCATATATTTTTTTATTTCTGTGCTCGAAATATAGTTTATCATTATCATAGATATCCGTTTTTTTCTTTTAAGAGTTTTTCTTTTATCCATTTCACGGATTTATATGGAAAAGACACGGTGCATTTCTACGTGTTTCTTATAAACGATTTTTTCTTATATGAGGTTTTCTTATATCCGTTAACTACTGTACAAACTAATTTACTACCTGCAAATTTGTTTGGTGAAGACAGAAAAAAAAACTGAAAAGTCAAATGTCAACTAGCATAGTGCTGCCAAGTCACGTTTTATCTAAGCCTATATAGGATTGCAAAAAAAAAAAACACGCTTAATGTCTTCGTATGGCTGGAAGACGTTTTCAAGATGTTCCGCAAATAGATCCGCCTTTTGTTTATTTGTTTTCGCCCAGTTTCCACTGCTGTTTTTAACTGGTGGAATGTATGCTGTTGGCCTGTTAATTTTTTTTGTGGCCACAGTGAGTACCTGTTCTGTACTGTCATCGTTTGTCAGATTTGTAAGGTATCTTTTCACAGACAAATTTTTCATTTCTTTGATCTTTTTTCTTAGTTTATTGTTTAGACTGTTAAGTCTTGTTTTGTCACTTGGCGCTCTCGATAATTGTCAGCGTTTACGAGCTCTCCTCTTTTCTGATAAAGGGTTTTCCAATAAGAGGTGTTATTTTGGTATTCAAAGAAAAATGTCATTTTTTGAGATAAATGATCGTATATTTATTTCATAATAAAGCGGAAGGTATGCCGTTAATAATGAAAAACAACATCAGCCAAATGGCCACCACGAGCACGCTTACAGGACCATATCCTTTTCGTGAAATTTTCCATAACCATTTTCGATGGAATTCCGGATCATGTTCATGCATTTCAAGGACCCAATCAGCAAAGACACGACGTTGTTGATGATCGGCCGGCTTGAGTTCTTGTGTTAACTGAACTTTATAAGCCTTAAGACCCAAGTCTTTATGCAAAATACGGTGTAATGACGTTTGTGGAATTCTTCACATCACTAACTTGTCCCAACAGCTCGAATTTAGTATGCTTAGTTTTGCGAACTGTGACTGCAAGATTTTCACCATTTTTGTAGTGAGTTTTAATAATTTCAATGCGTTGTTGAAGCGTGTATCGTTCCATTTTTAGTAATGGCGTAGTTTCTACTTGTCAAATGTCAAAGAATAAAAGCTTCAAAAGTGACAGCTACCGAAATAGCGGGCCATTCACAATAACACCTCTCATTGGAAAACCCTTTATAATGTCGCTTATTTCTTTGGGATATACGTTTCTTATTTTACTAATTGATTCAGGCGTTGCAGCCCAAGCAGCCTTTTGTATATCTAGAGTGAAAGTATGTACTTCATTTTCTAGTTGCTCTATTGTTTCAATTGTTGTGGAAAAATCTCGCCCGAGACACCGACGACATTTACTCTCTGAGTGGGAAGCGACGCCATTTTCATAGAAATGTACTTAAGGTTGCCACTTGTATTTTCTCAAGCAAACAGGGCGGCACTTTTTTCGTTTTTATACCCTCCACAGGAAGGTATATTCACTTTGTCATTACATTTGTAACTCCAAGAAGGATTCACCGGAGATCCTATAAAGTATATATATTCTGAATCAGGATCGCATTCTGAATTGATTTAGCCATGTCCGTCTGTCTGTCTGTCTGTCCGTCTGTCTGTCTGTTGAAAACACGATAGCGTCCAAACGAATCAACCTAGGTGAATGAAATTGTGTAATTGTGAGAGGACTTCTTTTTACCGTCGTCAGGTTGGTATTGAAAATGGGCTATGTCGGTCATGTAGTTCTGGTACCTCCCATACAAAACCACTATTAGACCCATGTGTCTCTCTGTCTGTTGAAAGCACGATAGCGTCCAAACGAATCAATTTAGGCGAATGAAATTTTGTGACAGGACTTCTTTTTATCGTCGTCAGGTTGGTTTTGAAAATGGGCTATGTCGGTCAAGTAGTTCTGGTACCTCCCATACAAAACCACTATTAGACCCATGTGTCTCTCTGTCTGTTGAAAGCACGATAGCGTCCAAACGAATCAATTTAGGCGAATGAAATTTTGTGAGAGGACTTCTTTTTACTGTCGTCAGGTTGGTATTGAAAATTGTCTATGTCGGTCAAGTAGTTCTGGTACCTCCTATAGGTACCAAACCAATATGGCATGGCGAACATTTTGCATGACTTTTATGTAGTGGAGGGTATCAAAGCCAGGCCGATGATAACACTTTTACTTGTTTTTGTTATTATTTTGATACGGTTTGATTATTCTGAGAAATTTATAAATAAATCAGCGATAATGTTAGAACTTATTTTCCCATAACAATGAATGACCGTGAAAAGGGGAATTTCGTATTTCTTTAAACAAACATTGCCCCGAAAATATATATGTTTTGTGTGTGTTTCTTTTTGATTTCTTGGTTATTGGGTCATTTCTTGAGCAAATTTTATTAGGATGTAGGTGAGACAGTAAGCTTTTCATAGGAATTCATTGGAATGAGTTATGAAATTGACTAAGAAGTTCAACAGAAAAAGATGTACGTACGAAAAAATTAATAAATTTGTTTTCTAGAAAATGTAGACTAGATTAAACGACACGTTTTCGATTCGAAAGTCAAAAAATCTTTTTTTATTTGAACACACACCAAGCGAAACAGAATGTAACTGTTATTTGCAATTTGTTAATTGCCAAAAGAAAAGAAATTGTTAAACTTAATTAACAGCAAGATATTTATTATTTCCTTCGATGTTTATCTCTCGGTGGTCAGCAGCCAAATAGACAGAGCCACGTATACATTTAACAAAAGAGGCAAATTTAGTGGACTGTATTTAACATCGTAAGTGAGATAGGAGAGAGCATATTCATAATAACGTATTAGACTTAGACTATTTAATGTACAGAGCAAAAGAGAAGATAGCAAGATAACAACAGAAAGAAATTTGTAGGATGCATTAACGTATATATATAACAAGAAATTAAACTTAAGAGAAACAAGAAGTGAGATTACATGTTAGAGAGAAATGTTACGTATTTATAAAACAAGCAGTAAATTGTATAGGATGAAATCAGCTGGCAGAAAAATAGCGTAATCGCTCTGATGTTTGTCTGCTTAGGTTACAGAACATTCAGGCCCCCCTGAAAGACTCCGGTCTTTCAGATATAGAAAGTGGTACGATCTTCACTATGGGTCGAACATATTCCTTAAATTTGGTTTTGACAGTGACAACACGAATTTTATTGTCCTTTCCGGGATGCGTTTTCACCACACGACCAAGGATCCACTTTGAGGGCGGCAAATTGGGTTCCTTAAGGAGCACGATATCGTCTACATTGATGTCTGGCTGAACACCTTGCCACTTCGGACGCTGTTGCAGTGATGTGAGATATTCTTGATGCCATCTCTTCCAGAAACCCTGCATAAGAATCTGTAAAAGATGCCAATTAGTTTTTGGTGAATTTGTGAATTCTATTTCTGGCTGGGGAACCGCAGTATAGGGTTCACCAATCATAAAATGCGAAGGTGTTAAAGCAGTGGGTTCACTGTCGGATGTTGGCCACATGGGGCGCGAGTTCAGCAATGCCTCGATTTTCGTCAATAAAGTATATAAGTCCTCATAAGTGAGCGTGCGATCGCCAATCACTCTTTTCAAATGGGTTTTGACGGATTTAACACCTGCCTCCCACAGCCCACCAAAATGAGGTGCAGAAGGAGGTATGAATTTCCAAGAGATGTTGTCTCCGGAAAGGTGATCGGCCACAATGGATTGGTGTTGTTGACTGAGAAGGCAAGCATGCATTTCATCAAGCGATCTCTTGGCTCCATGAAAGTTGGTGCCATTATCGCTCCAAATTTCTATAGGCTTACCACGACGAGCTACGAAACGGTCGAGGGCTGACAAGAATGCGTTAGTAGAAAGATCACCGACAAGTTCTAAGTGTATGCCTTTCGTTACAAAACATACAAACAAAGCAATATAACATTTGGCATATTTAAGGTTTCTTCCGCGAGATAACCGTAGAGTTAATGGGCCGGCATAATCACAACCGACTCTACTGAATGGTCGCGAAAATCGAATACGTTCTCGTGGCAAGTTCCCCATTAGTTGCGAAGTAGATTTCTACAACCTAATATATAAAATTCTTGTTTTATTAATCCGAACAACTGAGAAACACCAGCGTGGAGATATTTTTTATGGAGATATTCAGCAATGAGTCGTGATATTGGATGGGATTTATGTAGAATTAGGGGATGTTTAACACTGTATGGCAAATTTGATTCATTTAAACGACCGGCGACGCGAAGCACTCCATTTGAGTCAAGGAAAGGGGCTAGAGATTTTAATTTATTTTTTTTAGACAATGGATTATGGTTTTCGAGAGCACTGATTTCATAGGGGAATAACGATTTTTGAGCACATTTTATGAGTTTGAATTTGGCATTGGTAAGTTCTTCTGTTGATAAGGAATTGTATTTCCGACCGACTTTATTGCGGGCATTTGAAATAAAGCGTAAAACAAATGCCAATACGCGAACAGATTTCAACCAATTTGATGAATTCAGTAAAATGTCTTCAACAATATTCTGTGTATTAATGTTCGTTAGTAATACCTGAGTCCTTCGTGTACTTCTCTCTTCTAGTTCTGGACCAGAAACGTCCTTCATGCATGGGTCGGGTATTGGCCATTGCGTTCTTTCTTCCCGTAGCCAAGAAGGACCTTTCCACCACATCTCATTTACCTGTAAAAGAGATGGTGGAACTCCACGAGTTGCGATGTCGGCTGGATTGTTGGCTGATCGGACGTGGTTCCAATCGGAGCGAGGAATTGACATCAGAATCTCGGAAGTCCGGTTTGCTACAAACACTGACCACTTTTTGGGCAGTGCAGAAAGCCAATTTAGCACAATCAACGAGTCTGTCCATGCATAAACTTTAATGTCTTTCACCTGTAAAGATAACTTAAGTTTATTGATGAGGCGAACTAAAAGAATAGCTCCACAGAGCTCGAGCCGAGGTAGGGATAGTACTTTTATAGGAGCAACCCTCTTTTTAGCTGCTACTAACGAAACGTTAACCAATCCGTCCATGGTTACACTGCGACAATATACCACAGCAGAATATGCATCCAGTGATGCGTCACAAAACGCATGTAGTTCGATGCTGCTTTTGTTGTTCCACAATATTCTGGGAATCTTTATAGATTCTAGCAAATGAAGTTCGCAACGAATTGATCTCCATCGATCGGCAATATCCTTAGGCACATCTTCATCCCACTTTTTACCTTTCCTCCATAAGTCCTGGAAAAGAATCTTAATACCAAAAATAACTGGAGCTAGAAATCCGATGGGATCAAAAATCCGCGAAGACTCCGATAGTATGCGACGTTTGGTGTAGAAAATAGAACTGTTTAAATTAACCTTGAAGAAAAAGCAGTCTTTAGATGGACACCATTGCATGCCAAGTAGTTTAACGGTGGAGAATTCTTCGAACTCTATTGGAGAAAGTTCACGTTGTTCTACCGGCAATGATATAAGCAATTGGTCGTCCATTTCCGTAAATTGAAACCGGCCGATTTGAGTAGATTTACGAGTTCTGACCGGAGCGATGTGACTTCTTCAATGGAATCAGCGCCCGTCATGACATCGTCCATATAAAAGTCATTAAGCAGCACATCCGAAGCGCGGGGGTAGGTTTGCTGTAGGTCAATAGCTAATTGGTACAACGTTCGTACAGCCAAAAATGGAGCGCATGTTGTGCCATATGTCACGGTCAAGAGACGGTAATGTTTTACCGGTTGGTCAGTAGATTTCCGCCACAGAATTCTTTGGAAATTTGTGTGTTTATCCGATACTCGTATCTGGCGAAACATTTTCTCTATGTCTCCAGATATGGTATAGAGGTGACGACGAAATCGGATACAAATAGAAAAGAGGTCTCGTTGATAGCTTTGGCCTGCGAGAAGAGACTCATTTAGGGATTGATTATTCGAAGACTTTGCCGAGCCATCAAAGACTACCCGCACCTTGGTAGTACTGCTGTCTTCTTTCACTACAGCGTGGTGGGGTAGATAGTAGCACTGGCTTGATGACACAGTCAATTCACTGGAAGGTAACTCTTCCATGTGGCCTAAGTTTAAATATTCTTCCATGAAGCGTACGTATTCATCCCTCAAATGTGGATTCGAAGCTATTCTACGTTCAGTGGAGTGAAGGTGACTTAACGCTGTACAGCAACTATTTCCAAAATCAGTTTTTTCGTCTGTTTTGAAGGGCAAATTAACCGCATACCTGCCATCAGGCAGACGCGAATGGGTATTAACGAAAATATCTTCTGCACGTTGATCGTCAACTGATAGATTTGATTTTTGATCAAGTTCTTCAATTCGCCAAAAACGCTCCAAATCGAAAGTATTTTCAGTATCCAATTGAGTACAGTACGAATCGGCACTGAAGCAGTTGGAAGATATGATGCTGTCCATATTGCCACAGACAACCCAGCCGAATATTGTGGGTATGAGATCAGGGACGCCTTCTTTACTCTGAACTGCTGAGCCATTAAATATGCTAAACGCCTTGTCAGCACCGACTAGGATGTCAATATGGCCAGGCATATTAAAATTAGGATCTGCTAATCTGAACGTAGAGTCTGAGTCTAACAACAACCGAACGGTTTGAAAATGTCCCTGCTTATCATGAGCATGAGCAATAGCTGTAGGCAACAATGTTTGGGTAAAACGAGAAGAATTAAACGAATTGCCGTTAGCTGGTATAGATGAGCAAATCGAGAGTGATGGTTGTGTTGTTGGCAGAGGATGGGTTGATGGCGAGCTGGTGGACGGCGAACTGGTGGATGGTGTAGACGACGATTCAGGAGCAATATAATTTGAGGGATTTGACGGCGGAGAGTGGGGGTGAACGAGCGATTGGGGGTGAACGAGCGAGTGATGTCGCGAGTTGGAAGTTCGGCAACGGAAATTAGACCTGCATTTGTTAGCAGAATGTCCAGGTCGTAAGCAATTAAAGCAGAGAGAGTGTTCTTTTACGAATTCGCGACGAGATTTGATATCAAACGACAAAAATTGAGTGCACTTGTTCAAGGTATGGTCTGATTTGCATTTAGGACAATTTGGTTTGGATTCCGTAAAATGCGATTGAATAACTTTAGGAATTTTGACACGAGAGGTATTACAAGGAGAGAGAGTCTGACACGATTCCAAAGCATCACAACGAAGCTGTAAAAACGACAATAGTTCATCGATGGTACTGTCGTCTTTTGATCCAATTTCTTCTGCCCATGCTTGTCGCGTATCCTGATCGAGTTTTTGGAGTAAAATATAAATTATCCAAGGGTCGCGTTTTGTAGATCCTAAGGCATTCAAGCCCCGAATCGTTTCATCAGTAGAATCGGTAATTTTGCGGAGATTAAGAACACTACAGGTGGTCATGCTGGGTATCGAAAGGAACGACTGAATATGCGACTGAATTATTAAATTGGATCGATCGTATCGCTTTTCAAGTCGATCCCATGCATCCAAATAGTTGATTTCCGAAACACTAATATCGCGAATTAGATCAGCTGCCTTACCGCGTAAATAGGATTTTAGGTAACGGAACTTTTCTGCAGTAGATAACTTTGAATTAGTGTCGATAGTGCCCTGAAATATGTCTCTAAAACATGGCCACTCTTTATATTCACCGGAAAATGGATGAATATCGATTTTAGGGAGAGAAATTGAAGCACATTGGTTAGCGTTAAGATTTTCGAGTAAAGAGGCTTGCTGACTAGCCAACTTATCGACAACAGATTGAGTGACAGAGGGTTTTTCAGTTTTTTTTCTATCACGTATTACTTTGGTAAGGGTAGATTGAACCAAAAAATACTTGGACTCGTACTCAGCAAACTCGGATTCTGGATTCACGAAATCCTCTTCATCCGCGTGTTCTAAAAGCTATTTTTGCAGAGAAACGAATTCTGTCCAATCTTCTTCCAATTTTTGCAACCGTATTTCAAGAAGTTCTATAGACACGCGTTCGTCTACGCTTTCTGCAAATGATACCGCGCGAGTCAAACAGCCTTTCACGTGTCCTCGTTTTGTCTTTATGACGTTCATTTTTATGACAAATCAAGGTAAATGTCTTATTAAATCGATAGTTATACCTAGCCACGCGCGATTAGTCAGGTTTTTTTTGTAATTTATAATTATTGAGCAGGGCGTTATTCTAGAAGTTCGATTTTCTCAAGGGGAATATTCACCACGTGTCTTAGATCAATTCACACAAAAAAAAAATGTTCATTAAAAAAAAACCATACCATAAGTCCATTACTCATACCATGTGTATGGGTTAGTAAATCAATTGATGATTAATTCAATTTATCCGGCTCGAAGGACCAAAAAATGTTATTTGCAATTTGTTAATTGCCAAAAGAAAAGAAATTGTTAAACTTAATTAACAGCAAGATATTTATTATTTCCTTCGATGTTTATCTCTCGGTGGTCAGCAGCCAAATAGACAGAGCCACGTATACATTTAACAAAAGAGGCAAATTTAGTGGACTGTATTTAACATCGTAAGTGAGATAGGAGAGAGCATATTCATAATAACGTATTAGACTTAGACTATTTAATGTACAGAGCAAAAGAGAAGATAGCAAGATAACAACAGAAAGAAATTTGTAGGATGCATTAACGAATATATATAACAAGAAATTAAACTTAAGAGAAACAAGAAGTGAGATTACATGTTAGAGAGAAATGTTACGTATTTATAAAACAAGCAGTAAATTTTATAGGATGAAATCAGAAAAATAGCGTAATCGCTCTGATGTTTGTCTGCTTAGGTTACAGAACAGTAACAAAACAAAACGTTTTGTTTTCTTGTTTCGTTCGGTGTGGAATTTGCGACTTACTTTTAGTGTTGGTCGGATTCAGACGATGAAGTTGTGCAAATCTTATTTACATTTTAAAAACAACGAAATTTAAATTTCGTTGTTTAAAAACAGGTTAACTATCGGCAACGAAACATGTTTTTCTGTTTTGATTTGGTTTTTATGTTTTGCGCTCTAAGGAAGTAGACAATTATCGTAAGTGAACAAGTGAACCAAAATAATGCATACATTTCTGCATGGTATATAATATGAAAAAATGAGTAAAACTACCGTTATGTGTCTATTATCAAGTTTGAAATTATGTTTGTTGAATAGTGTATGAATGCACCTTTCTGCCAAATAAGTTTCTTTTCTCTTTGTTCCACGTAAAAGGAAAAAAACCAAGAAATATAACGTAACTCTTGTGCGTCTAAACATGTGAACCGCACTGTATGTCGCAAAGGAACTGCTCATATTGTTTAAGGTTAATGCTATGGATTAATTTGAAATGACCGTTTTGTATTTTTATCTGACCTGTATGTAGGGAGACAATTTGGGAGTTTGAGAAATCCGGATCTCCGCTTGACCAAAGTGGATGGTACATCTGAAAGAGAATTAAGTTCTTATATTACTTTTGTGGACTATTTTTCCAGATTCTATTGTTATTGTGGAGTTTCTATTTTCCTTAACGATTTCCTGTCTATACCTACTTGTTAGTTTTGAACCCAACCGTTTATTGTTTTTTACATAAATGACCTGTCCTATCTGAGGTTTTAGGCTTTCTTTTTTTGTTATGGTATTTAGTATAGAGGTGGAGAACTATCGATTGCTCTATCGATTATAATCGATAGTTTCCACTATCTAAAACACTCGATCTTTTTTTACCACTATCGATTGTTTTCGATAGTAATTTTAATGCAAAATTAAAAAAAAATGTGTTGGTCTGGAGAGCATTTCATAAAGGAACCCGTTCAAATAAGCCAACTGTCAAAATGGTTTGAACTTAAAAAGGGGATTACCCGTTTTATGAGTCAGCAATGTAGAAACAGGAACATTCTTTCTCTTTTGTTCTCATTCCGGTACGGTACTTAGGTACATATATACCATGATAATATGACATCTAAAGGTATTGTATTCCAATATGTATATCTGTCTCTTTTCATAGATTGTGACGTCAAGCGGAAATTTTTTAAAATGTATGATGTATAATTATGTAAAAAAGAAAACAAATGTAAGGTTTTATTTTGTATATGCTAAAGTGTAATGCTTTATTTATGTAATAACTTTCGGCAACTTCTTTTAAATTTTAGATTTTCTTTCATTCTTTTCATTATTTTTAACATTTAGAAAACGTATCCTGAAATACATCTTGCATCTGAAAAACAATTTTTTTATTTCGTCCGGCGTATCAATTTCTTTGCTTGAATTTGTCAAAGTACCTACTTATTATGTTCGGATCAGTAGATATGGTGTTTCCATTATATTCTTGAGAAAAGTTGAGCTGCCAGCCTTTCTGTTCTCTTGACTGTAAGAGATTTCAAGCCTTAAGCTTTGTATTTCTGCTTCTAGCTCATTTAGTTTTGTTTCCATTAATTTTTTTCTGGGGGAGGATTCTTCCACCGAACTTGATTCGGTTCCTCTATCCATCGTTTCATTTCCGGCGTCGCAACTGTTATTCGTTAGAGTTTCCCTTAATAAAACAAAATATATAGGTCCTTTGCTTATTATTGATGTCATTTACATACTTACAATAGTTCATTTACCATATTTTGATTGCATCTCTTTTGCATTCTCCAGACTCTAGCTTTCGCTTTCCCTATACTAGACAATACTGGCTTATTGTTTTGCATATTCTCTGTGGGAATAGCATCCGACTTCAGCTTTCGACTATTGCAACGCTCTGTAACGGATAGGGTGTTCCTACCTCACTAGCATATGTGGAAATATATTCCCAATGACTTCCTAAGACCACAGGATTCCCTAAGAAACACCGGGTAGTGAGGTAGGTTGTTCAGCCAGCTAGAGTGCGGGTAGGCATGCTTGCGATTCCAGGAAACTAGCTCGTCGTTGGGGTGGGATCTTGCACCAGCTGCTGAACTGCCGCACATATAATACATGCCTTAATTTGGGCAAAAGCAAAAAGCATTGAACCATCTAAAATATTCTTTAACAAACCGGAAATAAACTAAAAAAAAATCTTTTGGGAACCCTAAGGTGGAATAGGTCCCCTGAGTGTAACCCTCCCTCCGCTCACTACTTCAATATGAGTAGGAGCAACCATGGTCACTGCGCCACTCCTAATTTGCAGCAACCCCTAAATCAACGGTGAGCGATTATCTAAAACTCGCTCATTTTAATGACGTCGACACAAATCTACCAAAAGCGGTCACTTCCCCTCAGCACGATCGAAAAACTACTCAACCAGCATATTGTATATCACTAAACTCTAAAAGGACATTGAATGTGACACGATCATCGAATAATTACTTTAATTCACGTACTATTTATTCATGTGTCTATCAAAGGACACAAAAAATTAGCTTATGTATGAAAATATGTCTATTACAAATATATATTAATACAATGAAGTTCTTCTTCTTCTTCTTCTCAGCAATTGGGTAATTAGGTAAATAATCCAAGAAGTGGATTAACAAAAAAAAAATTACCTTATCCCACGTGAGTATTTATATATACAAAGCAAATGTGCTTGATTACAAGTGCTTCACCGACAAAAAAAACTATTAATTTACGCTAAGTTCTCTTCAATTCTCAATAACACGAGAATGAGAAGCATTCTCTATTGCTCACTACTATACCCCCACTTAATTACTCTTTTACAAATTAACAATATGCATCTACTACTTTATTATGCAATCCCCACAATCGTTCAAACGGAATGTAGCCCGAAAAATACACAAAGAAAAATTTTAAGACTCACCGAAATCCAACTCCAACTCCAACAAATGGTGTGCACAGCATTCATCGATTCACGGTTGACTGGTTCGCTAAAACGTGGAAGATATGCAATAGTCTACCCTTTGAACGACCGAGTTAAACTTTTCGTACTATGAATTATCACAATATGTATACCTCTATGCTCTATTATCTATTCTATATAAAAAGTGTGAGACTGCGAGTTACAAAATACAGAGAATATGAACACTGAGCACTTTGTCGGTAAATAAAAAAAACAAAAGACAAATGCACTAAATCTTTTCAAATTATTCAAAATTACGATGGTTATTCTCTATTGCCCCAATGAATTGCGAATCGGCCTATACAATGTATAAAATTATATAAAACGCGATTGTCGGGCACGCGCACGATGATGATTTTTTCTTTTTCTTATTTTTTTTGCTTTAGCCGAATGCAGAGGGATCTAAACTGATGAGTGTCGCGGTATGCTGAGCAGCCTGTGGCTGCAGGTTGATGGCAGAGATCGTATCCCATGCACGTGTCAACGACGAATCCTGTATGCAGGTATATAGATGAACTACAGAACGCTTATGCGCGCGTAAATACAGATGCTCGGATCCAAAGGATCTGATGTGTTGAGTATCACGGATTGATCAGCAGCCTGTGGCTGCAGGTTGTACTGCCGCAATGGGTATCTTGATCACGTGGCAATGGTGACTACTGTATGCATGTATATAATGCAACTACAGAACGCTTACGCACACGGGAATGTAGCTGCTAAAAAAAACACACTGTGATCGTAATGTAAGTCACGCAAAAATACAAAAATTATTACCTTGGAGTAAAATTATCTGACAAGATAAGTGTCGCGAAAAATTAAGCAGCCTGTGGCTACTGGTGCACTGGTGGTTAACTGAAATGTCTATCTTATCCACGTGGCAACGGTGACTTCTATATGTATGTACATATATAGATGCACTTACAGCACGCTTATGCACACAGGACTGGAATGCCGATGATCGGATCGAAAGGATCTGACTTATTAACTGTCACGGACCGTTGAGCAGGCTGTGGCTGCTGGTGCACTGCCGCAATGCCTTTCTGGTTCACGTGGCAACGAGGACTACTGTATGCAAGTATATGTATGCAACTACAGCACGCTTATGCGCACGGGAACGTCGCTGCTTGAGAAACAGACCATGAGCACAATGTAAGTTACGCAAAAATGCAAAAAATATTACCTTGGAGCGAAATTATCTGACAAGATAAGTGTCGTAAAAAGTTGAACAGCCGGTGGCTGCTGGTTTTGGTAGTTTACTGCAATGCCTGTCTTATCCACGTGGCAACGATGACCTCTATATGCTTATGCACACGGGAACTGAATGGCGATGCTCGGATCTAAAGGATCTCACTTATAGAGTGTCGTGGCTAGTTGGGCTGCCTGTGGCTGCTGGTTGATTGCAACAATGCGTACCTGGTTCTCGTGGCAACGAAGACTCTGTATGCATATATATATATGCAACAACAGCACGCTTATGCGCACGGGAATATCGCTACAAAAAAAAAACACACTATGAGCACAAAGTAAGTCACGCAAAAATACACCAAATATTACCTTGAATCGAAACGATCCTGACCTAGTTCGGATCCGTAAATGGATTTCCACAACTGCGTTTTGATGCACGTGCTTTGCACTGATTTGCACAACGATAAATTTGGTGCGTTTACCGAATACTGATAAAAAAAAAAGAAACTTCACGAGGGTGGGTAGAGGAATGGCTTCTACGCCGTGTGATTGATTGCTTCGTTTTGCTTTTTCTTTTATGATTTTTCTTTTTTCGATTTACTTTGCACACAATATGGTTACCCAACCGTCACTGGTGGGAGCTGAACTGAGAAAAGAACACTGCGACGCTTCAGATGCCTGACGAGGCGATTTCACTGACAGGGGTTTTACCAAGGTACTGCGCACATGACAGAGGTTCTTTTACCAAGGTACTGCGAACATTATGGCGAAAAGCACGGCGAAAATTTACTTTGGGGTTGGGGTATGAGATAAATTTCTCGTAAAAGGTTGCATCCAGCCCACAATATATTTTTATGTTTCTTTTCATTTCTTTCATATTAAATGCAGGTAGTAAAAAAAAAAATTTCGTGTGGGGTGGCCAATACAAAACATTTAAATTCCGAAACGCAAGTACACGGAAATTAAATGAAAGAAGTCAACCCACATCGGCAATATTATGATTACATGTAAAGTTCTTGCTTCGCCTGCAGTGCGTCTGAGAAAGATAGAGAAAGAGACATTATTATTTACGAATGTCTTTTGCGTGGAAGACACCCATTGGTCTGCCTTGCATATCTTCCAGTTCATACAGTTGGTTACCTGCGATACTTTTTACCCTAGTCTGAATAAACTTCGGACATAGCTTTGCGTTTCTTCTCTTTGAAGCATCACTAAGTACAAAGTTTCGCTTGAAAACAATTTGGCCGACATTGAACTCTCTGTTTTTACTTCTGGTATTGTATGATCGCTCGAATTTTGTATGCGCTTGAGCTAAGGATTCTTTGATCTTATGGTGAATCATATTCATACGTAGTGCTTTCGGCAAAACCTCAAACTCAGAATTGTTTAAACTTTTGAGCCGTCTTAGCAATGTGTAATCGGAACCGTGTTCAATTTTACACTGTCCGAATAACGCTTCGTATGGCGACATGCCAATGGAGGAGTGAATGGTGGACCGAAGTGCACTCACGATTGCAGCTAGATGTTTGTCCCAGTTGACTTGGTCTGTCCCAATATAGGAGCGAATGGCCGCCAAGATTGACCGATTTACACGTTCACTCGCATTCGCCTGAGGTGAATACGAGGCTGTGCGGACATGCTTGGTTCCGTGAGCAGTGAGAAATTTGGTGAATTCTTTCCCAGTAAATTGTTTTCCGTTGTCTGATAACAACGACTCGGGTACTCCAAACGTAGAAAACACCTCTTCGTCCAAAAATCTTACCGCCGCTTCACCGGTAGCATTTCTAATTGCTTTTACAATGACAAATTTAGTCAGTTGGTCTAGACAGACAATCATAAAAGAGTTTCCTTTTCTGGACCTTGGATACGGACCTAAAAAGTCAACGAAGACGTGTTGGAAAGGCCTATCTACTGTGAAAGCCTGTCCCATAGGGGGTCTCAGGACAGAGTTCGGTGCCTTGGATTCTTTGCAAACATTGCAGTCCGCGATGAACGCTTTCACTTGTGCCGCCATATTAGGCCAGTAAAAACGCTCACGTAGACGATACAAGGTTTTTGCGACCCCACCATGCGAAGCCTGGGGAGGATCATGAGCCAGGAGGACTAGACGTTTCGTCAAAGACGATGGAATCCAGAGCTTCCAGACGCAATCATCTTCTC
The DNA here is from genome assembly GCA_955612985.1 of Cheilosia scutellata. Taxonomy (NCBI): domain Eukaryota; kingdom Metazoa; phylum Arthropoda; class Insecta; order Diptera; family Syrphidae; genus Cheilosia; species Cheilosia scutellata. Next base: position 23,227,071 of record OY015314.1, on the reverse strand, counting down.
CGGGGTTTCCGGTACAGAACTTTACCTTTTTATACACGAACCCGTCGGAAACAAGTAGATCTGGTAGCTGATCTTTGTTCTTTTCTACGGTTTCAATCAACCTTATATATTCATCCGATTTGAAAGATGGATCTGTGAGATCGACCTGAAGGATATCGTGAGAACTTGGGTTAAAAGCTTTACCAGATGAAATATCATCAACCGCATAGATCCGAGAGAGTGCGTCTGGTACAATGTTCTGCGATCCTTTTCGGTGTTCAATCTCGAAGGAGAACCTTTGGAGCTTCAAACTCCACCGAGCGAGACGTCCGTTCAAGTCCTTCTGGCTCATGAGCCACTTCAGGCTCGCATGATCCGTCACTATCTTGAACTCTTGCCCCTCGACATAAGAACGGAATTTTTCCACCCCCATGACAGCTCCTAGACACTCTAATTCCGTCACGCTATAGTTGCGTTGAGCAGAATTTAGCTTATGGGAATAATAAAAGATCGGCCTTTCCACACCGTCTGCATCTTTTTGACATAGAACGCAGCCAATGCCAGAGGTCGACGCGTCACACAGAATGATAAACGGTTTTTTGAAATCTGGATTCACTAAGATGGGTGCAGATGTTAAAGCAAGTTTCAACTGTTCAAAAGAATCTAGGGCTTCAGGAGTAAAAGAAAACGATTTTCCTTTTTTAAGGGTATCAGTTATCGGGGCGGCAAGGGACGAATAGTCTTTGACAAAACGCCGATACCAACCGGATAAGCCCAAGAACCTGCGAACCTGTCGCGGTGATTTTGGTATGGGAAAATCGCGTATCGCAGATATCTTTTCGGGATCTGTCTTTAGACATCCCTCCCCTACTATATATCCCAAGTATTTAAGTTGTTTGAAGCAAAACTTCGATTTCGTCACATTAATGGTGAGTCCAGCATCCTTTAACCGTGAAGCTACTGACCTAAGTAAGTTCAGATGCTCATCAAACGTCCGCGAAATAATCAACAAATCGTCGAGGTAAACAAAGATGTTCTGTTTCAATTCATGTGGCACCACTTTGTCCATGAGTCTGCACATGCGTTGAGCAGCATTGCAGAGGCCAAAGGGCATTACCTTGAATTGATACAGGGGCCTGCCAGGGACAGTAAACGCTGTCTTCTCCCGTGATGACCTCTCCAGCGGAATTTGCCAAAAGGCGTCCTTCAGATCCACACTAGAGATATAGTGTGTTTCTGAAAGACGACTTAGCAGACCTTCTATATGAGGAAGTGGATAGGCGTCTTTCTTTGTCACTTGATTAACCTTCCTGGAGTCTAGGCATAAGCGATTTTTGCCTGGCTTACGCACTAAGACTACAGGATTGTTCCAAGCACTACTGCTCTCTTCAATGACATTCAAAGAAAGCATCCTATCCAACTCCTCATACATCAAGTTTTGCACCGCTGGAGAGACGGGGTAATGACGTTGCTTAATGGCCTCAGCATTACCTGTGTCGATGTAATGTTCTTCTACATTTGTTCGCCCAAGCCCAGATTTAGCATAGGACGGAAACAAATTTATAACATCTGCTAATTTTTGAGACTGATCCGTTGACAATTCGCGAGCGTTTGAATCGCTGGAACTGGGCGGTGAGGTGACCGAGATTTCGGAAACTAATTGAGGAGCAATATCGAAGAGTCTCCAGAAATGTATCCCCAAATATAATTTCTGATCTAACGATGGAACGAGAAAGATTAATATGTCTTTTGTAATCCCTTTATAGGTTATTTTCGTGGTCAATTCGCCCACAATGGGTTGCTTATGACCACTTGCGGTTTTTACAGTCGAATTAAAAGACTTAAATGAAATATGCAAGTCCTTCAAGAGCTCCATGCATCCTGAGCCTAAGCAAGTTATACTTGCGCCACTATCCAGCAGACCGAGGAATGTTTTTGCGAAGATTGATACTTGAGCGTACGGTCGAGGATCTACTGAGCTACAAAGAGTGGTAGCACCAATAGCCTTGTGTAAGTCTGACTTATGTTTAAAGCGCTCACGAAGTTTTAAAATGTGCTTCGGAGGTTTAGTCTTAAAAATTTGACTGCGTATTTCATAATAGTTCAGCAAACGCTCGTGAAGGGATTTTCTCTCTCTCGTGACTGGTTTTGCTTCATCACGGTCATGATCTTTCTTTAAAATGCTTACAACTGGACATTTATTAGTTATAATATGTGGGAAAGGTAAGTCAGGTTGAGATGGACATTCAGGTGGTTTTGACAAGTCTGGTGGGTCTAGTACGTCAGGTGAAGTGAATATTAAATTCGTTGGCTTAACATTTAGCGGATTTCCGGGTTTACTGTCGGATGGCGACGATCCCCGGTATTCTGATCGCCCCGTTCCTGGTTTCCCGAACACCTGGAACAATTAGGTGTAGTCGTGTTCTCCAATCCACAACTGTAACAGAACAAGATACGTTGCGGACTAGGACACTGTCGGTAAGAATGGCCTTTCGCCTTACAGTTCCAGCAAGTGTACAGAGAAGGGTTCCTCGGTACCTGCGAAATATTTAGGGCTTCAATATCGTTTATGCCCTCTTCCTCCGTGTATGTTATATCTATCTCATTCACCTGCCTTCTAAAATTGGTTTGTGGAAAAGCTCGTGTACGCAAACTATCGGTTTGCGAAGCGTGTTTTTCAATGGTACGGCACACATAAACCATTTCGGGTAGACTATGCGTATTAAACGTTATCAGCAGCTCTCCGACACGCCGTTTGACATTTTGCTTAATGAGACTGATAAGCTCCCTACCTGATTTGGGTCGGCGGAGACGTGCATTCATTAACAGGATTGCATTGTAGAAGTCGTCAAAACTTTCATTTGATCCTTGACGACGGTCAAACATTTTGCGAGAAAGCTCTGCGTCCGATTCGAGACTTCTATATTGCTCTATCAATGCTAACTCTAAGGAATACCAGTCAGCCTGTGGGTTGGATTTTAAGTACATCCAGAACCAGCTCTCCACCTGGCCTGCCACAAAAAGATGAAAGTGAAGGAAGATATCTTCCCATGTAACATTAAAACATGTCTTGAGACGGTTTAGACGAAAAAGAAAGTCATCAACCGTCATTCGCTGATTGTCAAACTTCAGTTCCCATTTATGAAAATCGACAGATGGGCTAGAATTACGGGAAGGAAGATTGCGATCACTCAAACTTTCTGAATTAAGGTTAAGTGCATTAATTTGACTTAAAAAGTTTTGCATATTATCGCTAAACTGATTAGGTTCGACGTGAACAGAATGATTGTCCGGTGGTAACCCTGCATTTTGAGTCGCTGTGCTCTGCTGTTGTTGACGAGGACGACGATTAACATCGTATTCATCAGACGATCTTTGTGGGGTTGTTGCACAAAGAACTTCACGAATAGTCGTCGCCACTTCTTGACGAATACTAAGTCTCTCCCTCTCAAACTCTTCGCGTCTAGCTCTCAAGTCTTCAGCTCTGCTTAAACCTACACAAGCAGTTACAACTTCTCTAATGTGACGCGTTAAACTGTCGGTTGGACGAAAAGCTTGACTAGTCGAAGGTTGGTCTACCTGAACGTTTTCTCGGTTAGCAGCTTCGTTAGGGATTTGATCTTGAATGTTAGCATTTCGTGTGTTTGCGGGCCGCGCCACAGTAATAGGAGTGTTCGCGGATAGTTGTCTAGAATCTAGACTTTCACTAAAAGTAACAGCATGATTTGAGCTGCTCGAACGAACATTTCGCGGATTATTATTACTATTTTGTAAATTCCGGGGGTTTGTGTTGGGTCTACCTTGTCTTCTAGGCATTTTCAAAAAAAAAAAAAATAAAAATTGTAAAATTTAAAATAAACTACTCAGCTTTATCTTATCTCAAATATCAAATGTTAATATAACAAACTATATACCTATTATGTCGTGCTTGGGAAGTGATCTGTAATCTGGAGAATGTGTCGATGATAAAAGAAAGATTTCAGATTCCACTATGTTAAAGAATGGTGTGGTTATAAAAGGATTAGAATGTGTCGAATGAATAACGACCTGATTAGAACGCAAACATAAAATACATGTTGTTAATACAACGATATCTTCGGACGTTGCAATGCTATCGTTACTGGTCCATCCGGATCACGAAAAACATATCGGCTCAAAATTACATTACAAGACGGAAGCCACGATCAATCACGTTTGTTGAAACAGAGTCCAGGCGCTGCTGACGGAGAAGTAGTTCGAGAACTGATAACTCCCGGTCGTCTGGCACACTCCTTCAAACAAAAGGTACTCAATTTTGGTATGACCATCAGACGCCAATGCTACAGTCGGAAATGTTGTAATATTACAGATATCTCCCGGTCATTAAACGAACTGAGAAGTCAAAGGTGTTATCAAACAGTACAGAGGCATACGCTACAATCAAAGATGCAGTATTAACTTAAACCGATAATCTCCGGACGTATACTCCTCTGCACCCTATAAAAGTTAATTGCACTAAATTGATCTTGTTTTGTTTTTAATCTGATCGGTTCGGCTTCGGCCACGATGGGTACTTTACTAATGCGTGCCCCACGTTGGCTGGTCTGCTTCGGCCACGATGGGTACTTTACTAATGCGTGCCCCACGTTGGCTGGTCTGCTTCGGCCACGATGGGTACTTTACTAATGTCGGCCCCACGTTGGGCGCCACCTGTGTAACGGATAGGGTGTTCCTACCTCACTAGCATATGTGGAAATATATTCCCAATGACTTCCTAAGACCACAGGATTCCCTAAGAAACACCGGGTAGTGAGGTAGGTTGTTCAGCCAGCTAGAGTGCGGGTAGGCATGCTTGCGATTCCAGGAAACTAGCTCGTCGTTGGGGTGGGATCTTGCACCAGCTGCTGAACTGCCGCACATATAATACATGCCTTAATTTGGGCAAAAGCAAAAAGCATTGAACCATCTAAAATATTCTTTAACAAACCGGAAATAAACTAAAAAAAAATCTTTTGGGAACCCTAAGGTGGAATAGGTCCCCTGAGTGTAACCCTCCCTCCGCTCACTACTTCAATATGAGTAGGAGCAACCATTTTAAGACTCACCGAAATCCAACTCCAACTCCAACAAATGGTGTGCACAGCATTCATCGATTCACGGTTGACTGGTTCGCTAAAACGTGGAAGATATGCAATAGTCTACCCTTTGAACGACCGAGTTAAACTTTTCGTACTATGAATTATCACAATATGTATACCTCTATGCTCTATTATCTATTCTATATAAAAAGTGTGAGACTGCGAGTTACAAAATACAGAGAATATGAACACTGAGCACTTTGTCGGTAAATAAAAAAAACAAAAGACAAATGCACTAAATCTTTTCAAATTATTCAAAATTACGATGGTTATTCTCTATTGCCCCAATGAATTGCGAATCGGCCTATACAATGTATAAAATTATATAAAACGCGATTGTCGGGCACGCGCACGATGATGATTTTTTCTTTTTCTTATTTTTTTTGCTTTAGCCGAATGCAGAGGGATCTAAACTGATGAGTGTCGCGGTATGCTGAGCAGCCTGTGGCTGCAGGTTGATGGCAGAGATCGTATCCCATGCACGTGTCAACGACGAATCCTGTATGCAGGTATATAGATGAACTACAGAACGCTTATGCGCGCGTAAATACAGATGCTCGGATCCAAAGGATCTGATGTGTTGAGTATCACGGATTGATCAGCAGCCTGTGGCTGCAGGTTGTACTGCCGCAATGGGTATCTTGATCACGTGGCAATGGTGACTACTGTATGCATGTATATAATGCAACTACAGAACGCTTACGCACACGGGAATGTAGCTGCTAAAAAAAACACACTGTGATCGTAATGTAAGTCACGCAAAAATACAAAAATTATTACCTTGGAGTAAAATTATCTGACAAGATAAGTGTCGCGAAAAATTAAGCAGCCTGTGGCTACTGGTGCACTGGTGGTTAACTGAAATGTCTATCTTATCCACGTGGCAACGGTGACTTCTATATGTATGTACATATATAGATGCACTTACAGCACGCTTATGCACACAGGACTGGAATGCCGATGATCGGATCGAAAGGATCTGACTTATTAACTGTCACGGACCGTTGAGCAGGCTGTGGCTGCTGGTGCACTGCCGCAATGCCTTTCTGGTTCACGTGGCAACGAGGACTACTGTATGCAAGTATATGTATGCAACTACAGCACGCTTATGCGCACGGGAACGTCGCTGCTTGAGAAACAGACCATGAGCACAATGTAAGTTACGCAAAAATGCAAAAAATATTACCTTGGAGCGAAATTATCTGACAAGATAAGTGTCGTAAAAAGTTGAACAGCCGGTGGCTGCTGGTTTTGGTAGTTTACTGCAATGCCTGTCTTATCCACGTGGCAACGATGACCTCTATATGCTTATGCACACGGGAACTGAATGGCGATGCTCGGATCTAAAGGATCTCACTTATAGAGTGTCGTGGCTAGTTGGGCTGCCTGTGGCTGCTGGTTGATTGCAACAATGCGTACCTGGTTCTCGTGGCAACGAAGACTCTGTATGCATATATATATATGCAACAACAGCACGCTTATGCGCACGGGAATATCGCTACAAAAAAAAAACACACTATGAGCACAAAGTAAGTCACGCAAAAATACACCAAATATTACCTTGAATCGAAACGATCCTGACCTAGTTCGGATCCGTAAATGGATTTCCACAACTGCGTTTTGATGCACGTGCTTTGCACTGATTTGCACAACGATAAATTTGGTGCGTTTACCGAATACTGATAAAAAAAAAAGAAACTTCACGAGGGTGGGTAGAGGAATGGCTTCTACGCCGTGTGATTGATTGCTTCGTTTTGCTTTTTCTTTTATGATTTTTCTTTTTTCGATTTACTTTGCACACAATATGGTTACCCAACCGTCACTGGTGGGAGCTGAACTGAGAAAAGAACACTGCGACGCTTCAGATGCCTGACGAGGCGATTTCACTGACAGGGGTTTTACCAAGGTACTGCGCACATGACAGAGGTTCTTTTACCAAGGTACTGCGAACATTATGGCGAAAAGCACGGCGAAAATTTACTTTGGGGTTGGGGTATGAGATAAATTTCTCGTAAAAGGTTGCATCCAGCCCACAATATATTTTTATGTTTCTTTTCATTTCTTTCATATTAAATGCAGGTAGTAAAAAAAAAAATTTCGTGTGGGGTGGCCAATACAGCTCATAACCAAGAAGTTGTTCTTGTAGGCTCAATGCAAAGCAACTTTGAAGGAAATGTGTAGAGCAAATTCGTGCATTTTTCACATTAAATTTGTCCTTCCTCCCACATTTGTTGATCCATATTTGTTTAATTTTTTCTTCGGCTGGAAATCTGTAGTAGTGAACTACATTTTCTTCGGCAGAATTGCCTTTTTTTCTATTATGGTTATTACAACCAAATACTGCACAACACACCATTTTAAAATTTGTATTTGTTCACCGCATGACGTATTGTTTTGAACGTACTCAATGACAGAAAACGCGAAGGCAATACCTATATAAATGTCATATTATCATGATATTATATACATTATATTCTTTAAAACATCAAATTTAACAATTTGAGGCGAAATTTAGCTGAAAAATGGAATTTACTTTGTAAAGATAAGCTTATTTGACATAGTGCATTCAACTTTTTTTAATGATAGATACCATTAAGAAAAAAACTATCGATATATATCGATAATTATCGATAGTTGAAAGCCAATTATCGTCAACTATCGATGGCGTCGACTATCGATATTTCTCCACCTCTAATTTAGTATCTTTTCCCTGTTTTGCTTTAATTTTTTCGATGTTAATTAATCGTGTCTTTTCGAATTGTTCAGGGTTTAGTCTGGGTATACGTCCGTAATAAAGCTCTATGGGTTTTTTACCTGTAGTTGTATGGAGAGTGAAGTTGTACTCGTTGACGGTTCGCTCTAAGAGTTCTTCAAAGGACCGTGAAAGTCCATCCGATTTGAGACATCTCATTATCTCGGATAAGGTAGAGTAAAAGCGTTCGACTTGTCCGATCACTTCACTTTTATATGGGGGTGCTTTGAAAATTTTGATTTGGAGGTCATATTCTAACATTGAGGTTATCGAGGCTGAGTTAAGGGCCTTTCCGTTGTCTATAGCAACGACTTCGGGTTTCTTGATATCTTCGATTGATCGGGATGAAGTGATTTTAGCTTGTGCGAATTTCGTGAACTTGTCGACGGCGGTTAACACGAGGTATTTTTCTGTAGAAAATATGTCTATATGGAGGATATGACGAGGATAGCTAGGGATCGGTGTGTGATTCAAATATGGTTTGTTAGGCATTGCGATGGGCTCTTCGGTGTATCTTCAGAATTTTTTCTTCTTGCTCGATTTCGCCGGGTATATCTTCAACCACTTTTTGAGTGAATCGAATACGATAATCTTTGAAATGTAACAGATAAATTTCTTGCACTCGTCCCATCGTCATTTCGTCTATTTAATAGTATTTGGATTAAGGTATTTCTTGAAAATGTCAATGATGTCGTTTCCTGAGTAGTCTTACCGTATCAGAATATGTCTTGTGTAATTATCAAAGGGGTTCTGGATTTGATAATTATTTTCATCTCCTATCTTGAGTAAAAGTTGACTTCGAAAAACATTTATAGGGATCTCTACAGATGGGATTAGGTTTTGCGCTGAGCTGTCAGCACTGTGTTCTGTTGGGGTCATTGAGTGGATTTCTGTTTTTGGGGGTCTCGAAAGAGAATCAGCAACTTCATTTTCCTTTCCTGGTTTGTATTTTAATTCATAATTATACCCCTCCAATATGGCTTTCCAGCGTTTCATTTTGGAGTTTGTATTTTTATAACTTAAGGCATAGATAAGGGGTTGGTGGTCTGTGAAAATGTTAACTTTCCGGGATCCGTAAGGAAAGAATTGAGGGACCAAATAATCGCCAGCATTCCTTTTTCATTTCGTGGCAGAACCTTCTTCTGTTTTGCTTAAGGTTCTGAAAAGAAAAGTGATTGGCTTATCATCATGTGAGAGGACTGCGCCAATGGCGGAGTCAGAAACGTCAGTTGTTAGCTGAAAGCTTTTGTCGAAGTCTGGCTATTGAAGAATAACTTCTTCAGAGGAAAGAGAGTTTTTTAACTTGTGGAACGCTTCGATGGCGTCTTGATCCAATCGAATAGGTTTTTTCTTTGACATATTTGCGGACACATGTCCATCTTCCCCTCTTAGAAGAGATGTCAGTGGTTTTGCCAACTTTGAGTAATCTCTTACAAAGCGGCGGTAATACCCTGACATTCCGAGAAAGGATCGAAGTTCTTTTAAGTTTTCAGGAATAGCTTGTACCTTTTTTGGGTTGGTTTTTATTCCGAATCTTCCTATGATAAACCCTAAAAATTCTACTTCTTTCTGGAGAAATTCACATTTATCCGGCTGAATTTTCATATTTGCTTTTTCTAAGGTTTGAAATACTTTTTCCAGATTTAAAAAATATTCGGTTTCGTCCTTCCCAAAAATGACAATGTCATCAATATAAACGTAGCAAAATTTTCCAATGAGGTCTCTTAGAATGTCATCTAGCGTTCTCTGGAAAATGGAAGGGGCGTAGGAGTTCTTAAGCCCAAATGGTAGACGAGTAAACTCGAACTTGCCATTATTAACCTAAAAGGCATTTTTTCTATGTCAGATTCCTTAAGTGGGATCTGATGAAAGCCACTTTTTAGGTCCACTATGGAAAACCATTGATTTTTACTAAGGTTTGCAAGGATTTCGTATATTTCAGGAATTGGATACTTGTCGGCAATAGTTACAGGTTTAGCTGACGGTAGTCGATTACCATTCGACATTTTTTTTCTCCTGAAGCATCCATTTTTTTTTGGTGCAACCCAAACAGAAGAATTGAAAGGGGATCTCGATGGTCTTATTATTCTATCTTCTAATAATTTTCGTAGTTCTTTTTCGACTTCATTTTTAAGTGCCATGGGATAAGGATATGATTTCGAATACACGGGGTCTCGGGTTGTAGTTCGAATTTCTCCTTTAACCATGGTGGTGTAAGTTAATTTTTCGTTTGGTTCCAAAAAGATATTGGGGCATTTATGAATAATTTTAATTGTTTAATTGTTTTAGGGTGTCATGACCTATGATCCCATCAAATGAAATGAGGCTGGGGAGGAAAAACATTTTTATTTTGTCTGTTTGAGAACCGAAATGTTGGATAAGTGCATGGTGTGTTATTGTTAGATATAATACACTTTACTACCCGATGTCACGATGTGCACGTTCCCTTAAGACATACAGCGCCCTCTTTTGTTCAACATTATTAACATACATCAAATGAAACAGATGCCATTTTCTTTTCTACTTTTATACCTTCTTCTTCTGTAAACGTTTATTAAGAATAAATCTTCTTCGCTTTTTCTCGTTTTACTCAAGTTGGTTTTTGTTTCTTCGAACTGCATAACTCTAACAGGTTATGGGCCCAGAGCCAAATAATAAATTTAACGTTTTAATTAAAAAACCATTTAATCCATCTAACCGTGGGAAGCAAGTAAAACAGAAACGATTAATAAAAACATTTCCACAAAACGCAAATATGGCACATGCCAATTCGATTCACATCGATACTTTATCAAAGCATAATTACGAGATTTGATTTTAGCTATTAGCCCGTCAGAACTCAGTCAAATACGCGGATATGCAACATCGAGGGAAATTTGGTCGAAGCTCGAAACAATATACGGCACGAGTACGATAACTACGGCGCCAAAAATTGATAACGGTATTTTGTAGAGGCGTTAAATACAAGCATTTTTTACTACGGGAGGGGGGGGTCTATCTGGCTTCGTTTAGGCGGGAGGGGCAATTTAAAAAAAATAATACTAAAAATGAAAAAAAAAAAAAAAAAAAAAAAAAAATTGAGAAACAATGGCAACTCTTACAATAAAGGACTTTAGGATTTTTGGAAGCCAGGAATCTGTTCTTTGATATTATTTTTAAATCAAGTTATAACTGTTAATAGTATTTGAAAAAAATACTTTCAAACTTGAAATTTAAGGAAAAATATTAAAAAAAAAAGTTGAATGCTGATTTTTTTCAATATTGAGAAAATAGATACTTAATTTGTTTGTAGTTTTTACTGCCAAATAAATTCTTAATCGAACACTGAAAACCAGATTGATTTTTATCCTCTAATTTTTGAGAAAATTGAAAATTGTTTTATATGTCGCTCCGCGTAGGGTACAAATTGCTACCCTTACGCCTTGAAATGCGTATGGGGGGGCATGCTGCCCCTCTGCAACCCCCCTGCTTGGGGTCACTGTTGGATTTTGGGATGGGTGCAAGGCTGAGTATATGCAAACTTTCCTTAAATTATATTAGTTTACCCAATGTCAACAACATTCTTCAGATACAGTCTCTGGCCTGAAATTTCACATTGGTAGGCAAAATTTTGCTGATTTGCATTTTAGACAATTTAGAAGGGATTCCTGGCTTTGAAAAATACTATAGTTCGTTGTTGTAAGTGTTGCCATTGTTTTTTAATATTTTATTTTAATTTTATTTAAATTTTTTTTTTTAATTACCTACCCCTCCCGCCTAACCGGAGCGAGATAGACTCCCCTTCCCCTAGTAACTCCTCTACATAAATCCGTCATTAGTTTTCATCGCCAAAATTATTTTACTCACCCCAATTTTTGTCCTTAAATTTCAAGTTTGAAATTGTTTTTTTCAAAAACTATTTAAGGTAATAACTTGATTTAAAAATAATATGAAAGAACAGATTCCGGGCTTTCTAAAATGATATAGGTAGTCTTTTATTATAAGTGTTGCCATTATTTTTTAATGTATTTTTGTTCCCTTTAAAGTATCATTTTCTTTAAATTACCCCTCCCGCCTAAACGGAGTAAGATAGACCCCCCTCCCATAGTAAAAAGTGCTTGTATTTAACCTCTCTACAAAATACCGCTATAATTTTTTGGCGCCGTAGTTATCGTACTCTCCCCCAATATACGCATCAAAAGGACCAGCCCGCAAAGCAACATTGCTGACGAAATTAACTCAAAACAAGATGGCCGAAAGAGACGACATAAGGGAGTATCTTTCTAAATTTTTCGATGCAGTTGACAAATTGCAAAAGTCAACATAATTGGAAGTCAACATAAATAATGATTTAGGTATTAGCAGTCATGTTATTATACAGTCTACCTGACTCTTTCGAAAATTTCAGATGCGCAATTGAATCCCGTGACAACCCCCCCGACATCAAAACCCTTAATATTAAAATCATCGAAGAAAACGAAGCAAGAGTTCGCAAGTCACATGACCGACCATCTGGAGCACTGTTCGTCAAGCACAACGTGGAAGTGGAAACAACGCAGCGAATCTTCCCTTCAAATACAACTGCAATCTCTGCGGCAAGAGAGGTCACAAGGCAGCTGCTTGTTTCAGAAAGAAGGACACGAAAACTAAAATGGAACAGACAAACACCTCATACTTGATCAACAGTTCCAACGATTACATCGCCTCGCCGAGGAAAGATGGTGTCTGGACAGCGGTTGTACTTCGCACGTCTGCAAGATTGAAATATTATTGGAAAATACTCAGCCGACACAATCTAGTCTGAAGCTAGCAACAACCACATCCTCGTGCGTGACAGCGAAAGGTGATGTAGCAATATCAACGTGGAATGGTAAGCAGAATGTGTCTCTGAGGCTCCACAACACATTGCACGTACTAGACTTGCGCATCAAGTACTCTTTACCAAAAACAAGGCCCTCGTCCAAAACAAATACGGAAAAACTAAAATCGTCGCTGATCGCGATGAAGATTTGTTTTACCTGAGTGAGGAACATCACGAAAGCAACCTTGTATCGAATAATGGATCTGTAGACGCTGATCTGTGGCACCGAAATCTTGGTCATCTGAACGCTCAAGACTTGTTACTCATGGCCAAAAAGAGATTGATACCTGCATTGAGATCTCATCCAAAAACATGTGAAACGTGTAAAGCAGCCAAGCTCACACGTGCACCATTTCAAAATCGGATTGAACGCTCGAAGGAACTACTCAACATCGTACACAGCGGAGTATGTGGACCAATGAGAACAGAGTCTCAGGGCGGATCTCGTTACTTTGTCACCTTCGTCGACGATTAAAGTCGATTTTGCATGATATATCTTATACGGGGTAAGAATGAAGTCATTTCAAAATTTAACGATTTTAAAAACTTTGCAGAGGCACAAACTGGCCGAAAAATTAAGGCGCTGCAGTCTGACAATGGGACAACATCCTGAAGCGATCCGGAATTATATGAATATGAACGGGCACTATAGTTTGGAAGATCCAACCAGAACCAGTATTGTCATCAGTCAAAATAAACCCGATGGTAACAATGAGAAATTGAGAACGTCAAAACAGAAAATCAAAAAAACGGACACCATTACCTCGTTCGTCACACCCAACCATAAACATATAGGTACAAAGAAGGCTACCAAAATACAAGTATGCTCCAGGAAGACCAGCTAAGTTAAAAACAGAGCAACGAGGACGTCCAAGAAAATTATTGAAAAGGTTTAAAGACAACGAGAAGAACATCAACGATCATTCACAGAACGATCAGGAGGAGAAAGAGGAAGGGACTGATTTTGCTATGACCGCTTCCGAAGTACCTTTCTCGCAAGCACTATCTGGAGATAACAAAATGGATTGGGAAAACGCTATCTACACGGAGATCAGAAATATGATTACTAATGACACTTGGAAGATCGTGAACAAACCGGAGCATAAAAGGACGATTGGCTGCAGGATAGTACTGCGAAACAAGTGGACTGCTGACGGTGTACTTGAGAGACGAAAGGCGAGGCTAGTGGCAAGAGGATTCACGCAGAGACCAGGGGTAGATTTTCACGACACATTTGCTCCAGTCGCCAGGTTACCTTCGTTCTCCTTCGCTCTCGCTGCGAAGGAGAAGATGAAAATTTCTCAATTGAACATCACGTCAGCACAGCATACTTGGGGAGAGTACGATAACTACGGCGCCAAAAAATGATAACGGTATTTTGTAGAGGGTTTAAATACAAGCACTTTTTACTATGGGAGGGGGGGGGTCTATCTTACTCCGTTTAGGCGGGAGGGGTAATTTAAAGAAAATGATACTTTAAATGGAACAAAAATACATTAAAAAACAATGGCAACACTTATAATAAAAGACTATATAATTTTAGAAAGCCCGGGATCTGTTCTCTCATATTATTTTGAAATAAAATTATTCCTTTAAATAGTTTTAGAAAAAAAAAATTCAAACTTGAAATTTAAGGACAAAAATTGGGGTGAGTAAAATAATTTTAGCGATGAAAACTAATGACGGATTTATGTAGAGGAGTTAAATACAAGGGAGGGGGTTCTATCTCGCTCCGGTTAGGCGGGAGGGGTAATTAAAAAAAATTATAAATAAAATTAGAATAAAATATTAAAAAAAAAAAAAAATGGCAACACTTACAACAACGAACTATAGTATTTTTCAAAGCCAGGAATCTGTTATAAATTGTCTAAAATGCAAATCAGCAAAATTTTGTCTACCAATGTGAAATTTCAGACCAGAGACTGTATCTGAAGAATGTTGTTGACATTGGGTAAACTAATATAATTTAAAGAAAGTTTGCATATACTCTGCCTTGCACCCATCCCAAAATCCAACAGTGACCCCAAGCAGGGGGGTTGCAGGGGGGCAGCTTCCCCCCTCCATACGCATTTCAAGGCGCAAGGGTAGCAATTTGTACTCTAAGCGGAGCGACATATAAAAGTAATTTTCAATTTTCTCAAAAATTAGAGGACATAAATCAATCTGGTTTTCAGTGTTCGATTAAGAATTGATTTAGGCAGTAAAAACTACAAACAAATTAAGTATCTATTTTCTGAATATTGAAAAAAATCAGCATTCAACTTTTTTTATTAATTTTTTTCCTTAAATTTCAAGTTTGAAAGTATTTTTTTCAAAAACTATTAACAGCTATAACTTGATTTAAAAATAATATCAAAGAACAGATTCCTGGCTTACAAAATTCATAAAGTCCTTTATTGTAAGTGTTGCCATTGTTTTTTAAGTATTATTTTTTTTAAATTGCCCCTCCCGCCTAAACGAAGCCAGATAGACCCCCCTTCCATAGTAAAAAATGCTTGTATTTAACCCCTCTACAAAATACCGTTATAAATTTTTGGCGCCGTAGTTATCGTACTCGTGCCGCATACTTAAACGGTAAGATATGTAGATGAGGACATCTACATGGAAAAACCTATTCTCTATTGGAAAGAATGTCAACCACAGGCACAGAACACGACCAGAATCTTAGACGGAAAGCAGGCGATATGCTGAAACATTTGCAAGGAGGAACCTTATACGGATTGCGCCAATCTGGACGTCAATGGAACATCGAAATTGACAAAACATTGAGAGGAATCGGATTATACCCAACTGACGCTGACAAGGGCAAGAAAACTTTTATTTTGCTTTACGTTGACGATATTTTGATTTTTTTCCAGCGATCTTAATATGGATAACTACATCAAACGCACACTGTCCGAGTCCTTCACCGTGCGAGATCTTGGCGAAGCAAAGTACTGTCTAGGAATTCAGATCAAACGAACTGAGGATAAGGTTCAACTGTCACAGAGTGGATACATAGAGGACATTCTGAAAAGATTCGGGATGGAGAGTTGCAAACCGCTAGCTACTCCAATAGCAGCTAATTGTAAACTTTCAAAGGGAAGCCAAGAATCAAGAATCAAGATCAGCAATGTGACGTACCGTTTAGAGAGCTCGTCGGTGCTTTAATGTACCTTGCTGTGACCACTCGGCCTGACATTGTGTATTCAGCAAGTGCTCTCAGTCAATTCAATAACTGCTACAACAACAGCCGTATTTTATTATGCCCGTGATCTGAACCAGATCACAAATTAACACTAATTTGCAACAACTACACGTGATCCAACTAATAGATAATATGATAGTATACTATTAGGCGAATAATTATATTCGTGTATGTTGGTAGTTCTATGAACACAATACAAATAAAGTGGCTTAAAAAATTTGGACAACCCAATAACCAATCAAACCACTCCGTTTCTCGCATAAAATTTGTAAGCCACTGTCAAATGTCAAAAAAATTACAATTGATCCTGGTTTGTTTTATTATGCTGATCTGATCCGGTTCAGATCACGGGCATAATAAAACACGGCTAACGTTCACTGGATCGCCGCCAAACGCGTACTTCATTATCTGAGAGGTACTAGTCATCACGGACTGGAATTCAAAAATCACGAAGACGAAACTCTATTATGCTACGTTGATGCGGACTGGGGAAATTGTTCGATAGATCGTAGATCTTATACCGGTTCGACGTTCATTTTTGGGAAAGCAACGTACGGTCGCCTTATCTTCAACAGTGGCGGAATACATGGCTGTCAGCGACGCAGGAGAAGCGGTTTTTCTTTTAAAGTTCCTGAAAGAATTAGGATTCGAACATCTCTGCAAGGTAAGGATGTACAATGACAATCAAAGCGTTGGAAAGTTGGCTGAAAATCCTGTTTATCACGCTCGATCCAAACACATCGACATAAGATACCATTACATCCGAGATGTGCTGAGGAGTTCGCCCATATCACTCGAATATATACTAACGGAGGAAATGATTTCGGACATTCTCACCAAGCCATTGGCCAAGCTGAATCATGAAAGATGTTTACTCGGACTTGGACTTCAACATCTCGGGGCGCAAATTGAGAGGGGAAACAGATGTCATTTTCTTTTCTACTTTTATACCCTTCTTCTGTAAACGTTTATTAAGAATAAATCTTCTTCGCTTTTTCTCGTTTTAGTCAAGTTGGTTTTTGTTTCTTCGAACTGGATAACTCTAATAGTTATTTTGATGCTTCCTCTAAAAATGAGCGCAGAAGGGTTTATCATTCGCTTATCGCTAAAGGTTTCTTAATATGACGTGGTTGGACGTAATTCCTATTTGACCCGGTGTCAATGAGAAATTTTAAGGCCTCTCCACTTCTGGAAGTATGTTCTAAGTAGGGAAGTGAAGAGGATGCAAGTCTAAAAAATAAATGTCGTCCAGTTCTTCGGGTTGGTCAAAGTCAGGGTGATCTTGTGAGTCAATGTAATTCATCAATGTCTGGTCATAGTTTTGGACTTCCTGTTCTATCTCGTTTTTGTTGGTAAATTCTCTGCATTTTGTGTGGATGATGGGCTTGTTGTGAATATTGGCGTTTCTGGGGAACTAACTTTTGGTTACGGGGTCTGTTCTGGTAGTTCACATTTTGAGATCTGACGGAATGGTTAACGTCCATTGGCTTCGGAGGAAGCGGACGTTGATTGAATTGTGGTCTTTGCTGTAAATACTGAGGTTCCCTATAAAACTGTGGTGGTTGAGCATTGCGTGGTACTGGTCCTGCGTGTGCAAAATTGTTTCTTCTAGGGGGAGTTGGAGGCGGTGTTTGTTGAAATGTTTTTTCGGGTGCTAGCTTGCGAATTGTTTGCATGCTGGGCTCGAAAATCGACATTTTGCAATTTTAGGCATAAGTGTAAAGCCTGGGGTAGGTCGTCAGGCTCACGGATGCTGAGTAACCTAGACAGGTCGCAACCCTCTGACGAAAGTATCGAGAGCTTTGTCCCGGTAACACTGAGTCATGTTGTTCATGGACTCCTGACTCATATCCATTGATCCTAACTCAATTAAGATAAGCGACAAGTGGTGGTAGACGGCCTGATAGAACTCAGGAATCGTACTACTGCCTTGTACCAGAGTTGTCATCTGGTATTCGAGGGTTCCCAAGATCCTCTTATCGGCGTAGTGGAGGGTAAGACATTTTGATATCTTATCCCAGTTTAGTGGGATGTACGATTCTAGGGCGACGTCTGCGTAGCCCGTAATTTTGTTTCTGATGACCGATAGGATCCCATAATACTTGGGGGTACCTTTCAGATGTTCATAGATTTTGAGTATCCTATCGACGCTCTTTTTCCATGAGTTAAATTGGTGTGCCTCGCCAGAGATTGGTGGCTTGATTGTTAACTTTTTATTTATTTCACTGTTATGGTGGTGGCTTGGTTGTCCACTCTTTATTTGCAACCACTTTCACCGGCTTAGGCCCACGTTGGGCGCAGTTAAAGAAGATTAAGCAATAGGTCTGCATAGTTTAAGGACGAAAATCTCACACTGTGCATGAAACGTAACCTTCAGCGCTTACTAATTAATTACCTATAAGAACAAACAAAATTGTAAGTAGTTCCGAACATTAAAAAAAAACGCTGTAAATTAATTCGTCCATAAAATTAAAACTCACACACAAACAAATTATTAAGCTAGGCCTTGGGTCCTATATGGTGCGAATATATACATTTACCAAAAATCGAATTATCAAAATACAAATGCCAAAAATATTGTTGGTTAAAATGGAAGAAGGCCTTTCAACAATTTTCTGTATGTACTTACAACAAAAACGGAATTTCCGCCTTTAGAGCTGAGTGAGAAATTGCGACAAAAGCCCTGTTTTTTAAAGCGACACCGCTGTATTTCTATGCACACGTGCGGGCTTTTCTAGCTCGAAAATAATCTGTAGTATTGGTATATATTTATAGCTCCCAGTAATGGAAGTTTATAAAAAGATACGACTTATTTTCGTGTACATGAGGTACAAAAACTATCTTTTAAAAATAAAACGACGTTATTGGGTACATCCTTTTACGTATCATCGACTCACAAAAGGAATATTCTATATTTCATTGTCCACGCCTCCACTTGAATTTTGCGGAAAAATAACGCACGTCTGCATTAGTCAATTGCAAACAATGTATTGTAGGCCGCAAATGCGAGCGCGGGCCGCAGCGGAGCCAAAGGGAACTGCGGGTGTTATTACCCGCAAGTATGACGCGCGGGCCCGTATCGTGTCCGCCCGCTTGTGTGCACCACCCAATTTAGGTGTGAGTATTGTAACACGCAAACGCGGACAAGCTGCGGGCACGCGCGGTAAAAAAACGTATGTGTGCACCGGGCCTTAACATACAAATAATCCTACCTACCACAGCATCCAAAAATTCTAATACATACTTGTTATCATAAACAGGAACTTCCTCTCTACAGTATTTTTGTACTTTCTCATCGCAATAAGAAAATTAAAGGCAATCGCAGCGCACTTTAAATTTATTGATTTTTATTTAGTTGTGTCGTGTCGTCAATATCAATTTCTTTACCCTCAGCTTTTCACTACACATTTGTTGGTGCTATGTGTGTGGAAATATGATTGCCATTTGAATTGCTTGTATATTTTGCACAGGAGAAGCAGATAACCAGTCAGCAGTTACTCATTTTTCAAATCTAAAACTCGTTTTCCTTTTAAAGCAGGTACCTACCACATTTTTGAAATACTGAAGTGACAACGCTACAGTAGCCAAACAACACATTAGAAGAATACACTTTTGTTTTACCTTATTTATCAAAACAATGATGCTTTTCGGAAGACCAATATAAAAACATTTTTTTTTTATATAATATTCTCTATATTTTTATCTCATTTTATTTAGTATCTATATTGTTATTAAGAATTTCTCATTTCATCTAAATTTTCCAATTCAATAATAATAATAATAATAATAATAATAATTGTATATACTATAATACATACTTTTTGGTTTGTTCAGATAATAATTTGTTTATAATAATATCATACTTTTTGAATTCCTCTTAAGTTCTTGTTTATAATAAAAAATATTTAAACTTGTTTGCTCGTTTTTAAATAAGTAGCTAGATCTGAATAATGTTTGGTATATTTTATTTGAATTTTATAAGGATCTTAAATAAAAAATAAAACATTTGGAAATGTTGAATATGTTGAGTGTATAGTTACGTTTTGTCCTGTCAGCCCTTTTTAAAGAATTAAACTCGACAAACTCTTATATAGTGTTTGATATTTTATTAAAAATAACAACTGAACAAACAGAAATTGATGAAAGGTTTACTTTGTTGTAGAGTAGGTACCTATATAAAATTTGTGCGTGCGTACATTATGAAATAATCATTTAGAAAAAAAAAATTATTAAATGTTAATAGGAACAATGTGAACAAACTATGAAGACGAAGTTAAAGTTTAAATGTTTAGGGCAGTGAAGTAAATCTGGATTGTTTCATTATGACAACTGTTACAGCTCAATAAATGTCAATGTTTCGAAATCACTTTTTAAAAACCAATATTTGGCAAAACTGGTTCATGTAGATTTTGAACCCTAGACGTATATGTGAATTTTAATTTTGGGCGGCGGCCACCTCCATAAGAGGTGGAGCTATAGAACCTAATTTAAGATGCAATTTCCACTAGTTGAACATGGGACTCCTCGTTGAATACTAAAGCAAATTAACCAGTGAGCCACTGCCCCCAAAAACTTATCTGACATTTTAGTCAAAAAGAAACCAATGTTCAGAAAGGTACTTGCTATAGAGACAAACATTTCTGACAAACTGGGGTACATTGTGCATTGATGGCTGGAACTCAATATATGCCATTCTGATGTAAATGTATTTTTTTCCTAAACTCCAGGATAAATGGGATAAATAAAATAAAAATAAATAGGTGGCGCAACAGGCGGTAGACACCCTAGGCCTAGCTTCTCGCAACCATTCGTTTGTGTGAGTTTCTATTTTTGGGACGAATGGAAGGGACCTACAATTTTATGCCGAGTCCGAACGGCTGAATTGAGAAGCTTTTTCAGGACAGTCATACTCCCGGATGTTTGTCAGACGTTCGCGAGAGGTGGCGCAGTAGAAAAAACCTTAAGATGTAATTTGTGTTTTTCCGGGGATCGAACCTGGGATCCCTCGCACAGTAGTCCAGCACACTAACCACTGTGCTACTGCGCCTACTAGGATAAATGTAGGATAAATGGGATACAAATTAGGAAAAAAACGGGGTAACTATTCATCGAGCAGCTTGTTCTCTTTGAGAAATTTAGTCAACTTAAACAGAGGAGAAAGACTGATCGACAAGATAATACATTATAATATGTATCTATACCTACAGTAAAAGCTTCTAAAAATAAGGTAAGCCAAAATCTGATCAACGTCTTTTATTTATTTAATCGACTCGCTGTAAACAGGATACAGTTAGTTTTGTTGGTGGTTATTGAATTGGGACTTGAGAGAGAAGCTCCAGGTACAACTAAAAAAAAAACTAATATTTTTATCGCTGCTACACATCTCGTGGACGTCTGCAAAAATTGTCGTTGTTGTTTACGACTCTAAAAAAAACGACACGACTGTTTGGTATTGGCGACTAAAAATAAACGACTTCTGTCGCGGCGACGATCGACAAATGGCGTCTGAAATGTCAAAAAATGTGGATTGTATTTTTCGACGACGCACGGTCGTCGGTATATGTAAACAATAATAAAGACAAGGAAAACGTTATTTAAAAAAGTTTATAACTCGTACAGCTGCTCTATGTATTTTTGTATTACTATTTAGTACGTTTAATGGTACATAGGAATTACATTTTGTGAGTTAGATACGTCGAAATCTTGAATGTTTTTGTGTTATTATGTGTATTGTATATATATCTATTATCTCAGTCTTTTACTAACATTTGTGTTGTTCTTTAACAAATATATTTTCTTAATGTTTATTTAACGTCCGTCGTAAGCGCAAACAAATGGAAATCACAAATGATTTTATAAAGTCACGTAAACAATGCATACATGAAACCGACAAACGTATAAATCTAATTTGAAAGAAATGCAAACATCTCATTACACGAATAAATAAACAATTCGTAGCAAAAAGATTTGACTAAAAGTAATAGTAAAAAATGCACAAACAAGTGTCATGTGGGGTTTTGTGGCAGTAAAGAATCTTAACATTTGTTAATTTGATTTGTGCTAATTCTCCATAGATGTAGTGTTGTGTGGAAAGATTCAATTGAATTAAACAAAAATGTACTTTTATTTTGATTTTTTAAAGTTAAGTTTACGGTTTGCTTATGTATTCTTATTGTATTTAAAATTTTAAAAATATCTTCGTTCGCTATTTTCTTAATTATTGATATATACTTTCAATATTAATTATTAGAAAAAATCAAGTGATTAAGTAAATTACTTGTAGGGCGACAAGGTAAGTTAAGAATACGGGAATGTAAAAAAATCAATTATAATTTACAAACCATGCAGTAATAAATATACAATTGTTCCGTCGATTTATTGGGAGTGTAATTTCCTTAAAAAAAAAATAAACAGACAAATTGCAAATGAAACAAATGTTATATACAATATTATATCATAACTTTTTTCTTGTTTATTTAGAAATCATTCGATACTAATTCATAGTTTATTTTGTATATATATATTTTTAAAGTTAATTTCCCTACCTTTAAAAGGAAAACAAATAAATAGTTTTCTTTAATATTAATCAAAAATTTGTATTTTTTTTTTGTTTTTCTTTTTTGAAAATAAAAAAAAACGCTTTAATTTATTTATTAAATTTCTAAAGCGGTTATTTCTTATTTAATTCTTAATTTGTAATCTTTTCAATTATAATATATATATTTATATATTTATATGTATATATTTTATTTTATTTAAGAAGCACTTGAATATATCATGTAATAAAAAAGAAGTATGTATTTCTAAATATAATTATTTATATTTTCATTTCATTTTTAATATTACGGATGTTTTTGTTTGACTTATAGAGATAATCTAAATTCCAAGAAACATTTTCAACAAAATGCGCTCAAGTTTTATTTTGATTTTGTTTTAAGAAATCCACACTAAAATAAAGAAAACAAGTTACCATTAACCAATTGGTAATTGAAATAATAGTTCCCATCGCAGCTTTTCGTGTAGAAAGTTATAATGTTATTGTTATAGCTTTTATATTTACGCCTATATCTGGTTTGTGTTTTTATAAAATGCCATGTGCGGCTTAATTATCACGTTGCTCTAAAATTGGAATTACATACAACTGTTTTCAAAACGAATCGTAAACTTTTCGTAAAAAAAAGCAGCAGTTGTTGGATTTAGATCAACGGCAACGAAAATAGGAATGAGTAACCCTTATTGTCGTTGTCGTCTGTCGAAACCGACTGGCGACATTTGTCATGACGATTTGTTTGGAATTTCGTATTGTGTAACTGAAACCAAACGACTCTCTGAACTCTTACATTCCACATTGATTCCACAAACTATAACACTTGTGGTCTGGCATTTCAGTCGGCGAATTATTAAGAAAACAATTCAAAAATGAATAGAGTTGAGATATTTTTTGACAGTAGTGACGAAGGAGGAAACAAGAAAAAAAGAGCTTGTAAAGACAAGCAATGGTATTTGAAGAAAACCAATCCATTGGATTTGTCCCACGTTAAGTAAGTGGTAGATATAATTTAAATTTAGAAACTTTGTTCTAATCAGAACTATTTTCAGGTCCAAGACAATTCAGAGATAAGACTATATCATCCCATTGTCGATTATCACTTTTTGTGTTCCCGCAAGGGTACTTCTCTGGAAAGAGGTAACGGGCGTAACGACCCCGCGGACTCAAGTGATTCAAATCCCGAAGCGTCTGACCAATATTGGGCGGCTCTCTGGTCAGCGTCTGTTCTCCATGTCAGGAGCGGCTGTCCACATAGACATAAACAAAAATGCATAAAATGCAACGTAGATAAGCAATGCAACAAACAACCAATGGAATTGTTACCGCAGGTGGCGGACCAGATCCACCCTCTACGGAAGTCGGTCCCTCAGATTCTGTGGAGGACCAACTATTGCTAATAAACAACCCTTTCAGAGGAAAAAAAGTATGCTAAGATCATCACCAATAGCGTCAAGTGCAATTTCAAAAACATTGCCGGCAAATCCCACTGGAAAAAAGATATGCGGAACTCCACCACCTAGATCGTCTATCTCCGGAAAAAGAAGTCCCCCAGTTAATCAGGACTCAGTGAAAACGAAATGCTTCGTAAAAGAGAACAACGAACTACGAGCTAAACTAAACGCAATGGAGCTACTTTTACACGAGCTTAAAAAGGAAGTAGAATCTCTTCAAAAAGAAAACGAAGATCTCAAAAACTTTCGTGTACCGAAAGATTTCGAGATAACGGCGAACCGTCCAGCAAGTGAATA